>JAYRCH010000256.1:600000-1200000 GCA_037179445.1 Phengaris alcon alcon
GTCGTCGGTCACAATCGCGGCATTTAGACTTACTAAGACAAGAGTTCGATTTATGTTTCACTGGATTGGATAAAATCGAAAATGACAATTTAATTGATTTAATTGAATGGTCTCTAACAATCTAAAAATTAATCTTAATAAAACTAGGTACATACAATTTAGAACTTATAATGAAATACCGTTACGACTAAAACTAGCATATAGTGATGAAATTATAGATGAAGTTAATGAGAACTTGTTTCTGGGCATAATGGTCACATCTAACAATCTAAAAATTAATCTTAATACAACTAGGTACATACAATTTAGAACTTATAATGAAATACCGTTACGACTAAAACTAGCATATAGTGATGAAATTATAGATGAAGTTAATGAGAACTTGTTTCTGGGCATTCAAATTGATAAATACTGTAACTGGCATGCACACGTAGAAAAAGTTTGGTAAAAACTGAACAGATTCGTATTTGTCTTACGTAGAGTAGCGTGGACAGTCAGTATACAAACTGCAATTATGGCCTATCACGGCTACGTCTCATCAGTCCTGCGCTATGGATTGATAACTTGGGGAAATTCTACGCATTTAGATAAAGCATTCATTGTCCAAAAGAAATGTATCCGTGCTATAGCTAAGATTCCACCATATGAGTCATGTAAGCCTTTCTTTAAACATCATGACACTACCTAGCTTATACATTTTAGAAATGTTTAAATTTGTTATACACAACAATTACATTTTTACAAAATTAATAATTAAGTACCCGACAAAATATTTAAGAATCTCAAATAGACTGATCATAGATAAAAAACCAAAAACAACCCTTTTTATAAATAATGCTTATTCAATGTGTGTAAAAATATATAATGAGGTGCCTAAACATGTAAACAATTATCTAAAAAACACTATTATAGAACTTAAAAAATTGTTAATAAATAAAACTTAGTGAAAGAATTTTTAATGAGCTGAAATTTGATTATCATTATTAACATTATATTTTTTTTATCTATTGACATTTTATGGAGCTCTTGATTTCACATTTTAATAACATTAAATTTTCACATTCTATATATTGACATAATGAATGATGTTTGTACACACACCGGCATATTTAGCGGAACATAAAATAAAGGTTTGATATCAGTATCATATAAGGTTGCTGGCTGGTTTATACGTCGTTTGATTTAAAAATAAATATTTTCAAATTAAGAAAACAACTGAACATCACATTTTATGCAATTGTTTTAATTTTATTCAAATACACCTTATCTGGAGCGAACTTCGAGTATTTCTTCCTTCTGAGTTTGATTTAAAATTTCATTGAAATACTGTTTTTTGTTAGTTTTTTTTAAATCGCGTATCTTTTTGGAGTTGAGGACTGAATTATGCCTGACTTAGCCCCAACGGAGATTGCCAGGGCACTCGAAATACGAAGAAATGGTCAAACCTACAGAGTGATATCCAGAGATCTTCGTCGACCAGTTTCAACGATCCATCGCAGTATCCAACGGTTCAGGGAGACCGGTACTTATGTGAGAAGAGCAGGACAAGGCAGAAAAATACGCACTTCGAGTAGGGATGATCGTTTCATTCGACTTCGTGTACGTAGGAACCCCCGTTTGACGGCCGTCCAAGCCCGACATGAGTTAGAAGCAGTGCGGGGTGTAACCGTAAGTGAGAGTACGGTACGAAGAAGGTTCGAAGAAGCTGGTTTGGGTTCATTTGTGCCCGCCAAGGCTCCAAGGCTCGAGGTAAATCGACTTTGGAACGCGGACCAATGGAGTAAGGTATTGTTTAGTGATGAGTGCAGAATTCTCTTAAATCAAATTGACGGCAGGCAAAGAATATACAGACGCAAAGGAGAACGATACATTCAGACAAATTTTTAAACTACAGTTGCATACGGTGGTGGATCAATAATGGTTTGGGCGGGCATTTGTTTGGGAGCTCGCACAGACTTGGTAGTGATTGACAGAGGGAGTCTGACTGCAGACCGCTATATCAGAGAAGTTTTAGAAGAAAATGTCGTACCGTTTGCCCCATATATCGGTGACGATTTTGTTTTTATGCAGGATAATGCTCGGCGCATACCGCTCAGATAACTCAAGCTTATCTTAATGATATGAATATCACTGTTATGGAGTGGCCGGCGAGATCACCGGATATGAACCCAATAGAGCACGTTTAGGACTTGCTGAAAAGAAAAGTGAAGTCCAGAATTCCAGCTCCTGCCAACGTGGGTGAACTGCAAATCGCCGTAGTTGAGGAATGGCGGAGACTATCCCAGGAGACCATCGATAACATCATTCTCAGTATGCCTAGACGGGTACAAACTTTAATAAGAGCACGTGGAGGAAATATGCGATATTAATCACCATTTTTCTAATTTAATTAATTGTTATTTTAATATTAATTTTCACTTTTCCCGGTTACATGAAAAGTTCAAAAATGTACAATTTTTCACAAATAGCCTTTACTCGCAAAATCTGTTCTTAATGTGATCTCATTTTAAGTAAAACAAATGAAACTTTAAATAACAAAAGAAGTGTAGTAAGTACTTAGATTTTAAAATAAAACCATATTTTTTTTAATTATGGACCTTTTTTTTGTGTTCCGCTAAATATGCCGGTGTGTTTATATAATAGGTACTTATCATTGACAACTCGATTCTGTTATTAAATGTATCTTAAAGCGATAGGTATGTTATATGATGAAAATATAATCGTGTTAATAATAAATAAAATATTTGGACGTCGTTAACTGCGACAAAATATGTGCACTAATGTAAAAAATGTAACACCTATATGTAACCATATTTTCACCAAATAAAGCATCATTTCATCTCATCATCATTTAATTTGGTTGAACTGTAAAATATTAATGTTTTGTTTTTTAAAACAAAAAACAATGATTATTAAGTGCAATAATTCTAATAGTGATATAATCGGTCAAATTTTTTTAAGAATATTTTATTTATCTTCTATACTTTTTATTCTCTTAATTAGTCTTAAAATATCAGTTTCGAAATTAATTATGCTCTGATCACGAAGTACTACCTAATGTTCAAATCTTCTTGAAACACCATTTATTAGGACATGCAAATACATCATCTCAGTTACTATCCGTCACAACTCACAACGCTCGCAATGTATGCAGGATTAATGTATTCAAATTACCCCAACATTCAAATTACCCCAAGACGGGGGTAAAAGAAATGTCCCCGGATTAGTCAGACAGATTCGCCACTAACAATTCGGCCATTTGCATAATCTGTTATCGCCGACCAGCGTGCCACTTTAAATGATAATTACAAAGAGTTTGTGTTTTATCCTGTGACAATGGGGTTTGTAAGTTTTATCTTTGTTTGAGTTGTATATAGGTATCTTAGTGGTTAACAAAGGTTTTTACGTCTTAGGTAAAAAGACGCAAGAATAAAGAATGTATACAAGCAGGAAAACGAATTCTCTGTGTGTATTTCACACGCGATATAAGTGCTGCGGATAGATGGCGCTATTCGCGTTAAGAAGTCAGTGAATCATGCTTACATAATGTCAAAATGGCTTACATTAGTTGGTTAATGTGAACACAGCATAAGCGTCATTGCTGAATTTTGACATTGCTTTAATTGATAATGTGAACAGAGCTTATGCGTCATTGTTGAATTTTGACATTTGTACGCATGATTCACTGCCTTTTAAATACGAATAGACTTTTTATAATTTCAAATCACAACGATACTAATGAGGTTTTACATAAAGATATCAGTATTGTATAGTCAGATCGGGACGCCTTGGTAAGCGATTACCTGCGCCTGGTAAGATTAGACACGCACACCGCTAAATACGTGCGTCGTGCGTAATAGAAAAACGTCTTCACAGAACTACAATAAAAAGTCTAGGCAGCATTTCAAAAAACAAATATATTTGCTAGAAGCGTAAAATTAAGTCGAAAGAAATAATTAACAGGAAGGTGTAGGATTGGGATGGGTAACAGAAACACTTCTAGACAGCTGTATAAATGGTTGTGGAATGGCAGTCCCCAGTGGGTGCTTGATCTCCCCACTCCTGGTTTACCACTACCACTACATCACCGATACCACGCCCACAAGTGTGCGTGAATATATTTATTATTATAAGTGTCAATACACTACAGAAGGAAACAATAAACGTGTTCTTTATTAATAAAATATATTGTAAACATCATCTAAATTTAAAAACAATAATTTCAACAAAGTGTTATACATAGTGAAACAGGCTAACATAACATTGTCCTAAAAATGCAATTATTGATATAGTTTTGTTAACTAGTCCTTTTTAATAACAAAATTTACTTTTCACTAGTTTTATTTTAGCATATAAATTGCTTAGATAAGCATTCTAAGCCATAATAATTTGCAATTATTATAGTCTTCTTACGTTGTGCTTAACATGGGTTTTCTAGTTACGCCGAAATAATAAAATGGTCTTTCCGATCTTTAAATAATGATAACAGAATATTTACTACGGTACAAAATAGTTGGTCACAAAACTTAATAGGATAATAATATTTTTCATATTACATGACAATTATGCAGTTTTTTCAACATCTTCCCGAATAATTTAATATCGTATTTTTAACAATCTGTTTTGGACAATGTTTTCAAAACTAAGGATGGGCGATTTGATTTGGCGTATTTGACAGAATAAATCATCATACAATGGCCCCAAACAACCCCAAGTGGGGTCATATAAGTGGGGACAGTTTTTGCCTGGACATAATATGTATATAATATATATGAGGCATCTCATCTATATTATATACTTACTAATAAAAATATTTATACAACGGATAACCAACGTTGCTATATTTGTCTGATACGTTGGAAAAGTCACTTGACAGACAAAGACAGCAACGTTGTTTAAGTTATCCGTTGTGACATTTTTATTAGTAAAGGGGCTAGGCTTTGGATATTTTTATCGTATTTATAACAATATTTATTGAACAATATTTCTTTAATCGGCATGCTTTTAATCCTATTTATTTTCTTGCTAATCTTCTTTATTTTCCCCCGGAGTGCCGACTAAACACCATCTCGTTCGCGCTTTGACGGCCGCGTTTCGGACTAATCTCTTCTTATCGTCAAGACATGGCGCTAAATCTAACAGCAAGTCTCTCTTGTAGGGTAGCAGTAAAACTGTCTGATATGTGTGGGCGATATCGTATAGACATCGAAGACTTTTTATTCGCACGTCCTGAAAAGAAATAGGTCTTAAGTGACAAAAGAAAATATACTAAAGTGCTTGAGTTTACACATCGTTTATAAATAGGCTACTTGACTCATATTTATTTCATACATTGAAGGAGTATTTCCTTTAGTAATTGGTTTAGGAAAACGTATTCTAGCGATATCATCATCAGCGATATCAAATTTAAAACTTAAGATTGATAAATAAAGTTGATTTCAAAATATGTATTTTTGTTTTTTTAATTTCTACGGATGAAAACACCTCGAAGTAACTTCCGGCAAAGATGTGACGACACAAACACACTAAACACATAATATGTTGTAGTGAAACGCAACGTTTCTGTAAATAAATAGTTCATGACATCTTAAAAAGTTATTTATGTCAAAACGTCAAACGGAACGTAACACCGCCATTTTACTACTACGGACTGTAGCACAGATTACAAATAGTACTAGTATGACGTCACAGCACAGTTAATCTATCAACCAACATAGCGAATAGTGTTTTCGGCGGTTTTGAAAAAGTGTAAATACATACACTATACTTACAAATACATATACATACATATATTTTTTGTAGGTTTTTGGGTTTCAAAATAATGTTATATTTTTTTTTTGTGTGTAACAATTAAATAAAATGTAAATAGTTATACCGATATTAAATTTGGTACATACCATAGATTTGACATAAGTAGACAACCTAACGAGTCGCGGCAAAATGGTCTGTAAGCTATGTGGGATAGTGGCGTGTTCGGATCGAACGAAATGTATGAGAACATCCATCATCACTAATAGCAAGTCCTTGTTGTCGAAATCTAATGCGTCGATTAGTAAAGGAGCAATCTGGAAATAATTAAGAACACATAATAATACGTTATCCGACAGACGTGAAAAATAGAAATCATTTAGTATAGATGTTGCCCGCGAATTCGTGCGCGCAAAAGGAAATCGCGCAGGAACCGTATATTTTGCCGCGATAAAAAGTAGCGTATGTACTACCCTGTGGTCTAAGCTACATCTGTG
Organism: Phengaris alcon alcon; assembly: GCA_037179445.1. NCBI lineage: Eukaryota > Metazoa > Arthropoda > Insecta > Lepidoptera > Lycaenidae > Phengaris > Phengaris alcon. Next base: position 606,246 of record JAYRCH010000256.1, read on the forward strand.
CCAAATTTCATCAAAATTGGTCCAGTAGTGTCAGTGCCCATTCAATGTAAAAAAACCAAGTCAACAAATCTTTTCTCTTTATAATATTATAATTATATAAGCATGGACTTAATATTAAAATAGGTATACAAAGGCGTACAATTGTCAATAACGATATTTTTTTTCTATTGATGTTAGTCTGTCTAGCGACGAGCTATGGCGACGCCGCCGACAGACTCTAACATGCCGCATTAAATATTTCGCATTTTAAAGTTGCCATTGTTTATTTAAAGTGAAACTTTTTCACCTTGGTAGTTATTTAATGTCAATAAAAACGTAAAAAGCAACAATGTAATAATAGGGACGATGACTACATCTAAAATATATAGTTTCATTAATATACTCAGGTATATTGAGGCATTACTACTTAGTAAAAGTAAAAAACAATAATATTTTATGTGTATTTTAGTAGTTAGATACATCCAAAAAGTACAAAATAATAATTTTTTTTGCTATATTAGTAAACTAAACCTACATCTTTAGTTTACTTACATCATATACAGAAACATTTATTCTGGTAAGTATGAACTGAAACGCACAAATATCGGAGATATTTACAAATATGTTCCTGCGGCCGTATACTTCATACACTTTAACCTGGGCGTGATGTCACAGCTAGGTACGACTTTGCTATGGAGTGTTTTCACGAGACTTGCGAAATTTTGTTTACAAATCGCTGTACCTTTGAAAATATTGATTTTTCATATACTGTTTCTTTTGAGAAGTTACTCAGTCATATTCAAGAAAGTCAGAAGTCATATTTAAGAGCACTATTCATTTATGCAATAAAAAAAATTGTCATCATGCCTTATACTAGAAAGGTTGTGCTGCGGATAGATGGTGCATCGTAGCCCTTTAACCTTTTTTCTTAACGATTAAACTTTTACCCCCTTATTAATAAAAATATTTTACCCTGATGCTATCTTTGTCTGTTGCCGTCTTTGTCTTATACGTTGGAAAAGCCGCTTGACAGACAAAGACCGTGGAGTAAATATTTTTATTAATTAATAAGGGGCTACAGACTGTGTGTTAATGTTTCAAACATATTTAATTTTTATACCTTATTAATTTCACTATTAATAACGGTTTTGGGTGTACCCCTGATGACGTAGGCCCAGCTCAAGTAATAAGCCTCTTTGGCCTCCGCACTCGGTGCCTGCTTGTCCATCAGGGCCGCAAAGCTCAGGAATACCCTCTGCCTGTAGAACAGATTTGTTCTGCAGTGATGACGGATATGCAGACATTCCGCAGAGTCTGACATTATTGTGTGTATCGCTTCTGCACCGTGACTACTGTAGACAGCATCCAATACTGATATAGTTATCTGAAATAATTAGTAAAAATATTATATAGGTACTAGCTGTAAGCTAGCTGTAATTAAGCGAATAAACAACGGGAGGATGATTTACCTGAAGGGTGAAGAAGGATAGCTCGGAACAGAGAAGAGTGGAAGAAACTAGGCCTATCTTAATTTAACCTGACCAATAAAATGGTTGCTGATTTAACTGTTTTATCAAGTTTTTAGTAGTTAAGTAAAACAACATTGTGTATCTGAGAAGCAATATTATGTTAAAATGTGTGGTCAGTCAATAAATATTATTATTATTATTATTAGCTGTAAACAACAGGTGTTGTTTTCTTAACTATGAACTGGAATAAATAAATAACTACCTACATACACCTACAGTTTCTTCGCCAACAATTACACCTACAGCCTAGGATGTACACCTACACCTATAGGCTATAACCAACACCAACACCTACTACCTACATTCCTAAAAGTAGAAGTTTGGATTGTCTTAACTAGATAATATACAACCTTCAATAACAAAGTAAGGTTCGAAAGACTTTTAATTATACACTTAATTAACACTTATGCTATTCGTTTGTAAGAAAAGTTTTTGCTTAGTATCATACTTATGTTCAACAGATAGTGCTGTCAACCAACAAGGTCGTACATAATTTATGTATCCTTTTTTTATACACATAAAAGCTACAATTATAAGTTACTGATTTACGCATAAAACAAACCCACCTTTTGTAGCCAGAATTTGAAATGTTCACTACCTCGCATTACCAAAGCCTTTGTAATAAAACCATACAAATATATTAATCTGGGACATAGCCTTTCGTCTTCTTTACTACATACAGTTAAATAACTCTTTAGGGTTTCATATAAGACTTCAAATTTTGTACCATGTTCGGATTTATTTATGAAATGTGCTATTAGATAGCTAGCTTTCTGTCTCACTATAGCATTATCAGATTGCAATGCTAGATTCATTGATAAATTAATAATACCATCCATGAATTCATTCCATACATTTTGGTGAACAGATGTGTATAAATATTGTAAAATAGGAAAATAAATTTCATTGGTGTTTGACTTTTCAAGCAAAATACTTGTATGCCTAGAAAGTATATTCAACTGTTTTACTTCTGGTAAACTTGATATTGTGCTGGAAATTAACTCAAAGCCTTCCGATAGAGATTCTTGTGGGCCGTTTACATCTTTCAATAGCCATGACAATATAGAATCAACTAGTCCATGATCACTCTCAATTTGAGCTAGTTTTTCTTCAGTATATAAACTCGAGTCTGATAGTGTTCCGTTGAGTGCTTTCACCGCTTTTGGTGCCTCTTCAACATTAGTCGTAATCAATTTTAAAATTTCACTAATAATAATTTTGGTAAAATCGTCCAAACTTGCAAGACTTGTTAGCAGGTTTAGACGTTTTTGCAACGTAACTTTGTCCTCTACCAAATTGTCTAAATCACATTTTCCTTTGACTATAAACTCCATTATTACTTCTGGATATCTTTTAGCTATAGCATGTACACTTTCTACACTATATTTAAGTAAATCATCATCATTAGAATTATGTATGATGTACATTAGAATCTCAACAAAGGGTACCACTAAGTCCACGTTCAAAACATCTTTGACTCTTATCAATGTCTTGAATCCAGCTATTTGATGTTCCTTTGATGGTACACTAGCAGCTGTTAAGCATAGCTGAGGAATTTCTTGCACTTGCACAACCTCATTTAAAACTTTCCAATGTTTTACAAGCTCATACATATCACCCAAAAAATCTAAACTCGCTGTTTGAAGCTTTGCTGATGTTTTGAATTCGTAATATGCTAGAACAGCTGGTATCATTGATTTCGTGATTATTACACACGATTCTTTGGAGGAATTCGCAACAGTCAAAAGCACTTTTGACGCTTGTAAAAACTGTAACACTGTATTGGAATCAGCTATGGCGGTTTGTAGGGCTATTAGTATGCCTTTCAAAAAGTTTTCAAAAGCCTGATCTGTATTTGCTGTGGTGGCGAATTTTGCAACTAAAGCCGCTAGTGCTTTATGTGCTGCCATCCTTATTTCATCATCAGTTTTATGTGTTATTTCCCTATAAATAGAGGACCATAAAGTTTTTAAAAATGGTGTATAGCATTCTGCTTTAAATGTTTTACAGCTTTCAGCCTGAAAATAGAAAATAGAAGTCAGTAATATTAATTACTCAATTATTGTCTTTCTTTTTATTTATTAAAAAGATTTAGATTATTACTTTTAGCAATAACTAAAATAAAGTCTCCTCTGCTAAGAATGTTAGCAGACATTTATGTAAATAAAAATTAAAAATTTAACGCCTAACTAATAAAAATATTTACACAATGGTTATAATAATTTCTTTATTATTAAGAAAAAATGTAATGAGTAATTTATGACATGTTGCCGTCTTTGTCTGATACGTTGGAAATGTTACACACAAAGACAGTACCATTGCGTAAGTTATCCATTGTGTTAATATTTTTATTAGTTAAAAGGATAATATACAACTCACCAATAACTTCAAAGAGTCCAATTTAGCTATTCTCAAACTAGAATCCAACTTCTCTACAAGCAGTATCAAACACTGCTCTCCAAATTCAGGTATTGCACACAGACATGGACAGAGAGCTGCCGCTAAATCATCCCTGGTCACCGGAGCTGGGTCATTTGGAGATGGATGGAAGTCAATAGGATAGTAGCAGGATATAACCTCAAACATTTCTTCCACAAGGTGCCCTATAGGTATATGTGATAGGAACTTTGGTAGGAAATTGAACAGGAATAACAAATTGCGTGGATCTCTCTCCCCGTCCATTGCTGATATAACACCATAGAGAAAGTCTGGACCCAGTGTTTTCATGTCTAGAAACATTAAAATCATAAACCAAGGTTTATATAATATCTACTAATCATAATAACCAAATCAAGTCACATCTATTTTCAGGCAAAAGACCCTTAAAGCTACATGTATAAAATAATATAAAATATCATTTAAAATATTCAGATAGAATTGAATTCAAAATGTTAATAAAAGTATATATTATAAAACAGGTAAAAAAATATATATTCAGATCAGCCTTTTTGGCCAGCCTTAATATTATGTAAAAGGAATGAAATTAACATTGTAACAATATTATTCACTTTAGTTTAAATTAGAGTTCACAATTATTATTTTTTAATTAAATATTATGTTATTGATTGTACTGTAGGTTCTTGGTTCATGTTTCACAGTAATACACAAAACTTCTTGCACTGTTTCCACTCTCTCAAGTATTTTACATTCTTTAAATTTTCTAAAAAAACCTATAAAAATCTTAAAACAAAATTTTATGTGCCTTATTAAACCCCCAAAACTATATTAAATTTATGTGGGAATATTTTAATAAATACTTTTAAATGTTTAATCTTAAAGTAGATTAATAGTCATTTATGTATAACATATGTTACAACATATATGTCATAACTACAAGTCTCATTTATTTTATCTGATCAGTGTAAAAGTGCAGCATCATCATTAAAGATGATGCTGCACTTTGACACTGATTAGATAAGAATTTTATCAAATATTTGAACTGTTAAGTATTCATTTCCTCATATTATGTTATTAAGTTTCATATTGTACAAAACATCATCATATTAAATCTAGTAAGAGCTGTCTCAAAATATTATTTGACGTAAAGGCACATTTTTTCCACATGAAAAAGTGGAAATATTGTCACTAAGGGAAGACCTCATAACCACACCACACATATGTGACAAAATGTGGTCAAGCTGTGGCTTCTTATTGTTGTGTTATGGTACCAACAAAATTTTGATGTTTGTTCTAAATTACCGGTATAAATACTTTGTGTCAGTGGTGGTCATAGTTGTAAAGTGGATCATGTATAACCACAGCTTGACCACCTTTTGTCTCATCAGTGCGGTGTGGTTGTGGTGTGGGAAGACCCTAAAAGTAACTTACATTCTACACCTCTTTCCATTAGCTTATGTAGAGTGTTGTATATGTGGGCCCGGTCCTGTCTGACTTGAGACTGGCAAGGCACTTCTCGGAACAAAACCGAAAAATATTCACCGCAGCTTCGTACATCAAAATTATCCATCTCCATTATCCTCAAATATCCTTCCAAAACTGGTGGTATCACTCTATGGTTGTCTTTCAAACGATCAATATAAAACTTTGATATGAACTTTAGCTGCATCGATGTTAAGTAATCTTTTGGGATTTCTTTCAATAGTTTTGTAAAAAATCTCATTCCTTTCTCTCTTAATTCTGGTTCCTTGTTTGTAAGAACACCAGCCATGTTTTCAACGATATTTGTAATGTCAATTCTTCCTCTCATCATGTCTGAGAAACATTTACAATAGAAGTATTAAGTAAGTTCTTAGAATTGCTACACACTGGCAGTTTTGAAAACAATACATACTAAATGTAAATTAAAATACGGAATAAAAACAAAACTAAAACAACATAAACACTTTCCTACCTGAAATAATGTTGTTTGTTTCTTCAAATATTGTCTCGGACTTAATGATTTCATCAGACAATTCTGGCTTATACCAAACAGAATCCATTTTGTGGAGTGTTATATGAAAACTTGTTACACAAGCGAAAACCTATTAGTTTTTTTGATAAAATCAGGTTAATAAACGTATATTAACTGTACATTTTCACCTCACTGTGACGATATTTCTATATGTTCGAGTCACTTTAAGCCAAATATTTTTCTTTAAGAATTTAACTTTAAATTTAGAAAACAAGAAGTTCTTATAAAGTTTATTTAATGTCGATGCTGTTTCCTAATTCCTATTGCTATGAAATATGATTATCAGTAAAAACTACGGATTTTTATTATGCATTTTCTTTTTGCTTTTGAGTTTTTTTTTTTAATTTAAATACATGGCGTCGGCTTAAATCATTTGCCAGTGTCAAGTTAAAAAGGCGGGAAATAGAATTTTTGTTTCAATTTTCAACACCGCTTTCCGAAATCGTCAAGTCTAAAGTCTAGTCAAAGTCAAATCGATAGTCAGTGCGGTCAATAAGTCAAGTCAGTCGCTTCAGTAAAGTGGTAGAAGCTTTACTGAAAGTTTCTAGGGAGTTGTGGAGGGTAACACAAAATAGTTTTTTTGAAGTTGTACCACTTGCCCACACTTGTGAACGACAATGAATATATTTTAATGATTAATATTCTACCAATATCACACATTAAGAACCGAAATAACACAAATTTATTAAAAAAATACAAAATCAACAACGTCGCCCATTGAATTCCCCGGCAAAACTCCGACTTTTGTTAGAGAAGGAGACTCTTCGCTCTCGCGCCGGGCCCCTGAAAAGGGCCTTGGGCGGGGAACCAATACCAGGGGCATAGCCCCTCTACTTGGGTTGGGATGACGCGCCCAGTACGAGTACTGAGCGCATGAGTCTTTGGTTTTAAGGGAAGACCCCCCGCGGCAGAACGCGGGGGAAACCCATGGGGGGGGGCAACAACAAAGCCAAGGGAATGTCGATTGCCAATCCAGGCACAGCCGGGACCAGCGGTCGGCTCCAAACAAAAATAATATGTGGGAATAGTAGATGCCCCAGAGGGAGATCTCCGACCGAGCGAGGTGGTATGCTCGGTCAGGCCGAAGCCCACTCCGACTTTTGAGGTTATTAATCATAATTATTTTTTTCCTTCTTCTTTGTTAAATTGGAATGTCAATTACCTTTAACTGTCAAATATTTTTTTTTTTTTTTAATTTATTCATGACCATGGATACAAAGTCCTTCAGTCGGATACATTTTGAGTTTTGACATATAAGTCAAATATCACTTGAGAAAGTGTGGTTGCAAAAAAAAAATCTTATTTGCATTACTTAAATGCATATCAATATTATCAGTCTTGCTTCGAATTTAGATAAAAAATTTAAATAATAGTAAATTATCTAAAGATTAATTTAATAATTATCTTATTAGGCATAATTTGTTACAATATGGCGTTAAGACGATCCTATTCTCATTTGACTAGCATTGTAAAAACTGCAATTAAAAACTTAACAGTTAAGAGGTTATGAATATAGCCAAATTCTGTTGTTAGCGCCACTATTAATCTGAGGTTTGAGTTTTGCCGCGAAATAGACAATATTGCCTAACAAAAATTTATTAGTCATTCAATGTTAGGCATGCATAGCTCATGTTACTAAACAATCTAGAACCCATTTTCGTATATTTAAAAAAATAACAAAGATACAAACAATTTAAATGTACAAGATGTAAAGCACTCGACATACATTTCTTATCAAAATATATGGCTGTAAGTGGGCGGAGCAACTATTGACGTAACAAATCGTTTTTGCGAGAAAAAGATGGGCAAAACTTTTTATTTTCTTATAATTTTTAATCTAAATACCTATTTCTTTTAGATTTATGTATCTTTAATAACAATTTTAAAATTTAATTTATTAAAATGTGATATTTCACACTAGACAACATCCCTATTCAATGTGTGACGATGTTGTTTTTGTTAACCGCCATAAATTTGTGTTATTTCGGTTCTTAATGTGTAATATTGGTAGAATATTAGCCATTGAATTAACCGTTAACGTGCACGAGTGTTGGCAAGTGGTACAACTTCAAAAAACGTGCTATTTTATGTACCCTCCAAAACTCCCTAGGAACTTTCAGTAAAGCTTCTACCACTTTACTGAATTGACTATTTATTTGGACTTTGACTAGACTTTACACTTGACGATTTATAAATACGGTGTTGAAAACTTAAACGAGAATTTTATGGCCGCCTTTTTGCTTGACACTGGTAAATGATTTTATGCCGTACTTAACGCCATTATAATTTAAAAGACGTTAATATCACTGTCACTGTCATGTGAAGAAAATCAATTTTTGAATTTTAAATGGCTTTGAACTTGAATCATGGTGCTGTGATTTGTGAAATGTTCAAGTGTGATGAAATAGTGGTTCAATAAATATTAATTATTTCAGTGTTTATGTACGTTTAAAAAATGTATTTTAAGACTCTTATTGACTTTGTAGTGAAGTATCATAAGCCACGGCTTTTAAATAATGTCGTATGTTTTCCAAGCAATGGAAACTCATATTTCGGACGTCGTCTAGTTATTTCATCAGCACAAGCAACATTACCACCAAGTATTTCAGCAACTAGAAGGTTTACTACAACAGTTTCAAGACTTGATAATGCACTGCCAAACAAAGTAAATACAACAGATGGAAAGTTCCAACTTATGTTTACATGCAAAAAGTGTGAAACCAGGAATTCTAAATTCATTTCTAAGCAAGCGTACTATAAAGGCGTGGTTATTGTTATATGTGATGGCTGCGACAACAAGCATTTGATAGCAGACAATCTTAACTGGTTCTCTGATATGAATGGCAAGAAAAACATTGAAGACATCATGGCAGAAAAGGGAGAAACTGTACAAAAAATATTGTCAAATGATTTAGAGTTTATTGCCAAAGAAATAGCAGGGAACATTGAGAAGAAAAAAATTGCTGGATAGATTAATTATGTATAAAAGTAGTTTATACCTAAATATCTATTTTTAAGTTCAGCCTTCTGATAAAAAAAAAGAGTTGAAATGAAGCAAATAAACATTTGCTTTGCTTTGATTCAGTCTTGAACTGAAGGTGTTGTGTAAGGAAGGTATAAACGCTATTGAATCGTAGTAATTATGTATTAACTAACAATTAATCTGTGTATTTAATAGAAATCTGTAAAGTATAGATTTTTTTTTTTTCCAGCTGAGAAAATACATAGCAGTGTAAAGTCAGAATGTATGTAAAAAAGTATTAGAATAACCCTTGTGTCAGGTAAAACTATAAAGAAATTGAAAATACATTGTAATTGTTTTACTTCCTCTATATTTTTAAGTATCTTGACTATAGAGTATAAAATAACACTTAATATTAAATGATATAGCCAACAACATTATGCGCCATGAAATATAATATCAAAAACAAATGCTCAGAAGTTTAATCTTCTGCATTCTTCAGCCTCAAATCCACTAGGCAATTTTGTCATGCAACATGTTGTCCAACACATTCAAAGCCACTGTGGAAACTTTGTTTGACATTGTAGTCTGTCTAGTCTCTACACATCTACTGTTATCAGGCTGAGACTATATTATCCGGAATCCGGCGGGTTTGGGATAATTCAGAGCACTAAAAGTCGAAGTGTTGAGCTGTCATATATGACAGACATTTGACTCGATACTTGTGTGTTCGATTTTCAGCTCTATTACATTAGCGCAGAGTTCTATTTTCAGTGCTCAGTGAATTTTCCCAGGCCTTACGGATTCCGGATCATTTTGTTCCAGCTTCATGTTGTGCCTCAGGTAGCAACATCTCGCGTTGTTATGCAACATTGCCAAAAATGTTGAGCGTCAAGATGTGTTGCGCGTCAATTGATCCCTAGCAAATACGCGACTTTAATTACAAAAATATAGTTTGTGCATAGTTTTTAATAGGAGATTCATTTTTAAATACAAATTATAAGAAACTATTACATGTTTTTGACATAATATTTCTACAAAATTTGGGTAATATTCAAACCTTAAAGGGGATATAATAATCACACGGATGTTTAAGCCGAACGATTTTTGCTGCACGGCGAAATGGCAATTACCACTTAGACGGTCGATTTTCGCTGCGTAGCTCGGCTTTAGTCACCCGTGTAAATCCCCTATTAGGTACTTAACTTTATTTAATTGTACACATATTGGCACTATCATATAGGTAAGTATATTGCATGTAGTAAAAACTTTCATAAAAAATAACACTAAAATACTAATTATAAAATTATATAATATGGACTTATCATATTGGTAATATTTCCAAATGAATGTTACACACTAGTTAAAGGTAAAAAGTTAAATACCATTTTGCAAAAACAGTTATTGAAAAAAACCAAGCCGACTTGGAGACGAATGTACTAATATAAGGCACTAAAATCACATTTTCCTTAATTCATAATTTTTGAGAATACTTATGCCACAAAATTTGATCTATGGCGGGAAATATATCTAGGGAATGCATAATACAGTCTCACAAATTTTGATACCCATCATCCAATAATTTAAAAATATAGATTCAGTTAAAAATACAAGAAAAATAATTATCACTTATAATATCAAAAATTGGCACTTTGAAACATTGATTTCAAGATTGAATAAATGGAAAGGTCCAAAATTATATATCAAAATCTTAAGATAGGAATTAAATATCTGCAACAATTGAAGGATATTTATATTTTTCAGAAAGGCAATAGGCCATGTTAGCGGTTGAAATATTTGCCACTAAGGGTCAGCTCACATAGTGACGTGAGTGAATAATGTTCAATTTTGAATCGGTAACATAAAAATGGCATGCAGCGCGTCAACTGATGCAAAGTATTGTGAATTTATTGAACTTTGTTTGTTGATTTGAAGTCATGTATTTGGACTCTAATACTTTTCAGATTACTGTAAAAAATTCGATGACAAATTCAGTCTTAATAAAAATTCTCATACTCTTTTTGGGCGACTTATTATGGCGTAGTCTGTTCCGTTGCATGTGTTATGTGCTATATCTTCTAAAGCCACTTGATTTTGCAGAGCTTGAGCTTGGGCAGCAGTTGGCACTTGGGGACCAGGGGTGTTTGGTTTCCGAATCATACCGTAACCCAGGTGTGAGTCATCCGCTAGTCTGGCAGTTTGCATCACATTTTCCACCTCGTCATAATCATTCCAAGTGTCTTTATTTTTCGTGTCGTTTAAAGCTAGCGTTGTCGGTCTAGCTTCTAACAATTTGTATCTGGAAGACTTATTTAATTTACTAGTGGAACCAAAATATTGCAACCTGTCATAGTTTTCGTCTTCTGGATCTACAACTGGGCTCGGCAAAAGGATGATTCTAGATGATTCGGGCCCAGAAGAGTTTAAGTTGTCTTGTGACCTTGATATTAGCTTCATGCAGTTTGGACTGTCAGCTAGATTAGGTGTGAACTCTGTGTGATCAGGATCATCTATCCCCAAGGTTTTCCATGCTTCACAGCGCACCTCAACCTTATCATATGGCACTGGAGGACTATGATCTCTTTTTATATGCTCTATAGGTTCATAATTATCAAGTTTTTTGTACCTGCCAAATTCCAAGTTTTCTTCTAATGGACAGGGCACATCTTTATTTGGTTTGGACATATTTACCACTTTCCTTGGTGGTTTTTGTGGTTTCGGTTTTAGTGCGGGCTTGGGCATGAGTAGTGGAGCAGACTCTCTGTCAGTGTTGGTTGTCTGATGGCTTGAGACCGATGATGTTTTGAATGATAAACAACTTAAGTTTAAATCATCAGGCCTCGCTGCAATGAGTGGACTTCTAGACCCAGGAAATAAATTTGCAGTGGGTTGGATATTAAATTCACTATGCTCAGGGCTATTTAAGTTATCATTGCCTATCATTTGTTTCATTGTTTTCATCTTGAGTGACAAACATTTGAATATTTCTGATTGATTTGGATGCTCTAAATGGAAGATTCCTTCACCAGTTTCACATTTTCTCCCTGCCTCAAATGTGAACTTACCTTGCCTGTATCCATAACGTCTTATATACCTGTATGGCCATGTTGCATATAGTTTATTATCATTCACATCCCGTAATTCTATGGACGTTGTTGTCAAAAGTAGCAGGTATCTAATAGGATCAAAGCCACATCTTGTTGAAGCTTCAGATACACACATTTTCACGGAAAATACTCCTTCTCCGGATGAGCAGTAGAGGTCATTGTCTTCGTCACAAGCAATGGGGTTGTTATCTCTGCCCATAAAGGCAACAGACTGCAATGCCGTAACCCATTCTAACGTTTCAGCTTCAGATTGTGCACTTATTTGTTGTGAATTAGACTTAGTCAAAATAGTTATAGTATTGAGACTAGAATGGGTAATTCTAATACAGTTTTCAAGGGTTATAACTTTTGGAATAGCACCATTGGTAACATCATCTTTATTGTCGTAAATCTCAAGTCTTTCAATACCTTGTATGCTTGCATTGAAGAGAATACAGTATTTTTGTTGCCAATTTTTCTGTAAGCAAAATTCCATGATTAAAGATAAGATTGTTAATAATAGTCATCAGTGTTTGCCAATGCCACAGCCACAAGATGTTATGGAAATTTTTAAGTCTCATTCTCAAGACCTAACATACAAGCTACCTACATCCTAAAGTAAATTTAATATTAAAGACATTATTAGGAAAATGTTAACAATATTATAGCTGCTAGAACAACGACAAAACACCACGTTTTTTTAATACCCTAGGAATAAAAGATAGATACTCCTATTTAAAATAGCTCACAAGTGTGATTAAGTAATACGGCATATTCGTGCATCTTACATAAAACCAGAGTAACCGGCATACTTATACAATGATCAACATACCGTAACCCTGAGTCATTAGAAAGCGTATTGTCGGTACAAATGAAATAGCGGATTTTGTAGACTACGTCAATGTGAAACCACTGAAACAAGCTAAGAAATAATGATTCAGGCTGTACCTTTTTTGGAAATTTACTAAACACATTTCCTCCGGCTGGAGGGAATAATAAACATCCCCACTTAATTTTATCGTCCTGGGCTTCCATCTTGCAAAAATATTTACGATTACAATGCTACGGCAGTCGTATACATTTTTTAACAGTCTGAAAAACGTTGACAAATTGCTTGCATAATAATTTTCCAATACATTCACGTATGCATTTCACAAGCAAAAGTTTCGTCAATAATTTTGTATTTCGTGATAGAAGTTTTGATTCGAAGGAAATATAATTATCATCTGTCAGTATTTTTTTTTTAAACTGGCAACAGCCACTGCAAAAAGTTTGTGAAAAGTTGAATACTAGTTTTTTACGCTCAAACTCCGCTACGCATACCTGAGTCCAGACCCCTTAAAGCATCCAACCAAAGTTGGATTAATGCTCTAAGACAGACCCTTTCAGTAGTGACTGCACAAATTTAGCACCCCATCGAAGGATTTTTGAAATCAAAATGACCTTAATCGATAGGTCTACGTTAGGTCTGTATAGGTCCACCATCATTTTTGTTAGGTCGCCTATAGTTTTTTAATAAACAATTTTTTATATGTCGCAAAACAAATTTTGCATCTTAGCATCTCAATTAAACAGAAACTGATTATTCTTCATATTCTTGCATTCCTTATCGTTAGGTCAGTATTCAGTATTGGTCTGTAGTTTTTGCTTTAATATTATTCATTTTTTTTTATTAACATTTATAAATAATATATCACTGACGCATGCGCTCAACGCACCTAGTCATAACATGGTGCGAAATTTAAAGTATTCCCGTTCCCATTTCATTGCGTCAATAAAAAAAATTAACTAAAGGCAGAGTGACATAAAATATGAACTTGAGGATTCTACAGGAAAACTAAAAAATATATTTTTTTAAATAAATAATTAAAATATTTATATTTCTAGAGGTGAAATACATTTATAAAAATGACTTAATGATTTCGCAACTTGGTGTTACTATTCATATTGAAGGTGATGAATGAAAATTTACTGCTTCGCTAGTCGTGCACCGACTAGTGACACTAGAGTAGTATTGCGTACAAATTCATTTGAAGCAAAACAACTGTAGATTAAATATTTACTTACGTAAAGTGATACAAGAATCTTACTTTAGCTTAAGCATGCTAAGAGTCCAGCGTAAAAAAGTTCGTCCGCGATCAAGTAATCAAACCAACCTTAGATGTGTAAGCACACGTAAGCTTTAAATATCAATGCCTGTATCAATGCCTACTCCAATTCACCAAATGCTTCGTTGATCCATCCTTGGACGCTGTTACCACCATACTCTCTCCAAACAGAAAAGTTGGATGAATATTTTGTAAGTGATGGTCCCTGAAATTGGTATGAGATAATTTATCGACAATATAATAATGGAATTGTTGTTACTGTCAATACTGGAATTCAGTGCACAAACAAAAGCCATTAGCGCTAAAATCAGTATATATTATATTATACACAAGGAATTTTAATAATGAAGTATTTCCGTGAGTTGAATATTTGTCATCAAGAAGAAATCAAATCTGGTAAGTATTGAAAATCAATGCCGTTATTATAAAAAAAAAAGTATTGTATCGAATATCAAATAATCTAAAATAAAAAATTAAAATTAATCTGAAATATTTATGAAATTTCTAGGTGGTCCTGCTACAGTGCAAATCATACGAAATATTTTTAAGCCAAAAGAACTACTGAAAATTATAAAGTTTTTAATATGACTGAGAGTTGACTTCTTCGTCAGAAAATGGTAAATATTTTTTTTTGTAATTTTCGGGATTTATATTATATAGTTATATATTTTACGAAGAATTTGATGCAGTCGATGATGAATTAAAAATAGGGTCATCCATTCCATACGTCATTAATAAGATTAGCGATAATAGTTCAGTTTGAAAAAGCGTCGTTGAAAAAAATAAACAATTTTTTTGTACCACTAGGTATCATTTTTACAAATACTTTCATGCATACACGGTCACGGTCACAAGGTCGAACGTTCAGCCAGAAATATAGCAGTACGAATGACTCCCTGATAAAAACTCGATTTCTCTAAATAGGACCGAAATTAAACACTTCTCAAACTTTGAAAATTATAAACTTTCATAAAAAGAAATTAAAAATCTATATTTTCGTATATTTTGTTAATCTATACTCTTAAAAATGACGTACTAAAATTTCAAGACCATATCGTCGTTGATATTGCAATAAGTTTTATGTCAGTTCTGACTGATTTTAAAGGAGGAGCAAATAACATATTTTTGTAAAAAATATCGGGTTATGAGAAAAATATTTTTCTATTATTTTTTAATAATTATATTTATCGTAAGATTAAGACCATTTAATAATACTTTACTATTATTAGCATATAATACAGTGACATTGAACAGATTGCGTCCAGTTTTATGGCTCATATTAGTATAATTGGGATGACATACATTTTGATTTTTAATTATTGGTAAAAAAGAGCAGGTATTATGCCAATTAATTAGGTTAACTAGTAAAAATAATAAGATCAGAATAAATAAAAAACAATTTTAAGATAAGAAAAATGTACTTAATAAGTATTTATTTAAGCTTACAATAGTTATTTATATAATTCAGTTCTAGTCATGTTTTATTTTTTGAATGTGCGGGCAGTTCAGGAAGTAGAAGAGGAACAATTATGCTGAAGTAAATCGTAAAATGGATGGTAATCGTTCGGGATCAAGGGTTTCATTTCTTGTAAATGAGTAAATTTTGTTAAGTCTATTTGCAATTGGGACGTGTATAAGGGCGATATTATAGTCATACCCGTATTCAAAAGCCTTCTTGGCAAGTACTCATATGCATGCTCAAAATTGATCTTGTATTTAATTTTACCTTCCGGCAAGTACTGGAGGGCACAGATGTCAGTGACAACAGGATCACCCTTCTTGTTACCTGGCCTGATACTTGCATATTTCCCGCCATCATATTTGAAAAAGTCGTAATTAAGGAAAATAACGTTGTATGGGTCTTTCCTGGCACTTTTAATTATATTAATATAGTCGGCAGGGATATAAATCTCGCGATGTGGTGGCAACTTTCTCTCTAACTGTGGATTGAGTCCACCTCCATTTGAGTATGGCCAACTTCTAGATACTTCTGCTCTATCGTCACATTCTTCAAGAAGCGCATTCGCTAATTTGACCGATCGATTTTGGTAGCAACACCCATCAATCCATAAAATAATTCTGGAGGCATTTGATTTTTGTAGCTCAGATCTCAAATGCTTTATTAAAATGGAAGCAAATACATTGCTATCCAGACCACCATTACCCTCATGCCATAAATAGCAAAATACCTCCTTCGTCTTCAAATTATAATGCGAGTAATTATGAACTTTTAGTTTGGTTTTATAATAAGTTGCTGACGCTTGCATTCTTGGACACAGCAGTACAGCTTGCATATCCATAGTATATACTATGGTGTCTGATTCAGACTGTTCTTTGTCATTCCCTTTCTCTTCCCTCGACTTTTCTTTCCTCTGTTAATGGTTAGCATACTCATCTGCGCCTAAATTCCCATTTTTGAAGACATTTATTGCACTGATCTTTTCGTGGTTTAAAAATGGACAAGTTTAACTGGTGAATCTTTCTCGTAAAAGAAGCAGAGCAATATTTTTTTCTATTATTTGCGGAGCAAAACTTTAGGTATTCAGTATACAAATCTCCTGTTACGCTGTTCCAAATAGGCTCTAAATATTTTTTTGTAGTCGAGCTCCGGCAATAATGCGATTCTACCGTAGGCAATTTATTATAGAACTCAACAATACTGTGAACCTATTCTGATTCATCATTTTCAGGCTGCGGTGGGGCTAAGGCTCGAGTAGGAAAAGGTTCCGTCACAACTGAAGAAGTTTCTTTAAGCCAGTCTCGCAGCTGCCAATTGCTAAAGTTCTCATAAACATTAACTTGCAGACGTGAATTCTTTTAGCAGAAGATTCTGACCGCAACATTAAGAAATACTTGAATGACATTCCTTTTCTGCTATTTTCATTGTCAGAACGATGGCGACGGTGTTGTGGTGCGCTAATGGTAACTAAACTTCGAACATGAACTTTTCGAGCATCCCCAGATGGCATTTTTCAAAACTCTTGAAATATCAACTGTCGATCTGTTTCTAGCACATTTTCGCATTCAAATTGCTGCTTCGGGCCTCCACGTTGTACTTTAGGGTGTCCTTTGCAGGTGTTTTGCAGGACCTTTGCTGGACGTACGACAATTTGTTGGTATTTCCCATCTTGATCTTTTTGAAACCCTTCGTATTGCTCTTCTTTAAGCCTAGACATAGAGTTTTTTATTCATTTCCATGTTAGTTTATCTGCTTGACCTTTACTCTTTCGTTGTTTCTTCCGACCGCTCCTTTTTCGTTTGCGCGTTTACTGTCCACATTGTTCATCTAAAACTTCTTCTACATCGGAATCACTCATAGCGCCTTGTAATGCTTCTATAACATACTCAGGGTCTGAAGGCTCAATTGACTCTAAATCCGAGAAATCATACATAGTCTCGTCACCACTAGAACCAACCTGTTCTCGAGTATGTCGAAACTCGCCAGTGATATCGTCGAGTTCTACACATTGTTCTGTGGTTGAACTCTGTGCAGCTACCAATTCTACCAATTTCTTTCCTCTTATCAATCGATTCATAGTAATATCTGTAAAAAATAAAAGCAAAGCATCTCACACCCATACAAAAAGCACCTATGCAATATATAATATATCAATGCAATATGACCTATGTCATACATTTTTGTGAGTTAAGTATGACATAAAATATCTTTGTATAAAATGAATTGCGTAAAATAATAGGCGTTATAATTAGCTAAGAACGAAAACACCAAAAGCCATGCTAATATCAAAATTTCAACTCAAAATCGTACGTTATAACAAAACTTTTATAAAGAATTTTGCAGGTTATATAATTATTACTCAGCAGGGAAAACAAGTAGATGCGCAGGAAATGTTTTACGTTTTCAATTCAAGCACAGTTTGTCACAATTTTAAAATAACAATAATATGAACTTACCATTAATTCGTCAAAAAATACAGCAATTACAAAAATATTACATACTAGAAAAATCCGTTGCCGCTCAAATCTCGACATAGAACCAATTGCAATATCAAATTTGATTCGCTTCTGACACATGACGTATTGCATCATTTTGAAATTGAATGTTCTGATTGGCTGTTCACATATAACGTTTTACGGATGCGTTCATAATTAAAATTTAGGTCCAAAACGCGATAAAAATTAAAAAATAGTTTTTTGACATAGAACGAATTGCAATATCAACGACGATATATCAAATAGTACGAGAGTTACGACTTACGACTGCACAAATTTAGCACCCCATCGAAGGATTTTTGAAATCAAAATGACCTTAATCGATAGGTCTACGTTAGGTCTGTGTAGATCCACCATCATGTTTGTTAGGTCACCTTTAGTTTTTTAATAAATATTTTTTTTAATTTTGCAAAAAAAAAATTGCATCTTAGCATCTCATTTAAACGGAAACTGATTAATCTTCATATTTTTGCATTCCTTATCGTTAGGTCAGTATTCAATATTGGTCTGTAGTTTTTGCTTTTATATTATTCATTTAATTTTTTTTATTAACAATTATAAATAATATATCACTGGCGCATGCGCTCCACGCACCTAGTCATAGCATGGTGCGAAATTCAAAGTTTTACCGTTCCGTTTTCATTGCGTCAATAAAAAATTAATTAAAATACAAATTGCTCTCATAGCGTATAATTCCTAGCTATTTCACGAAAAACTGAATAATTGGTATGTCACTGGCCACCAATAGTATGACCATTTTAAAGATAAAAAATTTTTATGAACTTTTTTTAATCATATCTTTTGCATGTAGTGTCTTAATCTTTTACGGATACAAGTTAAGATATATAATTAAAAAAAATAATTCTAAACTAAAAAATTTTAATTTCAACCAGTAATTCGTTATCGGCCAAGGCTCTAAAAAAAGTCTCCCTACTGCCGCGGTGATTGTGCCATTTACAGAGCCTGGCATAAAAAAAAAATTAAAAAGTCCCTGAAACTAGAAGATGTTACCCGTACCATGATCCTCGAACGAAAACGAATCGAAATTTATCAAAATGGCAGATTACAAAAGAAAGTTTTGAAATTCGCGTGAACATTTGTTAATTTTTTTGCCTGTTAGTCACATTTTTTATTCAATCAAAAAACTGGAATTTTCAGGTACAGAGAAACATGTATAGAAGAAGCTGAAAAATAAGCAAGTACTCTTCAGATATGACTGTAACTCTCGTACTATTTGATATATGCTCTTGAAATTTTAGTACGTTATTTTTAAGAGTATAGATTATCAAAATATACGAAAATATAGATTTTTAATTTCTTTTTATGAAAGTTTATAATTTTCAAAGTTTGAGAAGTGTTTAATTTCGGTCCTATTTAGAGAAATCGAGTTTTTATCAGGGAGTCATTCGTACTGCTATATTTCTGGCTGAACGTTCGACCTTGTGACCGTGACCGTGTATGCATGAAAGTATTTGTAAAAATGATACCTAGTGGTACAAAAAAATTGTTTATTTTTTTCAACGACGCTTTTTCAAACTGAACTATTATCGCTAATCTTATTAATGACGTATGGAATGGATGACCCTATTTTTAATTCATCATCGACTGCATCAAATTCTTCGTAAAATATATAACTATATAATATAAATCCCGAAAATTACAAAAAAAAATATTTACCATTTTCTGACGAAGAAGTCAACTCTCAGTCATATTAAAAACTTTATAATTTTCAGTAGTTCTTTTGGCTTAAAAATATTTCGTATGATTTGCACTGTAGCAGGACCACCTAGAAATTTCATAAATATTTCAGATTAATTTTAATTTTTTATTTTAGATTATTTGATATTCGATACAATACTTTTTTTTTGATAATAACGGCATTGATTTTCATTACTTACCAGATTTGATTTCTTCTTGATGACAAATATTCAACTCACGGAAATACTTCATTATTAAAATTCCTTGTGTATAATATAATATATACTGATTTTAGCGCTAAAGGCTTTTGTTTGTGCACTGAATTCCAGTATTGACAGTAACAACAATTCCATTATTACATTGTCGATAAATTATCTCATACCAATTTCAGGGACCATCACTTACAAAATATTCATACAAAAGATTCAAATAACTTTTCTGTTTGGAGAGAGTATGGTGGTAACAGCGTCCAAGGATAGATCAACGAAGCATTTGGTGAATTGGAGTAGGCATTGATACAGGCATTGATATTTAAAGCTTACGTGTGCTTACACATCTAAGGTTGGCTTGATTACTTGATCGCGGACGAACTTTTTTACGCTGGACTCTTAAGCATGCATAAGCTAAAGTAAGATTCTTGTATCACTTTACGTAAGTAAATATTTAATCTACAGTTGTTTTGCTTCAAATGAATTTGTACGCAATACTACTCTAGTGTCACTAGTCAGTGCACGACTAGCCGAAGCAGTAAATTTTCATTCATCACCTTCAATATGAATAGTAACACCAAGTTGCGAAATCATTAAGTCACTTTTATAAATGTATTTCACCTCGAAAAATATAAATATTTTAATTATTTATTTAAAAATATATATTTTTTAGTTTTCCTGTTCATATTTTAAGTTCATATTTTATGTCACTATAATATAAAAGCAGAAACTATAGACCAATACTGCCCTAACGATAAAGAATGCAGAAATATAAAGATTAATCAGTTTCCGTTTAAATGAGATGCTAAGATGCAATTTTTTTTTGCAAAATTTAAAAAATTATTTATTAAAAAACTAAAGGTGACCTAACAAAAATGATGGTGGACCTATACAGACCTAACGTAGACCTATCGATTAAGATCATTTTGATTTCAAAAATCCTCCGATGGGGTGCTAATTTGTGCAGGCTTCAGTAGTAGTACTTATCACCTATGACAGACCCCCACCTACCTACGCAAAAGTGATTTTGCACGTAACTCTGAAGAAGAAGAAGAAGATAAAACTAAAAATTTCTGTAGTAGTACCAACATTTATGATCTATGGAAAATCCATTATGATGGGAATCGGGATGGGTTTTGTTGTTTTGTAAATTGAATCGTGAAAATATTATTTTTATTATATTTTCTAACATTAAAACTAATAATAGTAAAATTAGTAAAAATGTCTAATAACTTAAATCCTTTAGCGGGAACAGCTCATTTATTGGACGAATTAGACAGTATGTTCTTTCATTAAACAAGTAGTTTGGTGTCTTACGAATAAAAGATTTTATAATAATTTATTTTGCATAGAGAAACTTATGGTGCTACTTCGTGATGGCAGAACATTAATTGGATATTTACGATGCGTGGATCAGTTCGCTAATTTGGTTTTACACAAGACAATAGAAAGGATCCATGTTGGTCAAGAATACGGGGATATACCTCGAGGGATATTCATAGTCAGAGGAGAAAATGTCGTGCTATTAGGAGAAATTGTAAGTACACCGCAATTATAGCACAAAGCAGTCTTCAGGTCATCCTCCAAAATTTGTTGTAACAATTCAGAAGTACTAACATCTTTTACGTTAATAAAACATTTTTTATTATATTCTAGTAATGGAAGGTATTTCTAAAGTTAGTAAGTTAAGAAAAACCGTGACTAATATGTTCAATGTAAATTATCTTTTCCAGGATAAAGATAAAGAAGAAAATCTACCACTCAAAGAAGTATCAGTCGACGATATTCTAGATGCTCAAAGACGTGAACAAGATGCCAAAATTGAACAGCAAAAATTACTTTCTAAAGCATTAAAAGACAGAGGTCTCAATATGTTAGCCGAGCTTGGCCACGATGACATGTTTTAGAAGCTTAATTAGATTAAATGTTTAAATTATAAGACCAATATTAAACTTTTTATAACTATGGGTATAAACTTTTAAATACATTCCTTTAACATTACCTATTTTACACTTTATTATTACCCTTCATAAAGTATTAATGGACAAAAAAAAAATTCATTTAACAAAGGCTGTAAGCTTGTTTTTGACCTCTGATTCTTAGATAGTAAACAATATAATAATAAATTAAATACAACCAAAGCCTTTAAAACATAAGTATTAGGAAGGTTTTAGTTGGCTGTGGCCCATATCTACTGAGAAGTTTCTCAAGTCTATACTCTGTTGACTGTTCAGATCCAATCATTCAGTATACCTACTATTATATTATTATAATGGTTCCAATTTTAATACAACTTATTTACCGTCCAATACAGAAACATAATGACATTCATTTGGTTGAATTTAATAGGTACCATTATTTGCAAAAAAATTAAATAAGAACAGGGTTGCTAGAAATGTATGTATAGGTAATAAAAATAATCGAAAGACTTCATGTATTATTAATATTATATTAATAATAAGTACATGAAGTCTTTGATTAATACACAATATTTTAGAACTTTGTTATAGGCTTAAACCTCAGATTACCTAATAACAGTAATTATCTATATATACTAATATAATTAAAAGGAAAGGCATGTTTGTCTGTTTACATGGAATAGACTCCGAAACTACTGGACCGATTTTGATGCAATTTGGCACATATACAGAACATACCATGCGGAAGGACATAGGCTACTTTTTACTGAGGCAAAATGTACGGTTTACAGAAATTTCTTTTTGCTCGCATAAGTTTTTTTCATCCAAAAACCTTAAAAAACCGATCTGTCAAATAATTGAATTTAATTGAAATTTCTGAACGAAACCGTCCGTTGCAAATAATTATGACAAATGACAGATGTTTGGATTTGAAAACAATGCGGTTATTTTATGTAAAAGTTATTTTTTTGTATAAAAGAGAACTTTTAATGTAAATAGAAGTGCTTTTATACATTGTGATGTTGTTGTGCGTTGTAATATAAGTTTCTAAATCATTAAACTCAAAATGAGTACGTCGGAACTTATAGACAAATTACGAAATGAAAACTTAGACCAATTTTTTACATTAGTGCGAATGCATTTATCTTTTGTTGTAGATATTAATACAGACGAGTAAGTAAAATACTAGCCGATTGAAATTTGTTGAATTTTAGGAGTACTAACTTACTTTTTTCTTTTCTAGTGTTGAGTGTTCAACTGATAAACCAAAGCAATTTAGATGGAACTTCCATAAAAAAACGAAGTATTCTAACTCCAACTCTAGTCAAAATTTAAATAATATAAAGAGGAATGAGGAAGTGAACTCTATAACAGAAGAAGGAATGCTTAGGCTCTATGAACTCATAGAATTTTTGTCATTACCAGATAGTAAGTACCAAAATACATTACCAGATAGTAAGTACCAGATGTCATTACCAGAAAATAAGTACCAGATGTCATTACTAGATAGTAAGTACCAGATGTCATTACCAGAAAGTAAGTACCAGATGTCATTACCAGAAAGTAAGTACCAGATGTCATTACCAGATAGTAACTTTCAATAAGAAGATAGAAACGTAAGTTATTGTCTTCATTACATTTTTATCTATTATTTTATTTTGAAAGTTAGATAAATTAAAATAATTTTCAAAATCTCTATCTGAGTAAAAAAAAACTTTCAAATAAAATAATATTTTATTTCCTTTGCAAGTGGTTTTTGTTAATTAATGTAACACAACAACAGGTTTTAAAACAAATTTAGAGGGACTGAATACCCCAAATACTCTTCGGGAAAACTACCACATTTGTAAGCGAGGTCAAGTATCTTGGAGTGATCCTGTCCTAGATATGCAACTTACTTGTTATGGTATAAGCACATCAAGCACATTATGAAAAAGGTTAGA
Source organism: Phengaris alcon alcon (assembly GCA_037179445.1). NCBI lineage: Eukaryota > Metazoa > Arthropoda > Insecta > Lepidoptera > Lycaenidae > Phengaris > Phengaris alcon. The sequence continues at coordinate 630,044 of JAYRCH010000256.1, forward strand.
TGTGCTCTGGGGTCCTGCTGGAGACTAGTCAGCTCTAATGGGGCCTACAGTCGAAGGAAACTTTATGGTTATACACAGTTATAGTGAGGCCGAGGACGCCATGATCAAGGTGCATAGCTTCTAGAAGCTATACCAGGCTTTCATACCTTCTGGCGAGGACTAGAAAGGAAAGGTCCCAATAGATGTTCACCCCAGTGACATAATTTGGTTCACGGACGGGTGCTGGATTTTACGGAGGCACGCCACCTACAGGCAGATATGCTTGTTTGAGAGATTTTGCACTGTATTTCAGGCTGAGATCATCACTTTATTGGTTGTTCACTAGAGAGACTATGCAGTCGGTTATAAAATTGGCTTTGACGCCAGTTCTTGAAAATGTGGAAGTTTATAAAACAAAAATAGAAAAAAAACTATTTTGAGTATGCACTCTGGAACCAAAGCACAGTTACTGCTGGAAATATTTTGGAATTGTATAATGACATTATCTTTTGCATCACTACAAATAACCTAACGAAGAGCATATCAGGACTTCTGGATCAGGATGTCTAAGGAGGGTTCGTTCAGAACTTGAATGAATAGGTTTTCTTTGAATTACTTCAAAAGTTATTATATCTGATTTCGCTAAAATTAACTTTCCTAAAAAGTTTTTAGCATGATCTAATAGCATGGAAACTTACAGGTTATCCCCTATAGTTTAGAAATGCCAGGGCGGGTGCCATACTCCACTTCACATGTATAGAGAGCCACCCTTAAAATATTAAATTATTATTTTGTGATGCTAAAACCGAGATCTATACACAATAAATGTCTTTGCCAAATTTCATCCATTTCTATTCATAATTATTATAGAAGCTAGCAGGGCGGCTAGAAGACAGACAGACAGACGGACAGAGCAAAACTATAAGGGTTCCTTGAGTATTACGGAACCATAAATTGTATTGCATTGTAATTGTGTGTAACCCAATAAATAAAAATATTTTTATAGCTTTGAACTGCACGTTTTTTACTACCAAGTACAAACATAAAAAAGACCCTTTGGAGGTCACACCGCCGTCGACGACTCCAAAAAGTCGTCTATGACATGAGGATTTTATATATTAGTTAATGATAATAGAGGTTGCCCTGTGGTCGAAATTCTCCCAATTCATATAATTTTTAATTTGAACTTTTTGATACATCTTTTGCTTCTTAGTTATAACAAATAAAAAAAATGTTGTGACAGGTTGACAAACCTCAATGTGTAACGAATTTGTATGTATCAAACGGTGAGGTAGTGTGTGTTGTTGTAATTTTTATTAATTTGATGTATTCCTAAGGATTATTTTAAAAAAAATTTAGCTTTCTGCACACCTTCCTCCACATAAACTTGAAGTGTGCCAAATATCTTACTTCTCCGTTTGCACAGTTCTCGTTAAACTGTCCTAAAAGTTTTTCCTTCACATATCAATTTCTACAAATATTTTAACAAAGTTTCTGTTATCATTTTCAGATGTAATCCAAGAAGGTATATTCCGTCGCACCGGTTCTCTCAGTCGACAGCACGAACTGAAGAACTTGCTCATCACAGGTTCCAACCTCGGTCTCGATGAGGGTAGATTCACTGTGCATGATTGTGCGTCGGTGCTGAAGGGGTTCCTAGCTGAACTGCCGCAGCCGTTGTTGATGGATCAGTACTATCAAACTTATTGCACTCTTGCTAGTGAGTTTACCTTTTTTTACGTTTAATGGGGCATCATTTACATCTTTCTATCTTATACTTTAAATGAGCAATTCTTGTATATATTTTTAATCAGAATATCTGAAACGGCTGAAAATATTTCCATGAAATTTTTGCGGCAGTTTCAGGGAACAGGAAAAGGGAACACTGTTTTAATGCTACTACCATGCCAAATTTCACCAAAATCCGTTCAGTAGTTTTTGTGTGAAAGAGTAACAAACATCCATCCATCCTCACAAACTTTCACATTTATAATAGTAGTAGGATATGCTCCTATTTTTACATAAAAAATCGGTACAGTATTATTAATTATACTGCTTCTGTATTCATTAAAATCCTTTTAAAAAATATTTGTCTACTTCACTTGGGGGGTGTAGTGTAGGGACCATGTATGTGTCAATGTGCAAGTGTCAGCAGTTTAGTGTCTGAGAGACGATGTATGCTGGTGACGACAGTCAGTCACTGCGTGAGGCCTTGTCCGAGTGTTAGTTTCGGGATAATAAAATGCCAATTAAATTGATAATTCGTTATTATTTATGTGACCTGTAAGACTGAGTTTAATGTGAGAAATGAAACTCCTACAGTCCTCACGCAGTGACTGACTGTCGTCACCAGCATACATCGTCTCTCAGACACAAAACTGCTGACACTCGCACATTCACACATACATTGAATAAATTAAATTAATAAGATGTTGAAGTTTTTGCTATTATTCCAGAGAGCCTTTTGTGTTGTCTTTCTATGTGATTTTTTAGTCTTATGTCTATGTGTACAATAAACTGTTAAATAAATTAATAAAATATTATACTCCTTCACTCTATTTACAGCTCAATATCCACCAAGTCTAGAATCGTCGGAAACGAAGCTGCTAACAGCCTTGCAGTTGCTACTGTTACTCCTGGCACCGTCTCACAGAAATTTTCTGGAAAGGCTGCTAAGGCTGTTGCGCTCGGTTGCCGACAATGAAGCGAGTAACAGAATGTCACCGGATACACTAGCAACAATGTTCACACCACATCTCTTGTGCCCTAGAAAGGTAATCTCTTGTGATCTAGAAAGGTAATAATTGATTAGATTAATAGTTTAGAGTAATAGTTTAATAATTCAACCCACGCAATTACTAGCTGGTGTCTGCAACATTAGCATGGAAATATGGTAATTGAAATGGAAACCATTTTTTTAAATGGAAATCTAAGATAAAAGAAGCCTAAGTTACTCCTTATAACATCAGCTATCTGCCAGTGAATATTGGCCCGGCTGTTTCAGAGATTAGCCGGAAGAAACAGACAGACAAAATTTTATACAGTCCCATGCGTGAGATGAATTCTCAGCTGCTCATGAATACGAATTTTAAATAAAAATCTGTTTACAGAAAAAAGACATTAATAAATCTTATGCTATGAATATCTAGTGAGATTTTCCAAATGAAACAGTTTGTACAACTCATTTTCAGCTCTCCCCCGAAGCGTTCCACCAGGAGTCGTTGGCTCTCGCGCCGCTCATGAGTTTTATGATCTGTCAGTCGAGCGCTCTATGGGCGGCGCCGGCGCAGCTCGTCACCGACGCGGCAGCGTATCTGGCGGTGCGCGAGAGAAAGAAGGCGCTGTCGCCCGCTGCGGACCTTGATGAGAGCTATACAGATAGGTAATTACCAACTTACTAGTTAATTATTTACACCTGCCTTGCTATGCTACAAAACCAGTATTTTAAATATTTATGTAAACTGTGTGACGAGTGTGTAACAAATACATAAATAAAATACGAATTACATACAATTACTTTTAACAATGCTTTATATATGGAGACATCCAAAGCTTTGGAAAAAAGAGAATCGTACTTATTTAATACAATTTAAAATAGCCGACATCACAGGGAAAATTATTATCGGAGGACGTCATATTGTTACTTGTTATTTTTCAGAACGGCAGCCAACACAGTCTACACGTTCGTGGATCGCTCGCGCAGCGTCGCGGAGCACGCGTCAAACCCCACTGATACTGCGCTCGCGCAGCTGTACGCGCACATACACGCGCTGCCGCCCTCCGCGCACCGCCGTCGCCTCATCAAGCACTTCAACCGTCAGAACGGCTACGGTGAGTGACGTCACGCGCACGCACACATATTACTGTGCTATGTTGTCACGAGCTTCGCTACTAAATAATGCGATCTATCTGGGTAATGTTTATGAATACTTTTTCGCAAATTATTCCCGATTGTTATACCGTTTTATTCGTTTTTGACGCAAAAAAAAATCTTATCTTCGCATGGATCTCCTGCATTGAAACTCCGCTCCACATGAAAGTAATTGAATAAGATATTTACTTAATAACTAACTGGATGTACATTCACTTTTTATAGGCACGCCGATCCAAATACAGCGGTCGGGTAAGGTTGCGGGCTCCAAGAGTTTCGGCGACTCCATCAAGCGGCACATTTTCAACAAGGGACTGCTAAACAAGACGCCGAAAAAAGGCTCCGGCTCGAGTATTAATACAGTGGCTGAGGTATGCCTACTTTGTTCGATTTTTTTTCATTCGCTATCTTTATCTGCCATCGGCTTTTACTTAGCCATTATGATCATATCAGATGGTGTGTTTTCTTATGAATTCGTTTGAATATTCTTATGAATATTAGAACAAAACGAATGTGCTTTAGACCACAGGACAGAAGTAAAACTAAACTCGTAATATATATATATATATATATATATATATATATATATATATATATATATATATACGAAACGTAACTCTCGTTTTATCTTCACTAACTTATATCTCTCTCTCAACCTCCGTTCGTCTCGCCCGATGACATTTTTCGTTACGCTCTCGACACGCATTCACCAGCTGACTCCTGAAGTCTAAATTATTTAAACTTCGGCACAAATGGGCCTGCTCGACCAGATAAACACCACGGCCTCACAGAAACCCGGCGTGAAATAACGCTTGCGTTGTGTTTCGCCGCGTGTGTGGTGTTGGGGATTTTAAGGACCAGGAACGCAAGTGCGCAACACCAGAGGAGTTGTTTTTGACAGTGTCCATGAGCGGCGGTAATTCGGCGGCGTCTGCTGGTTTCCTGCACGCGAAGCATAACCACCGTAGAAATGGTTCTTTCTTTTTACGTTTACGGTTTCTTTCTACGAAAGAATAGACAAAATGCCAGATTGATAAAGGAAATCTGTTACTTTGTCCATATTATCTGTCAGTATGTCTATTCTTTTGTATACAAAACGCATTTACATGGTGGTCGTGCTAAGTGTATTTCATAAAAAATATATTACAGGCACGATCAGCACTAATATTTCATGAAAACATTTTACATAAAGATATTGTGTTGTTTTAAACATTTATATTGAAAGAAAATTTTATAAAAAGTTACTTAATGTATCCAAGACCTATATAGTATTATTTGCAAAATTACCTATATAGCAAAATAGTTGTTTTAAGTGAAATACTTATGTTTCCAAAATAATAATCTATTTTCTAATTTCATCACTAAACATTTCGTTCTTTAACTAATTCAATTAATAACTGAAATAATTCGCATGACTAACATTACTTGTGTGTATTATTCAAATCACTAATGTTTGTTTTACATTTTTGTGTTTTAAAGTAGAATTTTTAATATTTATAATTCTTATTTCAAACGCAAACCTAACTTTCTTTCACGCATTGTGCTAAACGCATGCAATCTTTTTCAGAAGTCAAGTAAAAAACGATACACCAATGATAGTAAAGTTGACGTATCCCACAAAAATATCGTTCTAAAGAATTTGGCAAACAAAATGATTAGCACTGAATCTTTAGACGACGAGTACGATTCAGATGCTAGTAATGAAAGCACACTATCCGAAGGGGCTATAAGTAAATCCAAGAAAACAAGTCCGAAATTTGTTTCCGAACCAAATTTGAGTATCATAGACAACGAAGAAACGCCAAAGAAGCCAAAGAGAGGACCTAGAATGTTTCGATCTAAGGTACCTTCCGGTGCACAGATATTAAACAAAAAGTATCAAAAACGCTTGACAGTTGTGCGCAGTACACCTACATCTTGTGTTTCGTGTATCAACGATCAAGATACTGTATCCGAGGATGATATTTCAATAGAAAAGAGTATAGAGAACACGCCAAGGAAAAGTAAATTCTATGCCGTTGATACAGAGTTCAAAATGAATTATCAAACGAGTACCCCTGGTATATCTGAGGCAGTTTTCAGTGAGGATTGTTCGACTCCGTACACAATGAACTTTAGACGGGCATCCATGTCTCCTATTACCAAATCCACACAGAAATTGTCCAAGGCTATGCAGGTTTGTTGCATGCCACGCATGTATTATCTCTAATACATAACAACTTAACCGCAACTAAATAAATGCATAGTGTTTTCTATATTTTATAATCATACTGTCATATTTATTTACATCTATGTTCCTTCTTCATTTTAGTTACATGTAGTCAGTGCACCTTTATATTCGAGTGATTTTTTTTGTCGTGATAGTAAGCATTAATTCTACAAAGAATTCTAAATAAAATCACTTTATTATATCTGACGAAATTTAGATTTATTAGTAATATATTTAGTTTAAAATAAAACTTTATCTAATATAGGTCAATTAATTTGAATATTTTAGTTCAGTAATAATGAAATTTAAATATTGAAAAAAATTTCAGGAATCCATCATGACCCCAAGATCACGGAAACCTCTGATTATAACTTCTGAGCAAAGGGACAATACAATAGAAGTGTCGGAACCACAGGAAGAATCTCACAATGTCGAAAAGTTCCAGTCAAAGTCCGACATTTATCAGTCAAAGTCCGAGATTTACCAGTCAAAGTCTGATATTTACCAGTCAAAGTCCGAAGTTTATCCTTCAATTTCGCCAAAGAATGACAGCGATTTCGTGTCTTCGGATGATGATATGAACTCTAGATCATCTTTTTCTTTTGAAAGGTAAATGAAATAAATAAATTTATATTTGTTATTCAATTATCAACTTTATATTTGCCAAAGGTTGTAAATATATAACTGTGTCAAATATTTCTTAAATATGACATATTATTATATTGTAAAAATAAATATTATTTTCTTACAAATTATATTTTTCTGTTAATTTTATGTCTACACTTAAATTAATTTGTAAGAAATATATTGAAGTAATTTATTACTTCAATAACATTGATTTTCAGATCCAGACACGCGTCAATGCCTCGTATAAATATGGAAGGGTGTACAAAGTTGTGCTCTAAAAGGTCGAGCTCAAATTCCAGTGACGAGAATTTTAATACTACCCTCCTCGCTGAGGACATTGAAAATACCCAAAAGAAATCACTCACGGAACCATTTAGAGAGTATCTGCTAAGTAGGTCGGTTCTAACTGCAACGCCTATCGATCTATCGATTTTAAACCAGTCTAGTGAGACCGAGAAGATATCGGAATCGTTATTATACTGCCTCAACGGTAACGTTCCGACCGATTTGACGTCATCAATTAGTAATCTTGCCGTGGAATCAATTGCGGACATTCGCTCGCCGTTGAAAGATGTGAATGTAGATTTAAGTCCGAATAGAAAGAGATCAGCGCCCATTGTTGAAGTCACCTCGAAACTAATGAAAGAAGGCGAAGAGAATTTTAAGCCGCACGAAACAGATTTATAATTGTAAAATAATGTAGCAAAATGTTATTCAGAGTATTGTAATATTCTTAATTTTTATTTCATTTGATGATTCTCAATAATGGTTCTTATTATAAGAACTGAAAGAAAACAATTCTGGCTTTTAAAATTATTAATAGCAGTGAAAAGTATGAATAAGGTTGCAACAAATTAATTTTTCGAAAGAAAGCAAAAAAAAAAAAAAACAAAAGCAAGGTTATATTTGTTTAATGTTATATTTTCTTCTAATAATTTAAATTATTATTATGAGAAAATATTTGAAAATAAGCATTTAAGTCCGCATTTGACCAAATATTTATCTTTTGGATGATTATGAAATTCTGTAGCTAATTTCAAGAATACAACATGTAAATTGTAAGATTTTTATTTGATCGATTGCGTTTCAAGACTGATCTCAGTACAGTTTAAAAAAATACTTTAACCAGGACCTTATTTTTTATAACTGTTTCATCTTTATTTTTGATAACTGAAATTACTATTGTTTTCATCAACAAAAATGGAAGGTACGGATGTCTCTGTCATTTTTTAAAGGAGCTAGTAAAATAAATTATCTAATTTTACTTAAGGTGCCTTACTATAATTAATTTTAAAAATAATTTAGATATTTTCTAATAAATTACGCTTTAATGTTAATTATACTAAAAATGTAAGATAAGCGGTGCCAAAATATTTGTTATGTATATTATAGACATGTAAATTAAGTAATTCTTTTTCTAGTTATTACTTTACTGTATTGTAAGCCTGCGACTTCGTGAGGAAATCCCGGATATATAGCGTACATTTTGCCGCAGTAAAAAGTAGACTATGTCCTTTACTCTATATCTGTGTAGCTTCGGAGCCTGTTCAATGCAAATATACACACAAAGAAACAAATCTTTCCTCTTTATTATATTAGTATAAAATAGATGTTTTTAAATTCTGTTGATACGCTGGTTCTGAACATACAGATCATACATATACGGTAAAAAAAAGAGTTTAATAGATTCAAATGTATACTCTAAAAAATATTATAAATCTCTCTATGTTATTCTGAAATAAAATCGCTATTCAGGTGATTTAACAATGGCTAAAAATTTGAAAAACCTTTAGTTCAGACTGTATATGATATATAGAGTATACTCCAACATTATATACTATATAATGTGAGTATATAATAAGTTGTTTAAACTAAACAATTTCAAACTTAACATGGAACCCATGTTTATTTTATTTACACCATGGAACGTGTATCGAACTATTTAATGTTCAAATTGATAGAACAAGCGTCGTTCAAATAATATTTACCTACAAGTGAATTGATATGTAATTTATAAATAAAGAAAAATATATACAATTGAAGTATTTTATTCATGTAACGATTTTTATTTTATCGTTTGTGGTCCACTTATTTGTGTTCCCTCAGGGGACCACTAGGCAATAAGATTGCACCGGAAATTTCTATATGAGGTAATTAACCAGGGGTGCCAATTTTTGTCATCCTTTATGTTCTTCATCCTTTTGTGTTTTGCATATTTAAGGCACAGCGAATATAATTACTAGAATGGCCACGCTGAATCCACAAAGAAAGCAGAACAATTGGCAGAACATCTTGCGCCTGCAGTTATCACAGCAGCTTGGTTTTCGTTCTCTGAAATGAAATGCTGTAGTTTTCAATGATAAGTAAAGCGGGTATTTCACTACACGGTTTTCAGGGCCCGATAGTCAGGGTGGGCGTGACCCCATACAATGGCGTACAGTCTGAATGTGAACACGGATAGAGACCTATAATGGCACCTGTTTTATCTAAACCATTAAAACAATCGGCGATTGCTGTGGCTTTGGTTGCATCCATGAATATTATAGAAGAAAAAAGAGGAGAAAGATCTGGGTAAAGCAATACTTGAAATACTATACGTAAGTAATATGCGGATACTCAGTGCTCAGGAACCAGTGGATTTTAATATATATATATATATGGCGGCCGGGTCGCTCGAGTAGTCTGAACATCACCCGGGTGATGTTAGGCAGGGTCAAACCTTCCCTCTTCTTCTTCGTCTCTCACCTAATCAACTAGCCACCAGGCTAATTATATAAGCTACAGCGGTCTTAACCCGATCGTTAGCGTAGACCATTTCGAAAAAAAAAGCTCGAGTCGAATTATACCTGCGCAACCGCTTTCCACGCTAGCCGCGTGATGACTCAGTCATCACGCGTTATACAGTACTCGGATCGTAAGGGCGATTAGGGAGTAAGGCTTGCCGGGACCGTCCTTGGGAATTCTATTACACTGCCCTAAATAAGGGTAAGGGTCCCTGAATACCGTGTAGTGAAATACCCGCTTAATATATGGCAGTAGTAATTACAGTTCTGGGAAATTTAAACAGATGACTCTAAAAGGACGTCAAATGATTTTATGTCTATTAAAAAAAACCTCAACAAATTTTATAAAATCTGTCGACTACAAGATAATTATTGTATTCATTTAATAAAATCAAAATTTCGGAAACGGCTGCCAGTATGTCCATGAAATTTTTGGGTTTTGGGAAAAAATCGATCTGGCTAGGGTATTTTTGCGTTGTTGGCAAATATAAGTTGTAATGTAGTTGGTGTCTAGAGTTCAAATTTCGGTCAGGAGAATATTTTTGTGAATCCTTATTTTTTAAAAAATATCATAAAAAGATGAGAAAAGAAGAAAGCTAAATCGAGAAATAAGTTCTTGACGTAAGTAGTCGGGTTATAGTTTTTATAAAAAATATAGTTAGTTATGTTTTAACGTAAATAAGTACTAACTGAAGAATTTCTTTTCGTACAGCTTTCGACCGTGAAGCTGGCTTCGGTGGCACTTGGTATATCTTGTAGTTCTTACATTTGTCACAATACAATTCACTGACTTCGCATTCGTGTTGGTTTGTACCGCACATGTTTTTAGTAAGGCTCTATCCAAAAATTTAACAGCGTCTTCGTGGTCATTCTGATATCAGGCAGATCTGATTGAGTATAAGCTATCTAAAAAGCAGAAGTTAAAAGTTTTACAAACTTTTATCGACCCATCTATAAAAGAATTTGTCTACCTAAATAAAGATCTTACCAGTGTATACGACCTTTGCTATGGCATAGTACATAAAACATGCTTAAATGCATAGCCCTTGTCAGAAGTTTACTTTATGCATTTTATTATCAATTTAAGATTTTTTCTTCAGGGACAAATATCAAAACATTGGAAGCAGCTATGACAATTTTGTGTCAATCATGAATCAGCCGTTAAAAAAATTGGTTTATGTCAAAGATTTCAAAACTAGTTTAAGTAGGTACCTGCTTTAATGACATTGGAAAATCACGCACGTGAGTAAAAAAAAGAAAATTGTTGCGGGAATTAGAATTTTGTATTTTTCACGTGACCCGAAGTGGCCAAACGGCGAACCAACAACGGAATCAGAATAAATACTTGGATAAACGTAGTGTATTCATTATCTATGTACTTGGAAACTAAAACCAAAGTGAACAGCATAACTGCACTGGTAAGAACAGTCATCTCTATTAATTATTATAATTTTGATAAATTCCAAAATGTTTGGTTTCTATGTCATAAACGTAAAAACCGGCCAAGTCGGACTGGCGCACACAGGGTTCCGTACCATTATACCAATATTTTATATACTTACTTACCGTGGTTGTGGCAGTTATCGACACTTGAAGGGAGTAGTGAAGTTTGACCTGGTATATAACATTTACAAAGGTTTTCAACCCTATAATGATTGTTGATTATTATCAAATATATACTCATTAAACGTTCTGATGTGTCCATTTGTATCAGTTGTAATAAATTTACAATAAAAAAGTAAAATTGTAAAATACATCAAAAGTGCCGGTGTTCGACATCTTAGTTTCAGTAATGGACCACCAGTGATCGACATCTCATCAGTAATGAACATCCAGTCATCGACACTTAATTTATTTCGATTAGAAGTCAAGTAGTTTTGTTTTTATTAAAACTAGTGGTCCGCCCCGGCTCCGCCCGTAGTACATACATAGCCTATAGCACTCAGGGACATCCTAGCTATACATTGGTGAAAGAATTATTGAAATCGGTCCAGTAGTTTCTGAGATTTTCGCCTTCAAACAAACCAACAAACTCTTCAGCTTTATAACATTAGTATAGATAAAGACTTCTTAGCAGGTAAACACTAGGCAGAAATTAAAACAAGAAAAATTAGGAATATTACTTATTTATTTAATGATATAAACAGTCTTCAGAGTATTAATTAACCTTATAAAATTAAGTGTTAACAAAATTACACCTTAAAATCTTTAACATCTTTATCTCGTTTTTTCGTCTACATAATATTATCTTGTAATGAGATCAGTAGGTACCTACCTCTAACAGGTATGTAACACCAAAATAGTTATAAATCAAACAATTAAAAAAAATAAAAAAATAAAGTAACAATAACAGTGAACGGAAAACATAATTTACCTCAGACTACAATTACGCGTTTTAGCTAGCATTATAAAGAGCACCCGAAAATCAAACTTCTAAGAACTTAAGACTAATTAAAATATTTGTAACATAAGCGACAGCAATATGTTAAAATGAGGTATTAGAAAAATTCAAATAAATATCCGGTAAATACTTTTCCATTTCAGGAATTCTATAATAACCTCCTTTATTAAGGCATATGGGCTCTATAATTTTTTCAACAATTTTTTCATGATTGTACCATATCTTGTCCGGTTTATCCGGCCATTTGAATGTATTACTTGTAGATAAGACCATAGTACTTACTTCGTAAGACTTCCCACTTACATTTTCAACTTTGCCCGGAAAAAATTCGCCTTCGTAGTTAACTATTACAAAACAGCCTACGTGAATTTCGTTTTTCTTGTCATTTTTAATACCTTTCAATTCACATAAAGGTAAATCTTCTGAATCAGAGTCAATATTACTTTTCCGTTTCTGTTTCTTTCTTTTGACACTTGGCTGTTTGGTTCCTGTTTCAATATATTTCTGTATAGGAATATCCTTATATTCATCACTATCTAGCTCTGCATAGCTTTCACCACTTTCAGCGTATTGGACGTCCGACAAATCTTTATCTTCAGAGGTCCATTCTTCTTGAACTAGATGTTTTCATATTTTTTGTTTTAGTGTTTTTTTCTTTTTCTCTGCAATAAGTTTTTGTTTCATTATTCTCTTTTCCTCTCTTTGCCTAGCCCGCTCTTCTTTTTCTTCTTGAAGCCGTTTCTTTTCTTGTTCCTTTTTTTCGTGATAGTCTCTCCAAGCTTGACTAGTAACAGCCGATGGTATTTTCTCTCTTTTCAATCTACTTTTCTTATAAGTATTATTTTCAGGCCAAAAAAGATTTCTTTTGAAGGGTGATGGTATATACATCCCCAAAACACTATCAATACATTTCTTCGTAGGTGTTAGCGTATTTGTGATGTTGCTAATAGGTCTTGGAGATGAAAAACATTCGGAAGTGGTAAGTAAATTTTTGTATGACTGTGAGATAGTTCTTGACAACTTTCTTTGTGTCTCATCAATTTCTTTGGCTAAAGGTAACTGCTCGTGGGAAATATTTTTAGATATGTTGTCGCAAATATTTAATTTATTAGGTGATATCTGACCTTTGACAAAATCATTGTTTAGGACGCTATGAGTTAATGTAGTGTCATCGGAAATTCTGGGGTTTCCTTCATTGGTTAAAGGTATTTAGTTTTGGGAGTTATCTTCTGATGTAATTATAATTGTCTTTAAAACATTGATCGAGTCGTTGTTGTTACTAAGCAAACTCGGAGCTAAAGAAGTGTCATTAACAATAGTTGTAGGTTTTGTTAAACACATAAAGGGTTTAATAGATGGGGATACAGGAGCTGGGTTCGAAACAATTTCATCAGATGTGAGACTTTTGATTACTGTATTACACGGTTTGTTAAATATGGAAGTTGTTGAAGTTTGGGGTGGCTGTTCTGACAGGCATTCTGTTGTATCTGTGCAATCTCGTATGAAAGTAGAAATCTCTTGGGGTTGTTGATCAAGTAAAGGGCAATGTGTTGTATCTGCGCTTTCTGCTTCATCCGGTTCAAGGCAATTTGTCTTCTAATTCAGTTCTATTCATATTGTCAAGTGAATTAAATAAATTTAACTTTTCCTGAGGAAAAGCGCTCACTATTTCGGATTCCAGATACTGTAAAAACTGAGTTTGTTTTGGATCTATAGGTTGACATGGATCAATATTTTTTTCTCGGCGGTTCTTAATTTTATTCATATCTATGTATTCATGTCCATATGGGTACAAGCCCCCAGATCTAAAGCCGTTTTTTATGCATTCTGGTGTCAGAGTGAAAATAGACGTTTTTAAAACAGGTGCAAAATATTGCTTTTTTAGCGGTTCGCCCGTTTCATTTATAAAATTGCTCACTGCCTTCTTCCAAGCCTGTTTTAGCGGACGAAATACAGCCAAATCCATGGGCTGTAGGATATGAGTCGAATTTGGATAAAGAGCGATGAGCTCAATTTGATTTTCAACGCAAAAATTGGCCAAGTGTAATGTCAAGTGCGACTTATGGCCATCTAAAAAAACAATATCGGCTTTTTAATACCTTGAGCTGTCAGCCAGGGATTAAAAATATTGGACATATATTCATAAAATGTGCTGCTGCACATCCACCCCGACTCGGACCTACCAATAGCTATGTCATCAGGTACACCAGCTGAAATATAAGAGGGTATCCTTTCGTAGTTGTACACTATCATTGGTGGCGCTAAAACACCATCTGCATTAGCTGTTATAAGGACGGAAAGATTTTCTTTTTCATCGCCTCCTGCGCGGTACAAGTTATTATCACCGCGTTTCGCCAGCACTTTACCCTGTTTTGGAGTCAAAAAGAATGCACTTTCATCCGCATTGAAAATACGACTGGGGTCTTTTAATACATCCTTTAAGCCTTTTTCTTCTAAATATTCCTCGACTTCTTTAAACCATTTGATAATGTCATCTTCTGTGACATTATCCCTTGCTTTGGTAATATTCTGCGGTGTTTTCTCTCTCAACTCTGGATTCCTCCGTAAAAATGATTCAAACCATGTTCTTCCGGGCTTATTGTCTGTGAAAGGATTATGTCTGTTCTGGTCTATCATTATCTTTTTCACACTCTCTAAAAGATACTCTTTTGAAATAGGAAAGCGTTTGGCAGTAAGTTCTAGAGCCCACTGAACAAGAATATTTTCCTCCTCTCTTGTAAGTACCGAACTAGGGCCCATAGTGCAATTTACTGGCGTTCTACCTGTTATTTTGTTAAGAAGAGTAACTCGCGGAACGTTAAATCTTTTAGCTGCCGCTGCTACTTTTTTGCCCTTTCGGACAGCCTCGAATGCCTGCCCCATTTGATGTGGGGTGTAATTCTTTTTCGGCGCCATCTATAAAAATGTAATGTACCAGTTATGAACAACCAGTGATAGACACTGTCGATTACTAGTAAATAAACAGCAATACAGGATTTTCATAGACAAATCGAATTGTCTGACTATAAAGAATGATATGTTATAGCCAGGACAAATTTGAAAAAAAAAATTAACTTTCGACACATGTCGATAACTGAACAAACGAAAATTTTGGTATCAGTAATGAACACCGCTATAAAACTAAAAAAACAAACAGTAATAATGGAAAGGTTATATTAAATTGTCCTCATAATTCCTTTCTTATTCTGAAAAATATAAGCTAACTTTTGTATGAAATCAACTTAGGGAATTGCAAACAAAAACATGTACTCACCACCTTAACGATTTCCTTAGTATAATTGGATTTTTCAAGAAACGAATCCGTCCGCGCTTGTAATCACTCCGCCATTTTGAAACTAAATGATAGATTCAAATGACATTTGACAGAATATCAACAGCATTTGTCATTGAACATTAAGAAGTGTTGCCGGGATAAAAAATAAAATCCTGCGACTTATTTTGCCACGATAAAAAATTAACTGTCGATTACTACCTCACTGTCGAAGACCCCCACAATCACGGTACGAAGTTTTCTAAGTAAGTGCCTTTTACAAGTTAGGGATCTATAACTCCTAAACTAACAAAGCTATATGAGCCGTTATAGTTTTCTTTTAAAGTTCACCACATGGACTACTATCTTGAATTTTTCAGATTTTTCGAGCCAGTCGTTTAACAAAAAAATGGGCTTTAAAGTTAAATATCTCGCAAACGGATACCTAAGTCGAAAAATCGCCTTAGCAACCTCCCAATGTTTAAAAAGACCTGTAAAATTATACCCCACACTATGGGGTAGACGCAAGAAACAAAAATTATCCCCACTTTACGTGTAGGGGAGGTACCACAAAAAATAATATTTTCCGTGATTTTGTTGACGTGGTAAATACACAAATATCCATGCAAAGTTTTATCTTTCTAGTACTAACGGTTTGGACGGTAAGCCGAAGACGGACGGACGGACATGACGAAACCATAAGGGTTCAGAGACTAAACTACGGAACCCTAAAAAACTGAATAACAACCGGCACCAAAGTTTGAATCACTGAAAAGCGGCGCATTTTACATGAATTCTTGAAAAAGTTGGAACACCATGAACGATCATACTAACTCAGATTAAACAAAAACTTACAAACCTCATATTCATAAACACGAACCCTAGTGGAAGTAGTACGGAACCCAAGACTTGTCGTAGGGCTAGTGTTCTAAACAGACACAGACAGACGAGCGGACCCGACAGACGTTTCCTGCCGGGCTGATTTGTGAATCAAAATCATCCAGGGCGCCACCCAAACGCATATAATAAAATTCATTCAAATCCGTCCAGCCGTTTAGGAGGAGTTAAGTGACATACACACGTACAGTAGAATTATATATATAAAGATTAATTTTTTTACATAGTTTCACTTAGCATATTTTTTTCAGATTATAACTAAAATAAAATAAAATATCCGGGATGTACACCTGACATAAAGCTTTCAATAAGACTGGCTCGGGTATGCCGACCTCGGCACTCGGCAGAGTATTTATTGCCGTATGTGACAAGTATGTCAGCAGTATCTAAGTAGTCGAGACCAATCATTTATATCCATGTATATTAAGATGTTGCTTGAGATTTAAATCTGTTAATGAGGGTGTTTGATATTTTTTCTGGGTTTACCGTTAGGGGGCAGACCCAACGCACACAAAGCGTCATCTCGTGGCGTAAGTGGTATCAAAAACGGTCATTATAACAATTTTCGATTCTTTTTCTGTCACCAGGCAGCGCTTGGTAGACCGACGGTCCTTGTCGCGTCAAAAAGCTGTCAGATATCACGAATTTAAAAACCCTCGGATTATTTAGAATGCTAACACACGTACCGATTTGGTTTGGACTTGGAACAGACCACTATGACAGCACGACACTCGTCATTTACGGAGATGGTACTCCTTACCTCTATTCTCCATCATGGAGAATAGAGGTAAGGAGGACCATATCTCTAAGGCAGAAAAGCTAAAAAGTGTACGACAAAAGTAATTAAATAATAGTTCCATAACTGGCCATAATGGCGCTAGAGTGGCAAGGGTGTGTGCTATGAAGTTGAAATTTTTGATCACTATGACTAGTTTTTAGTAGTTAATTCAGTAAATCATGAATATTCTAATTACTCGTATAGTCGAAAATATTTTTATATATAAAACGAAGATCCCAAGATTTAACTATCCGTTTAAAATTTGCCGCTTTACACCCTTGCGTCTGTAGCGCCCCTATCTATCTAGTATCTTGCGTATTTACAGAAACTTTTCATGTATGGATATGGTACTCCTTACCTCTATTCTCCATGCTCGTGTGTTTAATTTTCAGCTCTATTGTATTAGCACAGAGTTCTATTTACAGCGCATTATTTTGCAATTTTTCAACACTCAAGAATTCTTCCCCAAATTAAAAAAAATATTATTCTGTCTTTTATACATTAAAATATACTTCCAAAAGTTTATTTTCTACAGGTTGACTTTTCAAATCGCTTGTCGATGTTATATAGATCAATAGCTTAATTTAATTAAAAACAAGAAAACACAAACCTCTAAAAATAACCTTAAACAATTCTTCCCTAGAGGTTTTTTTTTCCTAATTTTAGGGAGAAACCCCTAAGTTGGCAACCAAATCGTCACTCGATAAACGATTTGGCATTATAATGTACCATTTAGATATTTTATAATTTAGATCGAAAATAATAAATAAGAACGGTTAAATATTAAAGAATTCACCTACCTACTAATAACATTAATAGGTACATAATAGTGTGATAACTGATAATAGCCTGCGAAGACAGAAGACAGATACCGATTATTAACAGACAACATCAACATGACACGACTCGACAAACAATTTGACATAATAAATTCAATTTATATCAAAAATATATTAAAATAGGAACGGCAAATTAATAATGAATTTACCTACCTAACTACTAATGAGTCTTATAAGTTATTTATGAGTCATCTTGTTGTATTAACCTCAGATTAAATAAGTAATAGCTTAATCTGAGGTTAATACAATAATATAATAGCTTGTGAAGACTGAAGACAGGTAAAGTTCGGACCGCGGGAAACAGCACGCGCGCGCCGTTCTAACCTCGCTCCGAAACGAACATAATATTGTAGATATGCGCGGCCCGCGCCATGTTCGTTTCGGAGCGAGGTCATCGACATGCCGAATCGGATTGTACCCCCGCCCCGCGCGACAGTCCGATCTGGTAGGTCGATGCGAGCGCATTCTCCACAGTTTTATCCGCGCATCACGTGTGAAACCAAAATATATAAAAAATGTCGGTTTGGAGCGTCGAAGCTGTCACGGAGTTCATTCGTTTGTTCCGTGAAAACTCGTGTCTGTGGATGGTCAAAAGCAAAGACTACACAAACAGGAATAAGAGAAACGAAGCTTATGACGTACTCGTTAAGTTTTGCAGAACAATAGGTTTTCCTTCAGCAAATCGTGAGTTCGTCACCAAAAAAATACAAAATTTGAGAGGTACATACTTATTTACTTACTTATTTATTTAATCAAAATAAAAAACAATCAAGGCCAAGTACAATCCGGTCAAAATGTCTGTTCACCTGGCGTCGATGCCGCCATTTTGGCGCTCTATTATGTTTACTCACTGTGCAGTCACTGGAATGCGATGACGCCCCTCCCGATACCCTTCCATACCCCCGCGCTCGCCCGGCCCCGTTTCAATCACACACACTCGTCAGAACTCAGAATCATAGTCTAGTCAACAAGTTAAAAAACGTATTAAATAGAAATAAAGCTCCTAAAAATATGTGCGATAGCTCATTCGATTCGGAACGACGTCTAGAAAAAGGTTTTTTAAGGGTATATTAGCACATAAAAAATTGCGATTGTTATTAACAAAATAAGATAAAAAAAGGTATTTAGTTTTTCGTTAATAACTTTTAAAATAATTATATTTAAGGAATTCTGAAAAAAGATCCTGAAAGAGGAGGAAATTTCCAATAAAAAAGTCCTAACTCCTGGAACTCTATCTATATTATGAACTATATACGTATATACTGTATTATGAATTATATAAGAGCTGCGGTCCTCTACAAATCTCCTTCTTGATATACCCATCCACCACACTAAGTATTCCCACTCCTCATACCTCGTACAATCCGTCCTACTCTAGAACTCTCTCCCTACCCGAATAAGACAAGCCAAAACATTGAATACTTTTAAATCCTCCCTAAAAGAGTACTACCTCAGACTGTGTCAGATGTAACGATATGCATATAGTGTTATATATATTATTGTTAATAACGTAATTTGTTTTTATTACATATATTATTATTTAAGATATTGTATATATATTATTGTGTATGTATGTATTTATTTATTTTATTTTATGTTTATAGTATAAATACTTTTAGCGCAATACCCCTCTCCAGCAATTTGTTCCTTTCTTTTAAAGGTTGTCTGAAGGAAATTGCTATTTAGTAGTAAGGCCGCCTTTGTGTACTATCGGAGTGTTTTTAGTATTTTCTATATCTGTGTGTATGTGTAACTACTGATTGTGCACAATAAAGTATATTTTCATTTTCATTTCATTATTTATAATTTTTTTTAACGCTGGAAATAGGGCTCCGCGAGGGCGTTACGGCATAGGCGCGCCGTCTAAAAAGCCGGTATATCACCTTAAATATATTTTTTTAAATATTAAATAACAATTTGAATAAATTATGGTGTAATCTAGACACTTGAACGAAAAAAACCTCGGTGGAAAAATTTTTTTTGTTGATTTTTAAAAAGTTACACCATTTTTAATTAACTATTTTTTTCAAAATTCCTTAAAAATCATTATTTTAAAAGTTATTAACGAAAAACTAAATACCTTTTTTTTATCTTATTTTCTTAATAACAATCTCATTTTTTTATGTGCTAATATACCCTTAAAAAACATTTTCCTAGACGTCATTCCGAATGGAATGAGCTATCGCACATATTTTAGGAGCTTTATTTCTATTTAACACGTTTTTGAACTTGTTGACTAGACTATCAAGAATGGTCAGCAACTTTCGTTACTGACAGTCTATAAGTTGCCTAAACAATTTGGTTATTTTCGTGAAATAGTTTTGTTTTTTTTTTATACCTAAGAACTTTTATTTTTTAAACGTTTGGATATTTTTGTTAAGTTATGTTTTTATCATCGTTTTGTTTTTGGTATTTTTTGTTAAGTTTTTGTTTTTAGGGTACCGTCGTACTCAAGGAATCCTTACGGTGTTTGTCCACTGCCACCGTCAACGGGACGTCACCGAGAACGAGATTATTTCAGGCCGAGATTAAGTTGACGTGACGGCGATCGTTTGTCAACCGCGACGATCTCGGTGGTTCAGTTTGTTCTTACTGTGTGTTACAATAATATGTACATTGTACTGATTACGTCTTTAATTTTCTGGTCTATCTCTTAATGTTCAGCTCCAGAAAGACATTCATGTCATGCATTTCTTTCAAGTATTGTATCTTGGGATGCATCCTTAGTTGTATCCCACAAACATTATATTAACGTTCGACAAGTTCTAATAATGAATAAATGGCGTATTTAAATTTCTTGGCCATTTTTATCTTGTTATGTTCTCGGTGACGTCCCGGAGACGGGGACAGCGCGGTGGACACGTTTACACGTGTTATGTATTGCCGCCAATCGGCAGCGTCATCTCGTTGTCGTTGACGTCCCGTTGACGGTGGCGGTGGACAAACGGCCAGGCTGAAATATAAACGTGTCCACCGCCACCAACTACCAATTAACGGTGGCGGTGGACAAACGGCCAGGCTGAAATATAAACGTGTCCACCGCCACCAACTACCAATTAACGGTGGCGGTGGACAAACGGCCAGGCTGAAATATAAACGTGTCCACCGCCACCAACTACCAATTAACGGTGGCGGTGGACAAACGGCTAGGCTGAAATATAAACTTGTCCACCGCCTCCAACTACCAATTATACTTTCATTCACTAAATGTGAGAAGCTGTTAATTTAATATCACAAACTGACACTTAATTTATTTATTTTTATATATTATAATATTAGTACATACCTATAAATAAGAAGAGAATCGTTCATAATATTTTGTTTTGTTAATCTATTTAAAGGTGCATTTCGCAAAGAATTGAAAAAAGTGATTGAGGCGCGTAAAAGTGGCTCCGAAGAAGTATACCAACCGAGTCTCTGGTACTACGATCTACTTTTGTTCATCGAAGACCAAGAAGTACCGACACCCAACGTGTGTGATATCACAGAGGACGATTCTATAGACGCTGAAACTGAAATACAGGAGTCTGTCTACCGCACACCGTCACGACACACCAACCACACGCCGCCTCAGCAGTCTGCACGTCATATCACGCCAAACTCTGACCATATAACTGTAGAGGTAAGTGGTAAAACCGTCACGACACACCAACCACACGCCGCCTCAGCAGTCTGCACGTCATATCACGCCAATCTCTGACCACATAACTGTTGATAAGTGGTAAAACCGTCACGACACACCAACCACACGCCGCCTCAGCAGTCGACACGTCATATCACGCCAAACTCTGACCACATAACTGTAGAGGTAAGTGGTAAATCCCACAGAAAATAAACTGAAATAGTCAGAAATAGTGAAACAGAAGTCTGCCTACCGCACACCGTCACGACACACCAACCACACGCCGCCTCAGCAGTCGACACGTCATATCACGCCAAATTCTGACCACATAACTGTAGAGGTAAGTGGTAAAACCCACAGAAAACAAACTGAAATACAGAAGTCTGCCTACCGCACACCGTCACGACTCACCAACCACACGCCGCCTCAGCAGTCTGCACGTCATATTACGCCAAATTCTGACCACATACCTGTAGAGGTAAGTGGTAAATTCCACAGAAAACAAACTAAAATACAGAAGTCTGCCTACCGCACACCGTCACGACACACCAACCACACGCCGCCTCAGCAGTCTGCACGTCATATCACGCCAAATTCTGACCACATAACTGTAAAGGTAAGTGGTAAATCTCACAGAAAACAAACTGAAATATAGAAGTCTGCCTACCGCACACCGTCACGACACACCAACCACACGCCGCCTCAGCAGTCGACACGTCATATCACGCCAAACTCTGACCACATAACTGTAGAGGTAAGTGGTAAGGCCGCTGCCTTGAATTTTGCGGTGAGCGGCATCAGAAATACACTCCTGGCAAGCTCCCGCTAAACTAAACACTGAAATATTTTATTCGAATCTGGCGGACAACTCCACCACTGCGCGCTCATTCGTCAATTCAAATAGCGCGCGCTTCCGCGACTTCCTGTTACACGTTTCCGTCCCATTTCACTCCCACAAATTACAGGAAAGCGAGAGAAAAGATGTTACACATAAAAATATTAAATATGTCCCCCCGTCCCCGAACCCCGGTCCCCGTAACACAAGTCACAAGTCTTCCGATACTTAGCACGAGTACACGACTCTTGCCACTGACGTGGTGTGAAGCGTCCAAAGATAATATTATTATTATTTTAACTCTTATTAGTTTTTTTGTAAAAAATATGTCTATTCGATTACACCTTTTATCAATATCAGTGTGCTCTGTGCGAGTTTTTGTCACTACTCGCGTGAGGAAGTTAACTACAATTTGTATGGCATCGAATAACCATTGTTTGCCAGTAGGATCGTTGTTTGGATGCCATACAAATTGTATTGTAGTTAACTTCTTTACGGCGCGCAGTGACAAAAGCACTCTAAGCACACTGAACTCTTAGTTTGATCAAAGCTAACGAAGCCATGCAGTAGGTAAAAATGTTTGTAAGTTATATATTATTAACATTTTGCACAAAAATTAGCAAGTGGGAATTTTCATAGATCTTGGAAGCTTTTAGCAATTTCCAACCATTCTTTGCTCTAAAGAAGCTAAAAAAATCAATGAAATTATGTATTTTTCGTCTGGACTTATATATTTTTTTGTTTTAGGTACCTGCAAGAGCCCTTAAGAGGAAATTCAAACCAAATGTAAACGATAATCAATTTCTGTGGAAAAGAAAGTTCATGAATGTTTGCACCGAAGCAATAAAAAATAAAAAGGAGCTGACAGAGTACGAAGCTTTATCCATAACGATTGGCAAAAAATTGGAGAAAATGGATTATGTTCAAGCCTTACACGCGGAAACAATAATCCATACAGTTTTACGCAAGGGCTTACTGAATCAGCTAACTGAATCGACAGATATTTGTGATAGGCAGTGCAATAAAATTATTTTATCTACTTCAAATAATATGCCTAGGCCATCTTCATCGTCAGTAGACGCGGAAGGTGCCTACCACTCATCTCTTTTACCTAAATTAGAAATTCAAGACGATGACCCACTGAGCGACTGATTTATTATTACACAACTGCAATGACTACAATTATAGGCTAGACTACTGATTATTATTTTTGAAGCTTACTCCATATGATACAATTTTCATATACATATTATAAGTAATAATATAAAGGAGTAAAATCGATGCACGATGTTTGACGGTCACACGGCGATGTCACACGATGTTAGCCGAATATATCACATTTTTAAGTTCTCCGTTCAATATGAGAAAATATAATAAAAAAAATAATTACAAACTGCAAAGAATAAACAAATCCAAGTTCTTTTAAAAAAAAAAAAAGTATAGAGTACAAAATATAAAAAAGGTAATAAAACTACGCTATGTACACTAGACTGTCTCAGTTTTTTTTTTGAGTAAATACATGTAAAAAGTTTCTTTGATAGACAAAAAAAAATCTCCTAAAATTTGAGCTTGATATCTGAAAAATTGAGCTGGCGCATGGGGGATCCACTTTCCCATTTAAAATGCATTAAAAAAAACCTATTTTTTAATTTTCAATGTAAATCATCGAAATTTTTTTTTTAAATTTCCGTTTCCATTATCTTATAGGAAATTAAATTCTCTACAAAAAAGTTCTCGTACAATTTTTTGCCTAGCCTCATAGGAAAAAAGTTACAGAGTGTTAAAAAAGTGGATAAAAAATGAAAATTACAAAAAGTTAAAAGTGATATATTATGTTTTCAATTTGATGTCAGAAAATTATTTTATTTTGTAAAAATTATTACTTTATTATGCCTATATTCGGTCTGTCAATCTATTTTATTGATTTATGGACAAATACAGTCAGTACACAGTCAATAAAGTAGTTTTTTCAATTAGTGACATCTAGTGAAATATTTTATTATTAATCTTGACATCATTAATTATATTATTATCATTGTTAACATTAATTTATCGCACCATTGACATTTATTTGATCTGACATATTTTGTTTGATCTAATTTTAATCTGTTTAAATTTTATGACTAAATTTCGTGTTTTGTATATGAAACCTATATGCTGCTGTTTTTTCTGTGCAAAGCGTTTTTTGTCTACTTAAATTTTTGTGATTAATTAATTAGTTATTATTATTAATTGTAAATTTAGTACTTATTATTATTTTGTATTTTGTAAACCTATTTTAGTAATTTTAATTTTAATTTTCTCTTTGTTTATGGTTTTTTACTTTGCATGATGCAATAACCTATAATTTAAAGTAAAATAAGCTCTTTACTTATTCTAATGTATGTTTAAATTTGTATCATTGTAACTTTTGTTGGTTATTCATAGTAAATAAATAAATAAATAAATAAATAAATAGTGAAGATCATATTAACTTCTAAGCAGTAATATAAAGATTGTATTGAAACGCTTATGCAATAATTTCTATTCTTCCCATGAAACTTGTCTTTTCATTGGTTGATTCAAAATTCAAAAATATTGCTTTGATTCTATTTGTTTATTTCTCCGAGGATTAATTATTACAGTGTTTTTTGTAATGTTGGTAGTTTATAAATAATTTTGAGCCATCCTAACTTCCCACCATAACCAATTTAATTCTGAATCATTTGCATCTCCATTTTAGGTTATAGAAGAAATTAATTTTGATCTTAAATAAGTAATAGCTATTAGTTATTCAAATTAATACTATTATTTTTTTAATTTATTACAACGTATTAAACGTTGTAATGATGTCAGATAAAAGAAAAATTGTATATTTAATTGGTCTCTGTAGTAGTAAACTTAATTGTCGTAAGCTACCATGTAACCGACAAGTTATGAGTTTATTTTTTCATAAATATTTATATTTAAAAAAAAGTATTCGTGAAAAAGCTATTGACGTTAGTATAAAGAAGTGATTAATATTTGGAGCTCAGCTGGAATAATAATTATTAATTCTCAATTTATTATTGGCAAAAAAGAAAGATTGTATTACGAATGGAAAAGTTTAAAAACACTGGAAGAATTATTTGATATACGTTCAAAAAATAGTTCTAATATATTAACAGAAAATCAGAAATGAATGTTGCAGTATAAAATAATATTATTCAATTTAATTACAACATTCAATTTAATGAAAAAATTGATACGCACTTTTTGTTTGTTTTAAATTTTCACTTTTTTAACACTGTAACTTTTTTCCTATGAGGCTGAGCAAAAAATTGTAAGAAAACTTTTTTGTAGAGAATTTAATTTCCTATAAGATAATGGAAACGGTAATTTAAAAAAAAATTTTTTCGATGATTTACATTAAAAATTAATCGTTTTTTTTCAATGCATTTTAAATAGGAAAGGAGGGTGTAGGTGTATGTATGTACTATGTATGTACATGTATATATATATATATATATATATATATATATATATATATATATGTGTGCATACATCTTTTATGTACCCCATGCGCCAGCTCAATTTTTGAGATATGAAGCTCAAATTTTAGGAGATTTTTTTTGTCTATCAAAGAAACTTTTTACATGTATTTACTCAAAAAAAAAAATCTGACATTAAAGTACACACTACAGAGTATTTTTTGACTGCGCTTACTTTCTTTGCATTGCACACCAAATTTTACTTTTTAAAGTAAACTCCAGTCGTGCTCATCAGCTCCGAACGCACACATTTTTTTTATTGCATAAATGAAAGAAGTTTTATTAACAATTTTTTCTTTTATTAAAAAATCAATATTTTCATGGCTACAGTACAAATTTTGCAAGTCTCGTGAAAAAGCTCCACACAAATAGTGTATAAATGTGCATAATTGGTCTGCAAAACTATATAACGTCGTATATTATATATATATATATATATATATATTGTATTACAAAATATTAAACTAATTAATTTTTTTTTCGAAATATTTAATTATCTTTTAGCCTAAGCGACTTGACATAAGCAGTAGACCATAATATTTTGCTCAAAATATTCGTAGTTGATTTTGGACAACCTTAAGTACTGTATACTTTTAAGATTTCTTTTTTAAATTATAGAAGACAAGACTAGAGAATAGTTTCAGTGAGCTGATATTTTCTATAAAAGTTTTTATTATTCAAAATCTCTAATGGCCGGTTTCAATAACCTATCTACCAATAACTAAGTATTTGTTAAAAAGTCGTCATTCAATCATTTGCCAGTTCTTTGCGATACAAATTTGACGTTTCTAACAAATAGTTATTGGCATAGACGTATTATAGAGTTAATTATATTTTTTTATATAGTTATATTTTTTTATATAGTTTTTATTATACACACACCGGCATATTTAGCGGAACATAAAATAAAGGTTTGATATCAGTATCATATAAGGTTGCTGGCTGGCTGGTTTTATACGTCATTTAAAAAGAAATATTTTCAAATTAAGAAAACAACTGAACATCACATTTTATGCAATTGTTTTAATTTTATTCAAATACACCTTATCTGGAGCGTACTTCGAGTATTTCTTCCTTCTGAGTTTGATTTAAAATTTCATTGATATACTGTTTTTTGTTAGTTTTTTTTAAAACGTATCTTTTTGGAGTTGAGGACTGAATTATGCCTGACTTAGCCCCAACGAAGATTGCCAGGGCACTCGATCCGCGAAGAAATGGTCAAACCTACAGAGTGATATCCAGAGATCTTCGTCGACCAGTTTCAACTATCCATCGCAGTATCCAACGGTTCAGGGAGACCGATACTTATGTGAGAAGAGCAGGACAAGGCAGAAAAAGACGCACTTCGAGTAGGGATGATCGTTTCATTCGGCTTCGTGTACGTAGGAACCCCCGTTTGACGGCCGTCCAAGCCCGACATGAGTTAGAAGCAGTGCGGGGTGTAACCGTAAGTGAGCGTACGGTACGAAGAAGGTTCGAAGAAGCTGGTTTGGGTTCATTTGTGACCGCCAAGGCTCCAAGGCTCGAGGTAAATCAATGGAGTAAGGTATTGTTTAGTGATGAGTGCAGAATGATCTTAAATCAAATTGACGGCAGGCAAAGAATATACAGACGCAAAGGAGAACGATACATTCAGACAAATTTTGAAACTGCAGTTGCATACGGTGGTGGATCAATAATGGTTTGTGCGGGCATTTGTTTGGGAGCTCGCACAGACTTGGTAGTGATTGACAGAGGGAGTCTGACTGCAGGCCGCTATATCAGAGAAGTTTTAGAAGAAAATGTCGTACCGTTGGCCCCATATATCGGTGACGATTTTGTTTTTATGCAGGATAATGCTCGGCCGCATACCGCTCGGGTAACTCAAGCTTATCTTAATGATATGAATATCACTGTTATGGAGTGGCCGGCGAGATCACCGGATATGAACCCAATAGAGCACGTTTGAGACTTGCTGAAAAGAAAAGTTAAGTCCAGAATTCCAGCTCCTGACAACGTGGGTGAACTGCGAATCGCCGTAGTTGAGGAATGGCGGAGACTATCCCAGGAGACCATCAATAACATCATTCTCAGTATGCCTAGTCGGGTAGAAACTTTAATAAGAGCACGTGGAGGAAATACGCGATATTAATCACCATTTTTCTAATTTAATTAATTGTTATTTTAATATTAATTTTCAACTTTTCCCGGTTACATGAAAAGTTCAAAAATGTACCATTTTTCACAAATAGCCTTTACTCGCAAAATCTGTTCTTAATGTGATCTCATTTTAAGTAAAACAAATGAAACTTTAAATAACAAAAGAAGTGTAGTAAGTAGATTTTAAAATAAAACCATATTTTTTTAATTATGGACCTTTTTTTTGTGTTCCGCTAAGTATGCCGGTGTGTTTAGTTATACGTGTTATAGACGAGGCATATTGAGGTGAAAACTGTCCCCACTTAAGTGGCCCCACTTTTTCGAGATTTTGGGGCCATTTTGACATTTGAGGTAAGGTGAAATCTACATGGATGACTTTTGAAGTGTGGTGAAAACCAAGATGGCGTAAATTTTTCTTGTATGAAGATTTTTCTGTCCAATATACGTCATAGCCTATCTTTAGTTTTGAAATCTTTGGTTATTGGTAGATAGGTTATTGAAACGGCCCGTCAGTAACCTAAAGTAGATAATATTTATTGCAGGCTCAGTATACATCGGACTTATTTTTAGTTAAAATTCTGTTTTAGGGTTCGGTCTTGGTCATATTATGTTAAATACGGGACCTTATTAATAAGACTTTGCTGGCCGTTCGTCTGTCTGTCACCAGGATTTTTTAGCAGTTTTTTCCCCTTCGTGTGAGAGTTTTTAAATAAGGATTTTGCAAAAAGTATCTTTGAAGTTCGAACTAATGTTTTAAGAAGAATTTTTAAGTTAAATGTAAAAGTTTTGTCTAAATGTAATATCTGATTATAATAATTATAATATATTATGTTACCTGATTTTTTTTTCCGTACTTAACCTCATAATATAATTCTTTTGATGAATTTCGTATATGAGTTAACATAATGCCGATGTAGATTTGCCCATTGGCTGCTGTTCGATCCGTAGTTGAATCCGTACAGATCCATGCGAGGAACGCAATCCGCGCACCGGATTGCGTTCCTTTACGTGTGCATGTAGCTATTGTTATTTCATTTTTAATAAAATCTTACATTGTCCTACATATAATATTTTGTACAACAGTGGAAGTTTACTTTTTTCGAATATTTTCTTTATTTCTTATAATGTTCAACAGATGGCGTTACTATATACAAATAGGGAATATGCTTTGTTTTAAATGAGCAAAATTCTCCAAAAGGCAACATAAATATGGACCGAAAAATGAAAAGTACACAGTAATCAGTTGCTAAATTAAAAAGTTAACTAAAAAACAACGATTTTTTTGCTATGATTGAAAAACGAAAATTACTGTTCAAATCCTTGTGTTGTGAATTTTTTGTAAAAAACAATGATACACATAAACGCAGTATTTAAGTAAATAAAATTAATTTTGTATTCATCTTCGGACATTTTCAACGGCTGTGACGTCACTCTCCAACGATCTCACTTCTGTTATGACTGATGACTGTATTTCGTCAACGGTTGATCTTAGATATGCCATTGCAAGGACAATATTTCCTGGCTTATCATGTACTTTTCGAAAAGCCAATAAAAAAACTATGCATCCTCCTCATTGGCAAACATTGTTAAGAAATTAATATTAGGTAATAGTATCTTTTATATGACGTGGACTTACAATTATATAATATAAACTATGCCGCCCCTGTTAAAAAAAGTTGTCTCGTCGGATAGTTACAAAATTCTGAAAAAGGATCTGTGGGGGCTTGCACGAACAATCGACAATACGTATGTAAATTACGACAGCGCCTGTACAATTACAATCGATAACGTCACGAATACGTACCTGTGAACAGTCAATAGTTCGTGCTTACCCCCCCGTAAGGCCGGACAAACGGCTCTTCAGCACGCTTAGCATCACCACCGTGGAAATATCTTCTTTCTACGGAAAAAGACAAAACGATAGATTGACAATGGAAAGCTGTCATTTTATCCATACCATCTATCAGTATGTCTATTCTTGTGTAGACAAAACGGATTTCTATGATGGTCATGGTACGCGTGCCGTACGCCCGTTCGCTAGCATATCCCCTAAGCCTCGCCAATTAGCTATATTTCCTTCAATACAGATACGCGATCAGAGATAATATATGTACAGCTTATATATCGAGTGCGTCACACAGGAGCTGAATAGTCTCCATTAGAACTGTGACACAAGCGCATCATTTTAATAATAAAATTAACGGACTTTGAAAAATGCTGAGGATCTCTTACTTTGGCGCGGGTGTGAGGAATAGTGCGCGGTGTTTCAGTGTGAAGTTTGGCAGCCTACATGTAAGTGTACCTACATAGTGAATACTGGTGTTCATCATTCGATGTTGCCACTTGCCCGCGAGTTCGTGCGCGCAAAAGTTAATCTTGCGGAAACCGCACATTTTTCCGCTATAAAAAGTTGCATATGTCCTTCACCGTGGTCTACTCTATATCTCTGTCAAATTTCATCAAAATTGGTCCAGTAGTTTCGGAGCCTATTCAATGCAAATAAACAAAAATACAAACAAACAAATTTTTCCTTTTAACAATATTAGTATATTACAGACTAGCTGATGCCTTAGTGAATGAACTTCGTTCGCAAAGAACTAATGGAAACGGAACCCTATTTTTTTAACGGAACTCAAAAATAAAAGTAGCCTATGTTAGACCTTATACCATCAGCTAACTGCCAGTGAAAGTCTCGTGAAAATCGGTCCAGCCGTTTAAGAGATTAGCCGGAACAAACAGACAGACAGACAGACAAACGGACAGACAAAAATTTTAAAAATTGATATTTTATTGTAAGTAACGAATATACTTTCATATGCATTATGTGAAAAGCTGTTAATTTGAAATTACAAACAGACACTTCAATTTTATTTATCTGTATAGATTAACAGTACTCAGACCAAAAAAAGTGAAGACAGTATTCTGCGAACCACACAGTGAGGCTGGTCTAAGCTAATATATAATAATAGCCGTGCAATAACAGTGTCACGCACACACTTGTAACGAAACTACGCCTTACCATGTAAGGCGACTTGTCGCGGTGTGTGATTTTTGTATATATATAATGCTTAGCCACACGCGCACTACTCACATAAAAAAATATTCAACGTTTTATTTGGTCTGAGTTACAGTATAGTTTTTAACTTAAATCTGACTTTTTTTATCCTTCATAATATTATGATTTTTACACCCCAGCAAAAAGATACCCCAAATGCCACAAAGCAAAAAATACCATTAATAGTGTAAAAAAAGCTGTGTGGTGTCGTGGGACACCGGATGGGAACGAAGTTCCTTATTATAAAAATATTGATTTTAAGTTTTATTCGAGGTATAAAGAAAATAATGAAGACAGAAATCTTACGTTACGGAAGTTTTTTCCCGGCTAGGGTACCCTTCCGCATTTTACCTACTCATTTTAAAGTCTAAATATACTAACCTACTCATTTTAAAGTCAATTCTAAATAGATATACCTGCACATACAATAATAGTCTTGTTAAATCGGGGATTCGTGTCTTGTTCAAAAGTTTTTGTCCGATTTCGCTCAATTTAATTTAACTTGTAGAGTATTTAACATGATCTAATGGAAAGTTACAAGTTTCAATCTCTTGTAGTTTAGAAATGCCGGGGGTCGAATTGAATCTTATTGTTTCCGTTTACTAATAACTTGGTTCTTAATGGACTGGGATCCCAGCCCCGCCAGACTCCTCTTATGGCCTTACTGATAAAATGTATTTAATATTATAAGTATTATTGTGTACAATAACCGTTTGTATACACGTCAGGGGCCCAATTCTCGTACCTCAAAACTAGGTTCGGTTATCAGTCTGTCCCGCTCACGAGCGCATGATTTGCCGCCTATGCTAATGACTGATTCATACATCACACGTGTTAATCGAACCGAGATTCGAAGTACGAGAATTGGCGCCCTGATTGTGCGGTGGGCCAATTCTCAGGTACAGGGCGCCAAAGGTACAAAAAACTCGTACTAACTTTTCTTACAGGCTTTGAAATGATTCTAACGTAGGTAGAAAGAAGAAGAAAGAAGAAGAAAGAAGAAGAAAGAAGAAGAAAGAATAAATAGTAGAAATAATAATAATAATAAATAATAATAATAATAATATTTCTATAGTAGAATAATAACATTTGAATATTATAAAGTTAAATTTACACGGATCGCTTATTTTTATTATGTACTTTTCATAAAAATAAAAAATGGAAAATTATCCACGTAGAAATAAAAATCATTAAACTTCTAACCTTTATATCTCTGTTCACGCTAAGTTTAGACGAAAATGATTTGATGATGAAATGATGAATTATGAAATTTTATTCCTTACGTTATTCTAAATCAAAAAAAAAAAGATTGATACTTTATTAGAATCTAAGTAAAGTGAGTACAATTTTTTCGTTGTACTTGTACTTAAAAATTGGCCCACGGCACAATGTGGCGGGTACGCATACGTTCATTGTACACACTAATACTTATAATATGAAATACATTTTATCTGTAAGAATATAAGGGGAGTCTGGTGGCGCTGGGATCTCAGTCTATAACTGAGTATACAAGATATAACATAATAAGTCTGTGACATACGGGGAAAACTGAGAGAAACGACAATAGTCCGTCCATATAGTTATTTTGCCACCGAGTTTATATGCGAGTGATCCTTATGTCGTCGGCATAAAGGTCCTGTCAGAGGTAAAATAACTCTGACCGGAATATATAGTTGCATAGTATATTATGCAAATATAATATGAAATGCAGTCGACCTTCATGATAATGAAATATGACAATTGCAAGGCCGCAAAATATACAACACATACTATGATAAACACTTAAATACTATGTGTTACATTTTGTTCTAACTTCTACATACAAGAGTCTACAGTACAACCGACGTGTTAATGTCTCTCGGCAATCTTCGCTTTTCTACTGTTTACGAAAGACATTATAGGAACGTCTTTACTGTAATTCAACAATCATATTCAAATAATCACTATTAAAAAAAAACCAAATGTCTATGTAAGGTCGCCGATAAACGGTGTACCTACACTTTGTGACCTTCTTACCCGACTACGGCGAAGCCAAAAGGAAGGGTAATTATTTTGGCCGTCTATGTATGTATGTATGTTTGTTCCACTGTAGCGCCTAAACTACTGATCCGATTTTAATAAATGAGGTGTCAATAGATTCGTAATAATAGGCCGGATAACATAGGCTATAGAATTTACGTAGCCGGCTTATAGTTTTTTATAAAAATTGTAGTTATTGGCAATGGTCAAAGTCAAATATTTTTATTACAGAGTTGGTATTTTAAATACATTTCCTGAAGGTTGATCTACATGATGCCTCCACCACCATACAAACTGTGGTTCAAAAGTATTATACCAGATCTGTCGGCGACTGTACTTTTTTATTCGACTATTTTTTTTTTACCTACAACTGTAAACTTTCGTCAATTTTAAGCTTTCAAGTATTGAGGTTAAGGCTATAGTAAGATAATAATTTGACGAATCTTCATTGCCCGGCTGGGGAATACAAAAATAAAACATTTTAGTCTCTTATATAAAGCTCCTCCGAGGATAAAAAAAATACGTTCCAAATTATAATTTAACCAGTTATCAAGATGGAATACTGTTAATTAGGTATATTATTAATAATAAAGGTATTACATTTGAAATCCGGGACCAAAGATTTCAAAACTAAAGATAGGCTATGACGTACATTTGACAGAACAAATCTTCATACAAGAAAACGTTACGCCATCTTGGTTTTCACCATAGGTACCTCAAATGTAAGCCATATTGATTTCACCATACTGTGTCATGTCATGTCAAAATGGCCCCAAAAACTCCAAAAGTGGGGCCATTTAAGTGGATATACGTCTATGTCCTGGACCATTATTAGATACTTTTTCATTATCTTTAGTCTTCACGCCTCGCACAAGTTTCAATGTTTAGGAAATATGGAAATATGTATTAAAATTTCTTACTTATTTCTGAAGCCAGAACAAGTCTGATGGAAACGTTTGAAATTATTTAAAAAATATGAATTATGATTTTATAAGCCTCATGTAATGTGATTTGACTTTTCTGCGAAGCTTTTTGATCTTTGAATCTTAAATGTGTTGAGCTGCCAAACAAATAAGATTTTTACTTCAATTTGAACTGTAAGATGAGTTTTTTAGTCGTCTGATAATTTTATACTCTTGTTTACTTTTTATAGAAAGTAATCATTATGTGGGCGTACTGTGAGAATGATTGACGACATTTTGCTTATCGATTAGTATTGAGACGCGAGAGATGATATTTTGATAAAAATATAATATACATTTTATAGCTTGTAGGTTAATCGAAATGTTTATCAGTTTTATTTTGGGAACTGAATCTGAAATTTACTTTTTACCAAGCAGGCAACAGATTGTTCTTATTCTAGTTTGCCAAAGAGTAGCTATATTTTTAGGGTTCCGTAGGTCACGTCCGTCTTCGGCTCACCGTCCAAACGGTCAGTGCTAGAAAGATGAAACTTTGCATGGATATGTGTATTTACCATATCGACAAAGTGCAAAAATAAAATAACGAAAAATATGGGGATGATTTTTTTTCATTCGTCTACCCCATAGTGAAGTATCATTAGGATAGGTCTCTACATCGAGAGGGTGCTAAAATGTTTTTTTTGATTTGGGCAATCCGTTTACCTATTCAACTTTAAAGCACATTTTTTTTTTGTTAAAATAGGGCCGGGCCGTCATTCTAAAAGCTGGCTCGAAAAATCTGAAAAAAATCGTGATGGTAGTCCACGTGATATACAACTATAATGATTTATAACAGTTTAGGAGTTATTGATATAAGTTAAAACTTGTAAAATGCGCTTCACTGAAAAACTTCGTACCTACAAAAATAACGAAATAATAAGTAAACATGTAAAATATGCTAATAACATTGATGAAAAAATTGAAACTTTCACATCTATCATTACCAAACTATATGACGACCATGCACCTCTCGAGCCAGTCAGACTAAAACATTTACCTGCACCATGGTGGACAGACGAAATGAAAGCTCTTATAATTAAAAAAACATCGTGATAAGCAACTTACAGACGACAAAAAACTAACGAAAGTCATGAAAAGTACATAAAAATTCGTAATCTCTGCAACACTATGTGCAGAGATGCACAGAGGTGTTACATTCATTCGTCTATAGAAAGCGGTGGGACAGCTAAAACATGAAATTTTTTAAGTCTCTGGGTATAGGTAATTGTGGTGGGAAGGTCCCAACCAATAATATTAAGCTTGATGATCTTAATAAATTTTTCTCATCGTCATCAACATCATTAAGTACGACCGACAAGACTAATACGCTACAACATCTCTCTTTCCATCCACCTGAAAGACACTCTCCTTTTTGTTTTTGTCCAGTCAGTATCAGTGAGGTTAAGAAAAGTATAATGTCAATTTCATCTAATGCGGTTGGTAGTGATGAACTCACTCACTCACTAGTCGTAACATGATTGTTCCAATAATTGATATTATATGTCCCGTCTTAACAGATATCCTTAATTTTTCTTTGTTCACAGGTACTTTTCCAGAATACTGGAAAAGATCCAAAATTATCCCTTTACTCAAAAAACCTAAACAACAATTTTGTAAGGATTATTGACCAATTTCTATCCTATCATTTTTATGTAAGGTATTAGAGCGCCTCATCCATCAGCAGGCTGTTAACTTTTTAAATAGGTTAAATTACTTCAACCCCTTTTAGTCTGGTTTCCGACCCGGCCACAGTACAACTACTGCATTAATAAAGGTGACTGACGATATCGGCTGTGCCATGGACAATGGGGAATTAACGCTTTTAACACTTGGACTTTACAAATGCTTTTGATACAGTTGACCACGATATTCTCTTGCAACTCATGATCTCTCAAAAATTTTCATCTACCGTGATTGCATGGTTCCGTGGTTATTTATGTAATCATCTTCAACGTGTTGCGGTGAAAGATGCTCTCACATGTATGCTGATGACTTGCATATTTATATCCACGCATCACTTAATGACTTACCGTCGGCTATTGCACGAAATAATGAAGATCTAAAAAGTATATGTGCTTGCAGTAAATCACAGGATTAGTCATCAATCCTACGAAAACCCAAGCGATTATCATCGGCAGTGCAAGGTTGTTGATAAGGGTTCGATTACAGGATCTTTGCCCAGTAATGGTCGAAGGAAACATTATCACATTCTCACAATCCATTAAAAATCTTGGAATTCATGTTGATTCAACACTGTCTTGGTCGAAGCACGTTGGTGAGACCGGTGGGAGAGTTTTTGGTGCGTGGAGTACTCTGAGGCGCTTGCAGCATTTTCTGCCGTATATGTGTATGTATTAACAAATATTATAACGTAGTGTACCTAAATAGTATATATCTTATAAAAAGTATTATGAAATCTTAAATTAAAATATGTATTAAAATCATTTTCTCTCTGCCTGTCTATAAAGCCACCATTATATACAGTACCAGTATATTACATTTAAGTAAACATGTGTCATGATTATTTATAAAGGTTGTCTGGCAGAAATCGCTTGTAGCGATAAGACCGCCTTTTGTGCTTATTTATGTTTAGATTTTCTATATTCTGTGTGTCCTATTTGTTTTTGGTGCAATAAAGAGTTTTTCATTCATTCATTCATTCAATATTAGTGGAATGGTACGGAACCATACGTGCACGAATCCGACTCGCACTGGCCGGCTTTTTTAGTATTTGTATATATATATATATTTATATATATATATATATATATATATATATATATATATATATATATATATATATATATATATATATATATATATATATATATATAAATCATCATCATCACCACCATCTTCACAAGAAACACCAACATATTATGATGACATATTAGGTGTTCACTACTCATGAGTTTTGTGCACCGATATCAATGTGTTCATAATATCAGGTATATTATGAACACATGGCTGATTGATAACTGGCCGAAACGACGAACTTAAAAAAATGATACGCAAAAAAGGAATATTACATTATATTCTGGCATCTTTTTGAAAATAGAACGCCAAATTTGAATTTAATCGAACCGATGGAATTTGTTTGAGAGGACGTAGAACTTTCTCTGTCGTAAATTTTCTTAACAATGGAAAGAAACGAAATTCGTGCGGTGATAAAGTTTTACGTTTTAAAAGAGAAAACAGCAACCCAGATTAAAACCAAGCTAGACAGTGTTTTAGGTAATTCTGCTCCTGCATTGAGTACAATTCACACCTGGGTAACTGATTTTAAACATGGAAGACAGAGCTGCAAAGACGCCCACAGGTCTGGCCGTCCAAATGAAGTGACGAATCCGGACATGATCAAAAAAATTCACAAAATTGTATTGAATGATCGGCGCTTAAAGTTGCGAGAGATAGCAGAGATGGTGAGCATTTCATCTGAACGCGTTTTTAATATTTTGCACCAACATTTGGGAATGAAAAAGCTTTGCGCGCGACAACGCACCTGCACACACGTCAATGGTTGCAGTCGCCAAACTCCATGAATTGCGGTTCGAATTGCTACCACTTATTCCCAAACCTGAAGAAATGGTAAGGTGGCCAGAGATTTTCATCAAATGTTGCCGTGGACGAGTATTTTGAGGGGTTGGAGAAAACATTTTATCAAACTGGTGTAACGGCATTGGAGAAGCGCTGGACTAAATGCATCGAGGTAGAAGGAAACTACGTTGAGAAATAAATTTATTTTAAATAGATTTTTGAAGTTTTTCTTTGTCTACCCCATCGTGTTGGTTATTGTGTATGTTTTAATATGGGTTAACTTAATGTTCTGAAAAGAGGAATCTAGGGTACGCGCTACCGGGGATCGAACCCGTAACCTCTTAAATTCAAGCGCTCTACTAGGGACGATTAATAAAACGTGAGAAATCATTTGTCTCAGCAAACAGTTTGTGTTGCAGGTATTCGTGCACTAGTGTGTTGACTCAGCTCAAGGGCTTATACATTATTTGCAATTGAAATGCGCAGGCGCATCACGAGATAGACACGTTAATTTACATTCATACATACATACATTGACACATACACATATACATTAAAATAATTATATTTAAATTCCCTAATTCATACATTGTCACACAAGGCGGCCAGAATCCCAATTCTCGTAATTGACATACAATTTCATTTTACTTTCATTGAATTATAAATGAATCGTCTTTATAATTCCACAAACACATTTTTGGAGTTTCAACCAAACAGGTCAGGTTTGATGTCGGTTTGGTTTATGAGAATAGGTACCATTTTGTAGTTTTAACAAATCGGGAGTCGGGACTGGACGGAGGATGGATGGAGTATGACGTTATATGGGAGCCCACGCGCTAAGGCTCCCCGCGCACTTAGGCAGGAGGCTAAGGGCCAACCGCAGCCACATGTCCACGTCACAGTGTGTCGTGGCACGGTGCTGTCTTGTGGCACGGTGCTGTGTCGTGGCACGGTGCTGTGTCGTGGCACGGTGCTGTGTTGTGGCACGGTGCTGTATCGTATCACGATGCTCTGTCGTGGCACGATACTGAGTCGTGGCACGGTGCGTACCGCTAGTTGCGTCGCGCTAGTTCAAGGTACGACAACGTCACAGCAGATCGTTGATGACGTCGTGACGTGGACATGTTGTAACTCGTAGGGCGGTTTCACAATCTTCTAATAACTAACTAAACTAACTAAGTGTCGGAACTCAGATAGCTTAGGGTCCATTATTCACACCGAATCGAAACGATACGCGAAATGGCGCAGCATTTTTAAGACAAAGATTTAAAATTTAACTTTGTTAATTACACAAGAAGATACATGTTTCATTGTAAGAGTTCAAATGTCAGGTTGCACCGCGCTGCACAGTGCATGTGCAGTGTACTGATTTCATAAGAAACGTGTATCTTCTTGACCCTTATTCAGCAGTTTTGCCGCTGCACACTTTATATCGAGCCACAGAGACAAAACATGCAAGCATGCAATGAGCTATCTAACACTAATCAGTCGATTGTGTAAGCAGTACCTGCACTAGGTATACCAAGTAATAAAAATTGATTTTTTTTTTAAATCAAACGGCCGAATACTGAAACATTAGTTTTATTAAGTGACGCTCAAGTCACATACTGTCCTCGTCGTTACGGCTGGCAGAGGCAGCGACAGCCTGTGAATAGGAGGGCTCTTAATTTTGATAAGCGTTACAGTAGTCGGCCGGCTATATAAAGTTAAGTTTACGAGTAGTAAGTATAGGTACGGACTACCTAGCAGTTGATACATATTACATACTGACCGCAAGAAGTACAATCGTCTTAATTTATGGCTTTAACATTGACCCTCCTGTGATAACCCTCTACGTACGCGGATCTATATACGCACCTAACCTAACAAATACTAAAAAAGCCGGCCAGTGCGAGTCGGATTCGTGCACGTATGGTTCCGTATATATATATATATATATATATATATATATATATATATATATATATATATATGTATATATTATATTATATTATTATATAAGGACTCAGAAATTGTATTCAGTACTTTTGACTCCAGGTATACATCTTGGTACAAAAGCTTATTTTTTGGTAGCATATGCTTAGACTACTTCAGAAAAAGTCGAAATCACCATATGTGTTCATATAAATTTCGAGGAGTTCCTTCTATTCCTCATAGATCCCATCATCTGGTCACTATTTTGGTGAAAACGGGACCACAAATGGGATTATACATCAAAAAAAGAATTTTGAAAATAGGTCCACAGACGGCGGAAGTATGTTGAACGGGAGTTGAACACAAAAAAATATCAACTGTTTCATAAAAAAGGGCTACGGCATAAATAGCATTTTGTAGGAAATAGCCGATTTTTTTTTCAAGTAGGAAAGTTGATCCCATTGTAAAAGTTGCTTATATTCAAGAGTATATTAACTCCTGAAAGTTTGGATAGTTTGGAAAGTTTCTGACTGGAAAAACACCGTGTATATACAGCCGAATGCATAACCGTCTCCTTTTTTTGGAAGTCGGTTAAAATATTTAGTGGGCACGGGTCAGCCAGTTCAAATAT
This sequence comes from Phengaris alcon alcon, assembly GCA_037179445.1. Classification (NCBI taxonomy): domain Eukaryota; kingdom Metazoa; phylum Arthropoda; class Insecta; order Lepidoptera; family Lycaenidae; genus Phengaris; species Phengaris alcon. Next base: position 669,922 of record JAYRCH010000256.1, read on the forward strand.
AAGTTACTCGCTTAAAACAAGATCTTATACAATCTTTTTATGTTTACATAAAATAGATTACGCTATAGCATTCTAATTTTACTTTACTTTCTATCGTATCGGTGTCCGATAACGATATCGGATCGGATAGTGGGTAAACGCTCTCATAAATTAAGATACTCGATAATCGATTTGTTTATAAAAACTTTTGAGTTTATATCGGCCAAAATTTGAATATTAAATTAGTTATGAAAAATTTAGTCATGACTACACAACTAAAACTAAAATAATTCGTTTTAGTCATCAATCATCAATCAAACTATATTTTGCCCAACACTGCTGATAATCTAAAATTACAAACGGACACTTCAATTTTATTTATTTGTATAGAAGATGTATAGATTACAGAATTAAGAAGGGCAGACATACAGACAGACAGACAGACATACGGACGGACAGAGCGAAACTGTAAGGGTTCCTTGTAGTACGGTACGGAACCATAAAAATGGCCAATGGTTCTCGCAGTGTTAAGAAAGACTCTATGTGGTGAATTTTCTTACACCTGAATGTTATTATGGTAGTGATTAACTGTGGGTTGGTAGAGATTAACTGATTAAAGAGAGAACAATTATGTTACTCAGTCAGTTTCTCTTATCTTTACTTAACAACATCAATTAAAACAGTTACTCTAAAATAAACAAGATAAAAGATTTCAGCGCCCAGCTACCCAAATGACGAGTATTATCAAATTATAACAATTATTTAACAATAATAGTCCTGATAAGTCATTTATTTCCACGCGTCTGTATTTGACGCACGCGTAAAAGTTATAATGTTGCGAACGCGTAACATTTTGAAAAATGTCGTTGGAAGGAGGTTGTATACTGTTGTTGCTGACGGATTGCCGCCGATAACGACGGTAGGTTTTATCAAAATTGTCTCAGCCGTTTTGTTTTGTAGCTGTAAGGTTAGTTCGTTGAAATAATTCACTATGAAGTAGGTTATACTGTGACGTGTTTGTCGGGATAAAAGTTATCTATGGGCCTAGCAGGAACATTTGACAGCGGCGTAAGCGTAACGTTATCGAATGAGAACTGTATGAAAATCTGTCAAAGTCACGGCAGCGCCCATACAAATTACATTCAATAAAGTTACGTTTACGCCGCTGTCAAATGTTCCTGCTGAGGCCCTAAGGTGTATTACTCCAAGCATTCTATCGTCGTGTTATTATTCTTTAGTTTATGCGCATATTCCACCTCACTAAATTCAGAAGTCCTAATTGGGATCCCAATAAGAAAGCTAATTAGAATTTAGTCAGTCAGAGGCCACACTTCTTCCGATTTAGGATGCTAATTAGGATCCCAAATCGGAAGGATAACCCTAACCTAGCCTAACTTCCTAAATACTATTTCACTTGACTTAATTTAGTTACTGTATCATTTAGGACGGCTGAATTAAGTGAGATGGAATACGCGCTTAAGGATAGACTAGAGGTCAATTCGCATCGAAATGAAACGATACGCTACGCGGCGCTGCATTTTTGCTATTGAAAATAAAAGTCACTTTATTCCTTACACAAGAAGATACACGTTTCATTGTAAAAGTTCGAATGCCAGGTTTCCACGCGCTGAACAGCGCATGTGCAGCGTATGACTGATGTCATATGAAATGTGTATCTTTTTGTGTAGTGAATAAAGTTCAACTATGAATAGCTTAAAAATTCAGCGTCGCGTATGGCCGCGTTGTGACTGACCCTAAAATACTTACACCGTGTAACAATCAGTGTGTTTTACTTCAACGTGACTTAAATAATTTGAGTCCCTCCAATGTACCTACTCTATTTTGTCCTGAGTCAAAGTCTAGATCAACCCACAGGTCGTAAAGTAGCAAATATAGGGCTGTATTTAGGTTCTTAATAACATAAATAAATAATACCCTTACCTCGCCACCTTGTACAAATCTTGATTAGGCGGAATATATATCAGTTGTTTCTAACCGATAAGATAACTACAGTTTCATGGGCAAAGGTATAGAGAACGATATGACATACCCGAAAAAATGGCACCTAAATACTGAAATAGGAACTGATATTTCAGTAATAGATACTTCAAAAATACTTTGTCAGCGCAAATTAATGAATACAGCCCGCCAGCCAGCCTCGGTCGCCCTTTCGCTCATAATAATTCATATAATTTTTAAGTTTTAATGTCATATATAAGGGTTCTTTTGCCTCTTAGATAGAAAAAAAAAAAATGTTGTGAGTTGTGACTGATTGATAAACGCGTGCAACACAATTGTATCTATTAAACGCACGGTAGTGTGTGTTAATAATCTAAGGTTAGGTTAGGTTAGGTTGAATGTTATTTTTACAATTTGTATTTCTAAGCATTATTTGAAAAAATATTAGCTTTCCTCTGGTCTCTAATGGTCACATTAAGCGAATCGTATAATAAAACATGATCTATTGAAATTGAATAGATGGTGTTCCATAATGTGATTTACTTCATGTGGTAATTTTTGACCTGCAGCACACCTTCCTCCACACAAACTTTAATAGTGACATATATCATACTCCTCCGTTCGCACAACTCGTTTAACTGTAGGTACTGAAAGTCTTTTGCTTCACGTATTATTGTAATATAATAATAATTTTAATTAATAATAATACAATATAATAATATAGATAAGTACTAATTATATTATAATAAAGTAATTTAATTAATACCTATGGTCTATGGCACATTATATTTCTTTACGAGCGTGGTATTTTTAAATTAACCAAAATTAGGTAGGTTTTATTACAATAGAATTAAATAATTAATGAAGTATAGTAGTAATAATAAAGTGTCAGAAAGAATTGTCAACTCTCAAGTTTTTAAGGTTCCGTAGTTCACGTCTCGAAACTCTTATGGTTTCGTCATGTCCGTACGTCCATCCGTCCGTCCTTCTTCGGCTTACCGTACAAACGGCTAGTGCCAGAAAGATGGAACTTTGCATGGACGTGCATATTTAACACGTCGACAAATTGCTAAAATAAAAACACGAAAATATATATTTTTTGGGGTACCTTGTCCACCCCACAGTTTGGGGTATCATTAGATAGGTCTTTTAAAGACATTGGGAGGTTGTTAAGAGAGTTTTTTAGTTCAGAAATCCGTTTGCGAGATATTCAACTTTAAAGAGCATTTTTTTGTAAAAATAGAGCGTCCTCTTAAAGCTCGAAAGGGCTGGCTCGAAAAATCTGGAAAAAGTCCATGTCTTTTTCATTGAACTTTAAAGGAAAACTATAACGCCTCAAATAACTTTGTTACTTTAGGAGTTATAGATGCCTAACTTGTAAAATGCGCTTACTTGGAAAACTTCGTACAAAAATAACGAACTATTAAGTAAACATGTTAATATTAGTAAAATGGTACACAGCCCTACGTGCACGAGTCCGACTCGCACTTGGCCGATTTTTATCATCTATCATGTCAAAGAAAAATATTGTAAAACGAATTGTACACTGCATAAAATCTTCATTTATCTTTTATAGCAGATTTATGTGTAAAAAGATAGAAGGTCCGGAAAGTCGACATATGAAACCTCGTTCGATGCAGTTCGTTCATACTGGCTGATAGTATTAGTCATAACTCACTAAGCTACGTTATCAAATGGAATTTACAGCGTTCATATTTCGAACGCGATTTTTAAAAATGGAGTTCTCTATTCTAAGCCGCTACTTTTTTATGTACAAAATAACAGGTCAAGGTATATGTAATTAATCACAAGTTAATTAAGTTAAATCGGTTGCGATTTTCGCAGTGTACCTACTTCTGAGAATTTCTTATTATTTCCATTGGGATTAACTAATAAAAAATTTTTTTTGGGTAAAAGAAAACTTTTTTCAGTTTAATTAACGTTGAATTCGAAGTGCTAAATGTACAGGACCTTTAGTCAAGATGCATTAGATAATTTCGACGGCGAAGTTCGAAAACAAAATGTATGGGATTTGACAAAAGGCATCGCAAGCGACATGTCACTTAGCGATGACTTATGTCAAATCCCATACATTTTTGATTTCGATCTTCGCCGTCGAAATTATCGAATGCATCTTGACTAAAGGCTCAGGCGGCTTAGTCAACTTGCCATCTTGAAATTGAAAATATATTGGATTAAAATAACAGAACGTTTTGCTAAGTCGTAAGCGACAAGTTTCAGTATAATATAATGTACTCTGTGGCAGTGGCGTGCACAGGATTATGACACTGGGTATGCGGCGAAGTACTCGGTCACAAAAACTTTTTCGTTTATAGATTTTTAGCATAGCTACAGCCAAGCGACGGATCTCTAAGTCGAAACCATGCCAACAGAGCAAGTCTTAGATGTACTACTATTCATGTACATCTAGAAGAAATTAAAATAAGTAAAATAATAAGCATATTTTAAAATATTATAACTACTCACCAGTCAGTCAGATTCAATTTTCACATATTCAAGGTTCCAGTTACTTGAGATTACTATATCCCGATGTAAAGTACTAAATAATATGCAAGGACAACAATATAATTTAATCGTGTATACACAACCACACAGCCAGTTATACGTTTCATAACTTTTAACATGAAATTTTCGAGTTACATTATTTTTTTGCTGGTTTAATTGTTGTAACTCGGGTACACACCTACCTTTAGACAGAATTTGAATATTTTCACTGAATGACAATTGTGAGAACTTGTTATTTTAAATTTTTAATAAACACACATTTTCAACACAAACCTCACAATCAAATAACATTTAAAAAAAATCAACAAACGCACTAGTAAAAGCAAATCACTACAATTATTATAGAAACTCAGTAATAAACTGTTAAATGTACACACTTTCAAATGTTAAAATGACAAATCTTTTAAGAAAACTATAAATAAACTGGAGCGATTAAATTGTAAACAATGCTTATCACATGAAATATGCAACATGGCCCCCGCGAAACACAAAACGTTTCTTCTATTTAAACAAATAAAACCTTACTAAACAAAAATGCATAATGTGCATATGTGATTTATTAGATTTCCGTCTATTATTTTTACTCGGATTATAGGCAACGAATAATTTCCGACAAGCCAGTTCGGCGGTTTTCGGAAGCGATCGGATAGCCGAGATCGGAGAGCCTGCCGCGGGACTTTCCGCTATATAATCATGTCGATATTCATGGGTGTGTTGCGTTTGCGAAGTATGAAAATTACACATACATGCGATGATATGTCCTGCAGAACGCAACGTCATGAGATGAGTTGCTATTTATAAAATATTAGGCGTTTTTAAGTTATTATATATTTTAAATTAATTTATTTACTATTAATTAAAGTCATCTAAAACGTACGAACGTTTTATTAAAATATCTGTGAATGACAAGTAAAGCTGCATTTCTGCCTACAAGGAGCGCACGCCCCTGATCTGTGGTGACAAGCGTGCGATACGTCAACACCATATATTCTTGATTTCGTACTTTTTTTTTCGTGTAAAGAAATACAATCACCAACACGATTTCAACTTCGAAGATCGTCATTGTAATAATTATTGTTAGCATTAGGCGTGTAGGGAATGGGTCAAAAAACAAGGTGGTCCACTTGTTGGAAGCAATATAAAGGTTTTTTCGGAATCACTTCTAGTTGTTCAAAAAACCTTTTAGATGTTGTGTTCTAACAATGGAACCAACATCCGAATATAGGTATCGATAGCCAAGAATACTGTTTTAATGGTAGTAAAATAATATTGAATACAAGCATAATACTTCATTCATAAATCAACTTCTAACCGTATAATATTATGTTCAGAGTATCTATGACGACTGAGCGCTCTGCACTATCACACTCCGCGCTCTCTATCTCAAAAACGGTTGGACGTATACGAAAAAGTTCTATACAATGTTTGTAGAGAATTTAATTTCCTACAACTTTAATCATAACGCTAAGACGATAGGAAGCAAAGAAAACGAGATATTTACTTAAGAAACTAATGTTTTTGGCTCCCTTTGACCTTGAATATCTTAGGTATCTTACACGTTAGGTAGCATGTGTGGCTTTTGTGACAACATTCGTAATGGTAAAATAAAGGTTTGTACAAAAATTCAGCTTCCGTCTGTTTGATTCCTCGGTGTAATCCTTATTTCTTTGTACTCGCAGGGAGGGCGCGCACGGTTCGTGAATCTTAAAACTTGCAATTTTTCCTTCTTTCCTTCTTGTAGCTAATATTTTAGGGCTCTATAGTTTAAAATTCTAATTTTAAAATTTCACCGCTCAACATTTCAATCCGAAGTCAATAATCCGGTAATTCGTAATATTAATGTTTAAAAGTTCATCTTATTTTTTCTTCTCTTAGTTCTGATTATTTTTTTTACACAAATGACCTCTTGTTTTCTTTAACAGTTCAAGAATATACTGCAAAAATTTCAATAGTAAAGAGCAATAGCTGTAGAAGTAACATCGAGTTGAACACGAAAAATTAAAAAATCATTACCTCGCGATTTTCCTGGAAAGTGCATTTTTTTCGATGACGCTGTTACTTTAGAGCAAAATCGATTTAATATTCGGTTTCAGCGACCAAAAATACGTAAGGTGTCGTGTACTTTAGCCACTCAGCTCACCGAGGCCGGTAGGTCCCGTTTCTAATGGACTTTTCGTCAACCCCGCTCGCCTACATGTTGACTAAGCCGCCTGTTTAGCACTTCCAATTCAACCTTATTATGTTACACTTGGATGAAAATTTTGGGATAAAAAATAGCAACTCAAGATCAGGCTCCTGCGGCAGCGAGGTGTCATATATTTTGACGCCGCGATCGGCGATATGAAAATTATGTAGCTCGCGACAGCTACAGACTCGTACTATACCTACTGACCCCAAGGGTCAGTTCACACTGTGACGATAGCGACGTGACGATATCTATTCCGAATAGATATCCTAAAAAACGCGTCGCGTATCGTTTCCTGTCGGTGTGAATTGACCCTAAAGCAGTTTATATACTAGATTTTAACAAGAACAAAGTACTTCTAATCTACTCCAACTAATAAATGCGTTATCAGTTACGCAGATAGCCACCCTTGAACCAACATGAACTCTGTTTACCACGATATTAATATCGTCGCTTTATCATGTCAAGAATTCATTTAGAAGTTTATTTCCATGATCATTAACATCAGTGACCACTATATTTCTCTCTTCAAGATAGCATTTGGCTATAATCACGATAATAGGCAAACCAACTGGTCGTAAATTTCTGTAGTACTCTTACGGCTCGTTTCAATAACCTATGTACCAATAACTATTTGTTAGAAACCGAACTCGAGTCAAATTTGTATTTCAAAAAACCGGAAAATTATTGAGAGACGACGTTTTTACATATTCAAAACCATTGGGTTTTTTTTTCGATTACCCGGATGTACTTTATTTTTTTGCCCGTCTGCCGGGGAGCAACCTATGTATAAGATGTGTCATGTTTTTTCACGTACCGGCATGGCGATGACTCTCATGAGTCCCAAGTCCCATCCGACACGTCACCAGCCGTCCCTGGTCTGCTGCGGGGGCGACAGGGCGCCGCGCCGCCCCACGCGCCGCGCGCCGTTGTACGTTCCAATCACGCAAACGTCATAGAGGTCAACAGGGGTCAATAGGACGACAATTATACGTAATTACAATTTTTTTTTTTTGAAATTCTTTTTTAAATGTATACCTAAAAATTAGAAAATAACTAGCTGTCCCGACACACGTTGTTCTGTCTCAACTATGAACTGGAAAAAAAAATTAGACACAACTACACCTACAACCTACATATGGTGTATATATGTAGGTTGTGGTGTACATATACTAATTTCTTGTTCTTCTTCAGTCCTTTCATTCGCAATGTTTTAAATCCTAGAGTCATTTGCATTACGGCTTTGTCGGGAATGATTCGATCGTCTTGGTCGCGGCATTGTTAATGATAATATCGGCACAAAGAAACTCGAAACAAACACATCGACCGGTCAACTTCAAAATTTCTAATTGTCAAATTTTCAACCATAATTAACCATGTAATTATGGTTGAAAATTTGTAGTAATGTAAAATGTAGTAATTACCATTTTTAACAAATGAACGGCTAGACTGATGTTTTGACTGATTAATTTTTAGATTTTCTGTCTGTTGCGTTTTGTAATTCCACGTTTTATGTCAGGTACGACGGGAACGGGATAAAAAGAATCCTATGTCCGTCTCCTGGTTCTAAGCTACCTCCCCACCAATTTTCAGCTAAATCGGTGCAGCCGTTCTTGAGTTATAAATAGTGAATATATTTATATATATATATAAAGAAAGTCATGTAAAACGAAAGTATATATATTGATTTTAAATTAGTAATGCTATGTTGTAAAATTTCCACCAAGTTAGGAACAAGAAAAAAGTAAACTAAGTATCTATGCCATAGTAATCTATTTCATGTACCTATTATTATAACCCTATTTAATGTTTCTCTCGAAACTAAATAAAAATAACCCATATTTATTTTCTAATACATTATTATAGTGAGCTGTTGAGTACTTATATCGAGATGCAATACAAAATAAATTACCTCAAAGCTTTTAAGAGGCTTATTTTATTTTAAAGGCTTATTTTACCGAGAACGCACATGCAACTCCTCTGGTGTCAATGGGCAGCAAAAGAGGGCCGAATTCTGATAATGCAGATGCCCGCGGATCCAAAACTACTTACACAGCAGTTAGCCAACACAGAGTCTAGTATTTTATTTAGTCGCAGCTCTAAGCGAAATTTATAGAGCTTTTTAGTATAAGTCGACCGATCCACAGGTAATAAGGCAGGGAATCTAAGGAGTTAGATTGATATTTATTTCTTCGACTAACTGTGCAGGGCTTTTATATAATGGGGCGTCCATTAATTACCTACGTGAGGTATTTAGAGAGGAGGGGAAAGGGGTCCAGCCGAATCTCACTAAATCTCACTTGGGGGAGAGGGCTCAGCCAATATCACGGAATTTTTATCTGGTAAAAAATTATCAAAAAAATCTCACGATTTTGAAACAAATACTAATAGTATAGTAGTAGGGGTATATTAATAATATAGATAACCAGTAGGAACCCAGCTCGGCTGGGCAGCGTACGAGAAACTCTCAAAACTTACATTCTTTAAAATAACTTCAAAGTACGAAATATTAACATTCTTAAAAAACACTTAAAAGTACGCAATAATTCTTATAGTCGAAAGAGTTTCCCTTTTAAATTCTGCTAAAATTTAACTATTTCTCTACTCAATCTTCTTATTTTTGAAGTCGGTACCAGCCCGAACAATTGTATAAATCCTTTAATCAAAAAATATTAACTTTAACACAACTACGTCCTTAAATAGACAAATAATATTTTAAAGAACTCACGTTCAAATTGGCTGGTATCGACTTCAAAAATAAGAAGATTGAGTAGAGAAATAGTTAAATTTTAGCAAAATATAACTATTTCTCGAGTAACTCAGAAGTACTAGTAAGTAAAAGGTGTGAAGCGTCCATATATATTATTATTATATTATAGTTACGGAACCCTCCTTAGACATGTCCTGACATGCTCCTGGTTAGGTTATCACGTAGTACTGATCAGTCCCCACCCGGTGATCAAGCCTAGTATTTTGAAGATCTCTTCCCCCCCTAAACAGGTCACGTAGTATGGGAATGTTTCCTTTCCTTTTACCAGCATTTTTTTCGCATCGGATTGCGTAAGCTTCACACTTGAAGCTAACTTGAGATCGTACTACGATGTGACGACGCGCGACGCCTTGAAATCACACCAACTTACCACAAAACGGTAATAAATATTATTATACGTAACACATAATAATTACAATACTTGTAGATAAATATGCAAAACAAATACACATCGTTATCTATTACAAGTACTTCCGCGTACAACTGGCTCATAAACATTATCTAACATGCTCTTGTCACTTAGCGAGTAGCAAACGAGCTCTGATTCAAAGTGTATGCACCAGAAGACTTAGACAGAGAACAATATCGAACTGACTGTAGGAGAGCCACGCTTCGGCACAAATGGGCCGGCTCGATCGGATAAATACCACGACCTCACAGGAAACCGGCGTGACATAACGCGAGCGTTGTGTTTCGCCGAGTGAGTGAGGTTACTGGGGGCCCAAGGGCTCCCCCTTGGGGATAATAAGGACCAGGAACGCAAGTCGCAACACCAGAGGAGTTACAAGTATAACTCCTCTGGTGTTGCGAGTGTCTATGGGCGGCGGTAGTCGCTTACCATCAGGCGATCCGTTTGCTCGTTTCCTGGTTCATTTCATTTAAAAAAAAAATCGCATTCGAAATTATCGTATGCATCTTGACTAAAGGCCCAGGATACATTTTATAATGTGATTTAGGGTCGAACTAAGTATGTCAATAATATCCAATATATTTTTTTAAATATTGTCATCGTTTTTACATAGGTTACATCTGACGTCACAAGCTAGAAATAAAACTTTGTATTAGAAAACCAATATTCGTGGATTAAAACTTAAATTGAACGTTTTACTTCTATCGCATGTGACCGGGTATCGGCCGAATACTGAAACGATAGTTAAATAAGTTAAGTGACGCTTAAGTTACATGCTGTCCTTGTCATTTCGGCTAGCAGAGACAGCGACAGCCTGTGAATAGGAGGGCCCTTAATTTTGATTAGCGTTTCAGTATTCGGCTGTATGTTTTTGAATCTGAGGTTTTTTATATCGAGAGTTAAGTAGTTTTGCTAAAACAAAAATGTAGATATTTTCGATTCGAAAGTGCTAGAGTGTGGTTTGATGTCGCGCGCCGCGGCACGGAGCGTCGACATAAGGCTGAGACTATAATATGATCCGGAATCCGGCGGCCGGAGAAAATTCATAGCACTGAAAATAGAACTCTGGGCTAATAAAAATTACAATAGAGTTGAAAATCGAAGTGTCGAGTGTTGAGCTGTCATATATTATATGACATTGACATTTGACTCGACACTTGTGTATTCGATTTTCAGCTCTATAGTACTAACCCAGAGTTCTATTTTCAGTGCGGTGAATTGTCTCCGGCCTTCCGAATTCCGAATCATACAGTCCCAACTCCCATCGTAACGTGCAAATTCACGTCACCGTAAAAATGCACGCCACACTCACGACAACGGATTGTTATTCGCTAGGGTGAGAGGCCCAACACTGCGATTTGACGACACATCGCCAAAAACGACGTCACATTGCAATACAATTTACACGAATTGTGCGACGTGCCTTACTCGTCGCCGTATTTGGTTCGTTACTATGGGTGAATTTCAACCGTATGATTATATATGCGTAAAGCATTTACGCATGTCTAAGGGCACATTCACACATTTGCTTAAGGTTGTGGGAATTTTTTCTCAGGATATTGCTAGAAATAATATCAATTAAATTACAGTTGGAATGTGAGGGCTCGTCGATGATGATATGTTGGCGATGTTTCGTATCTGACAGCAGCAGACGAGCACGCGACGTGCACGCTCCGCGTCGATTACATACACGAGATGTTTGCGTGCATCGTCCGTCAAACCGCAACAGCTGCTAAGCGCCGTACTCACCGTCCAGCCTGCAAATCCAAGGTCGCGGCCAATCAATCAATAAATCAGTCGTGTATTGCAGCGGATTTGTATGCATAAATAATAGACGATTGAAACTTTTGACACTAACGACGGCTATTAGTACCGTAGCTGGATTTTCAGGCTGGACCGTGAGTATGGCGCTTCAGTTATAAACACATCGGCATATTTAGCGGAACACAAAAAAAAGGTCCATAATTAAAAAAATATGGTTTTATTTTAAAATCTACTTACTACACTTCTTTTGTTATTTAAAGTTTCATTTGTTTTACTTAAAATGAGATCACATTAAGAACAGATTTTGCGAGTAAAGGCTATTTGTGAAAAATGGTACATTTTTGAACTTTTCATGTAACCGGGAAAAGTGAAAATTATATTAAAATAACAATTAATTAAATTATAAAAATGGTGATTACTATCGCGTATTTCCTCTATGTGCTCTTATTAAAGTTTCTACCCGTCTAGGCATACTGAGAATGATGTTATCGATGGTCTCCTGGGATAGTCTCCGCCATTCCTCAACTACGGCGATTCGCAGTTCACCCACGTTGGCAGGAGCTGGAATTCTGGACTTAACTTTTCTTTTCAGCAAGTCCCAAACGTGCTCTATAGGGTTCATATCCGGTGATCTCGCCGGCCACTCCATAACAGTGATATTCATATCATTAAGATAAGCTTGAGTTACCCGAGCGGTATGCGGCCGAGCATTATCCTGCATAAAAACAAAATCGTCACCGATATATGGGGCAAACGGTACGACATTTTCTTCTAAAACTTCTCTGATATAGCGGTCTGCAGTCAGACTCTCTCTGTCAATCACTACCAAGTCTGTGCGAGCTCCCAAACAAATGCCCGCCCAAACCATTATTGATCCACCACCGTATGCAACTGTAGTTTCAAAATTTGTCTGAATGTATCGTTCTCCGTTGCGTCTGTATATTCTTTGCCTGCCGTCAATTTGATTTAAGAGAATTCTGCACTCATCACTAAACAATACCTCACTCCATTGGTCCGCGTTCCAAAGTCGATGTTCCTGAGCAAAAGTTAACCTGTTTCTACGATGATTTACCTCGAGCCTTGGAGCCTTGGCGGGCACAAATGAACCCAAACCAGCTTCTTCGAACCTTCTTCGTACCGTACGCTCACTTACGGTTACACCCCGCACTGCTTCTAACTCATGTCGGGCTTGGACGGCCCTCAAACGGGGGTTCCTACGTACACGAAGACGAATGAAACGATCATCCCTACTCGAAGTGCGTCTTTTTCTGCCTTGTCCTGCTCTTCTCACATAAGTACCGGTCTCCCTGAACCGTTGGATACTGCGATGGATTGTTGAAACTGGTCGACGAAGATCTCTGGATATCACTCTGTAGGTTTGACCATTTCTTCGCATTTCGAGTGCCCTGGCAATCTCCGTTGGGGCTAAGTCAGGCATAATTCAGTCCTCAACTCTAAAAAGATACGCGATTAAAAAAAAAATAACAAAAAACAGTATTTCAATGAAATTTTAAATCAAACTCAGAAGGAATAAATACTCGAAGTTCGCTCCAGATAAGGTGTATTTGAATAAAATTAAAACAATTGCATAAAATGTGAAGTTCAGTTGTTTTCTTAATTTGAAAATATTTCTTTTTAAATTAAATGACGTATAAACCAGCCAGCAACCTTATATGATACTGATATCAAACCTTTATTTTATGTTCCGCTAAATATGCCGGTGTGTGTATACCATAGCGAGGCATACTAGACGCTTTAAAAAACGCATATTACTAGGGTACACACTATTTAGCGTCGATATTTTGTCAAACGACCTATCGCTGAATTTTCAACGGCAACGTGAGCTTCCTCTACACATACCCCCTTACTAATAAGAATATTTATAAGTACAACGGATAACCAATACAACGTTGCTGTCTTTGTCTGATACGTTGGAAAAGTCACTTGAGAGACTTGAGAGACCGTTGTGTAAATATTTTTATTAGTTAGGGGGTTATATTATAAGAGGAAAGATTTGTTTGTCGGTTTGTTCGTTTGCGTTAAACAGGCTCTGAAAACCAAAAGTATGGACTGATTTTGATGAAAATTTGTATTAATATATAATTACATTTTTTATTAAAAATAAAACTATAACCCAACTTCGTAAATTATAGAGCCTATGTTACCCGGGCTATTATAACGAATCTATTGCCACCTCATTTATTAAAATCGGACCAGTGGTTTAGGTGCTACGGTGGAACAAACATACAACATTGTTCCCTGGCGGGATTCGAGCCCGGGACCTCCGGCTTAAGCGCCAATGCGCTAACCCCTGAGTCACGAAGGTCGTCCGCGATAAAATAAACCTCTCTTAACCAAGTCAAACAAAATTTTATCTAACAGATAAGTACTAAGTATTTTGTAAAAATCATATTAAGCACTCCAAAGGGCCTTTTAGATTTACAAGTAAACATACGTGAGCCAGTTCGCCTTGAAGTCGCTTTTAAATAATAATTTGTAATTAAACACTCAATACTTAGGTACTTTTTTAGTCAGTTTTCAAAATATATTATTTTAATTGGCTAAATAACTGCCTCTGTACCTACTAATGTACATTAGTTGAATGAAACAATATTATAATACGGTATTTTCCTGTATTTATTAAATTACATTAATGACCAGTGCTCTGAAAAATAAGACAAAATTTACAAAAGGAGTAATATACTAAAAATCAAAATTTTCAAAGATACTGCGGATTGTTTGAAGCACTTTTGTGAGTCTTGCGAAAACGCCCCATATAAAAGTCGTACTAGCAGGTGACGTCACACGCTAGTAAGTTGCTACGAAATGTATGGCCATATGCACAACATTTCAGATTTTTTTTTTTGACTTGACATCAGCATAATTTTCACTACGTACCTACAAAATGTAATAAAAAAAAAGAAAATTATGTTTTAAAGTTCAGACCTTATTTTTACCCGATTGCGGCGAAGCGGAAGGGTAATGATTTTGGCAGTCTATGTATGTATGTATGTATGTTTGTTCGTAGCGTCTAAACTACTGGTCCGATTTTAATAAATGAGGTGTCAATAGATTCGTAATGATGCCGCGGGTAACATAGGCTATATAATTTTTTTTTTAATTATGTATTTCGAAAATTAAACCTCAGATTCTAACATCTAAAAAAATTAAATCGAGATAATATCAAAAGAAAGGTCTTGGCAAGCACACTACAAATATTTACACAATTTGTATATATATTATATTAATTCATATTGTTTAAGTCAAAATATACGTTTAAAATACAATTCGTGCAATATTTGTCCAATTTTCTAACATTAATAAATTAATTTTCTAACATTACGTATTATGACTATAAATATATAATTTATATATTATGTTCCTTCATAACATTATATTTTATTTTATAAATATATATTTTTTACAGGCAATACATAACAAATTAAAAAAATTAAATAACACCTATATTGTCAAGCAGTAAACGAGCTGATGATGATGAATTATAGCTAAGGCCACTCATAATTATGTCAGCTTTCAAACAAAAAAAAACTAGATCAAAATCGGTTAATTGGTTCATCCGATTTTAATAAGAAAATGAAGATGAAATCAATTACTAGAACTTTTATTACTCACTCTTAAATTTTTCTGAATCGCGGTATCGTTGTGTTTAGAAGTTTATGATATATTCCACTACAATTATTGTACGAGATTTGAACATCACCCGGGTGATTTTAGGGAGGGTCAAACCCTCCCATCGACTCTTACTAAATAAACTAGCCACCAGGCTAGTTATAGTCCGATTTAGCTACAGCGGTCTTAACCCGACCCTTAGCGTAGACCTTTTCGAAAAAAAAAAATGTACGAGATCAAAATACGATCAAAAGTGAATAAGTGATATAATTGCATTGGTGAAATGAATGAATTTTGAATGATCTCTATTGCGTTTATTGAATATAAATTATAAATAGTTATATTTTATAGAACGTTCTTCGAGTTCCAATCAAGTCGTCATTTACTGTGTATGCTATGGTTAGTTCATTTTAATTTCAGTTTTTCAGTTACTTTATTACCTTTATGGTCCTTTAATAAATAATATTAATTATTTTTTCCTCGTTATACGGTAATTACTTGATTTAAATTGTAAATAATATACGTATAGTTTTGTATTAGATTAAAGTTATTGTTATAGTATAGTGTACGTCTTGTACATTAGGTATAGTCTTTAATTTAGTTGAGTAGGTAAGTTAGTTAGAGTATAAAAGTATTTACTCTAGTTATTAGAATTTATAACTCATTAGAATGCCGCTTTCAAAGAAAACTTAAGAAAGCTACAAGAGTAGGTGTGTTACGTAAACAAGAATTCTCTGCGGCTCGAGTTTCTAGGCGCGAAAAGGTAAAGGAGAATATTTCAAACGCACGTGCACGTGAAGACTCTCTATGTAGAGAAAAAAGGCTGAGCTCACTGCATAAATATGCTAGACGAATAAGATCAGCAGAGTCATCGCAATCACGGAAAGTGCGACGCACCATAATGAGAGAAAGCGCCTCTCTCGCCAGGAACTTAGAATCGCCGCAATCACGCGAAATGCGACTCACCATGATGAAAGAATACGCCTCTCATGTCAGGCTTAGAATCCCCGCAAATTGAGCAGGGTAAAGTCACTAGAGGGGTTATACATAAGTGACTTGGAACCGCGGAAACTCTTATGCCATCCCCACGATGCTGCATCTTTAACAGAATTAGAGAGGCTTAGAAGTCTCGACTCTGCACAATAAGCCAGTTTCAATTTATGCCTATCTGTGCCGCGATCTTTAACCTTTCTTAAATGTGACTTTACATGTATTATAATATATAAATAGCACGGCTAGTTTAATTTAATATGACACTAGTCTACTCTAAAAAAATTCGGCACGCTCGCTTCACTCGCACACAAATTTAAATTATAACAAATTGAAATTTTGTATTATTCGTCAAAAGCGATATTGAAGATGGTACTATGTTATTGTATTTCAAGTACATTACTTAAAAACATTAAAGAATATTTTGAAAAGTGCCTGGCTCGGTCCGCGCTTTCTTTCTCTTTTGATAATATACTTATAAAAGTTTTTGGTTTGTTATTTTGTCTGTAAGTCTTTTGTCACAAAAAATATGTAAAAAAAATTGCCCGCTTGTGGATAATTTGTAAAAAAATAGTTAGATTGGGAAACGGAAAAATATTAAATAAAAAAATAAGTTTAAAATACTATAACCCGACTACATAAAAAAGGGGTCTAAAAACAAGAAACAAGAAAATAATTCAAATAGAAATCCAGAAATGCATAGTTACAAAAATGGTCAAGGTAGAGCTGTGGTCGCACCTACTGTTCGGAACAATCGATGTGAAAACTCAGCCGTCTGTAACTATCTTGGGGTATGCATGTGTACATGACGATATACGCAGTTTCAGTTTATACCTAGACGTCACGCATCTCGGTGTTTAGACGTTTACGCTTAGTGTGCGACCACGGCTCTACCTTGACCATTTTTGTAACTATGCATTTCTGGATTTCTATTTGAATTATTTTCTTGTTTCGGCCTTTTTAGACACCTTATTTTACGTAGTCGGGTTATAGTTTTTTAAACTTATTTTTTATTAACGTTGTTAAACTAACAAATCTAAGACCATTTCTAAACGTTTCTGAGTGCAATAGAAGACCGTATATTTCAAAGATTTATGATGTAGCATTTAAACCTCAGATTGTCTTTACAATCTCTTCCCAGCTGCGGAAGGTCTCGCCGCTCATGGGCACTTGTTTTTAATTCACCCAAGACGTAAGATGATTTTTCATATAATTTTCAGCTTTCTGAACTTTACTATTAATTTCCATTAATTTACTCAAAATATATAATATAAAATGGCCTTAAACTATTGCTTACTAATCAATTTACCAACTTCAAAAGATCAAATTACCATTAACTATCAGAAAAGGTAAGAGCAAGCAGGGCCGGACCGTGGGCCCTTTTTTTTCTTTGATCTCGCAGGGGAAAGGCTTTATGCTTATATAGGTATGTGGGACTCAATACGGTTACCCACTAAGCTCACCTGCGGATTGCCCTAAGCTACTATGAATGTCCCGGATCTGTCTAACACAGGACACCTGCCGCGACGGGCCGGTCTCTCCTCAAAGGGACCGGACTTCCATTCCAATTAGGGGCCACTCCGGCAAACTGGAGCGTATTGTACTTGATATTATTTGTTAATTGTGTATTTATATTTTTATATTTTATTTAGTTTATTTCTATTTCAGGGCTTAGGCCTAGACAAGCGGGCTCTGGGTGACCGCAGGCAACGTACCTTCTCCGACCGATCACAGCTAAAATATGCACGAAGATTAGTGGTAAAGCTGGGTAGTGCTGTCATCACGAGAGAAGACGGCAATGGACTGGCTTTAGGAAGATTGGCGTCGATTGTTGAACAGGTACGACGAATCGTAGCAGGCTAGCGCGGTAGACCGAAAAGGTAGATTAGAGCATCCATAATGGATAAAAATCGGAATCGGCATAAAAAAACTGTAAGAAAATCTGTATCTCTAACAGTCTTCTAAAGTAAACCAACCCGCAGCCTATTAGGCTAGACGACTGATTTTTTTTTATTCCATAAATGAATAGTATTCTTAAATATGAGTAAATTCTCAGAAGAAAGGGTATATAATACATCAATATTTTCAAAGGTACACGCGATTTTTTTTGAGTATTGTGAAAACGCTCTATACAAAAGTAATGCCTTGCATGAAATATAAGGCATCAGGAAGTTATTTCTAAATATCTCCGAAATATGTGCGTTTAAGTTCTTACTTACAGTAATAAATTTTTTGTATATGATGTAAGTAAACTTATGATGTAGGTTTTATTCACTAATTTAGCAAAAACAAATTAACTTTTTTGTACTTTTTAGATGTATCTAATTACTAAACTACACATAAAATATTATATTTTTTACGGTTATCCAGTAGTAATACCAACTATTATATAACAGTAGTAATACAATATTGCCTTAGTATATAAATTAAAACTGAATATTTTAAATGTAGTCGTCTCCCCAATTATCCACTATCAAAGACATGCACCAATGATGATAAGAGCGTTTTCCCATTATTCGATTCAATATCGCTATCGGAAGTCAATAGGCGATATGCGATAGCCACGAGCAAGTAAAATGTATGAAACATAATTATGTAACCTGTCTTTCACATTAACCGGTTCGATATCGGATATCGGATCGGATAATTTGTTCGGTCAATGCGCTTTTAAAGAAACGTCTACAATCAAAATATCATAGATTCTGTAAAAACTTTGATCAATCTTATTAATAATTCAACCCCTTTAGGGATCAAATATAAATTTTCTTTTACTCACGTAACATTCCGAGGGCGACTTTCATGAAAAAAGATAAGATTTCAGCTCGTTTTGTCCTTTGTAAACCTTCTATGAACGTTAAAAAAAATTCTGGTGCAATTATATAAAAAAAAATCGCTGGCGTGGGGTATAACTCCATTCCTATCGGCTTCCCTTACCACTTACCTTTTGAAGACCCTCATCCAAACCCTACCTACTATACAGGCTAGGGCTTTCCTATGAAGGAGAACCAGCCATCGCCACTGGACTACGTACGTTCTTCTTACAACAAATACGGACGTACAACAATACGTTTCCAGAAAAACAGTTTATAATATTATGTTTATTAAATGCTTTTCTTTACCGTATTAGAATAATGTATTTAAATTTTATTCAAAGAGAAGATAGCGCATCTATAGTGGAAAAAGCAGAATGAACTCCATAATAGATTTTAGTATAATTTTACTAAGGTTTTTATTAAAAACATACGCCAGGAGGCAGTTATAAAATATTGAATACTTATATATTAAATACTTAATGTTATTGCTACTGTAAGGATAATTTCTAAATAAAAATAGACAAAATAGATAATCATGGAGCTTAATCAGTATTCGATTCTCGTTCCAAAAATATGTATGACAAGTAACCTTAAATTTTGACCAGATTATGCTATAAAATACTTAAATTCGATTTATAACCACAGATACTGCGCAGCGTGACCTCCAAAGCCAGCTCGGCGTACAGCAGTACGGGGGTGTTCAGGCGTAGTGAGAGTAGTCAGGAAATGTTAATCATGTTATTTTTCTGTAAATTGTACAAATTTTTAGTTATGCATTACTTACGTAATATTGTAGCCTAATGTTGGGTTAAATAATATATCATTCATATAAAAATACATCCATCCTAACCTAACCTACCAACCTCCGTAGTCTAGTGGTTAGAGCTTGGCTCTCGACTCGGAGGTCGTGGTTTCGATTCCCGAATTGGAAAAAAAAATTGTTTGCAAGTTTGATTAGGTCAATGCAGGCTGATCACCTGATTGTCTGACAAAAAAGATGATCCATGCGTTGTATGGGCATGTAAAAAGTCGGACCTGCGCCTGATCTCTCGCCAGTCGTGTTGGTTATCCGTCCCACTGGGTTATGACAGTAAAGGAAGAGAGAGTGATCGTGCGTACTGCGCACACACTTGGGCACTATTAAATTACTCCTGCGTAACTGGCCTGGTTTCAATCAAGTCACCGAAATCGATGTGGGGATAGTTAGTTATAGTTATAATTTTGTATTCTAATTAATGTATGTATTTGTGTTTTGTCCTATAAATTTGTCCTGTAAGGATCATCTTCGAAAAAACAAACATACAGACTTAGTAAATTTACTATACTCGGCTCGGCGAACCTTGATCCCTATGACACTGACAGTTAATCTCACGACATAACATTGTAGTGGCGTCACCATTAAATTAGGATCATATTGGAGGCGTCTAAAAATGTAATTTACAAATTTTACGTAGCTTTATGCCATTACAATGATATTCCGTTGGAATTTTTAACAATTCTTAACATTTACAAGAAATTATCTCAATCTGAATTTACGTTTACGTCCTGCAAAACTTACATGTCACACGAAATGTCACACGACGTAAGTTTTGCAGGACGTAAACGTAAATTCAGATTGAGATAATTTCTTGTAAATGTTAAGAATTGTTAAAAATTCCAACGGAATATCATTGTAATGGCATAAAGCTACGTAAAATTTGTAAATTACATTTTTAGACGCCTCCAATATGATCCTAATTTAATGGTGACGCCACTACAATGTTATGTCGTGAGATTAACTGTCAGTGTCATAGGGATCAAGGTTCGCCGCGCCGAGTATAGTTAAAAACTTAATTTTTGCATACCGAAGTTTTGGATACCAATGGTCACGGGGGGATGGCACTAGACAAAGCGTTTTTCCCCGGCCACCGCCGAGACTATATTCAGCTGAAAGTCAATTTGTTTGCCTCATCCTCTTTCCAAGCCGTTTAACGTCTGCTGGAGCTGAGAAAAACTGCGTTATTTAAAAAAAAAAAATACTCTTAAAGCCCCATCAGCGAGATAAAAACACTATTATCATCGCTGGCAAAATGTTTTAAAAATTTATTATTAAATTATGCGTAGTAAATCCTTAGTCCTATTACTATTATAAACGTTTGTGGGGATGGATGGATGGATGTTTGTTACTCTTTCACGCATAAGCTACTGAACGGATTTTGATGAAATTTGGTATGGTAGTAGTTTAAGCTCTGGAATAACATGTAGGCTACTTTTACCCCGATACTTTATTTACGTGGGTGAAGTCGCGGGCAAAAGCTAGTAATATTATAAACGTGATATTTTCTTTATAGATAAACGAAAATGATTTTGATCAAAATACATTGGGCGCTTATGACCCGCTGTTTAAAAAAGTGGCGACCACAAACCAAAATACTACACACACCGGCATATTTAGAGGAACATAAAATAAAGGTTTGATATCAGTATCATATAAGGTTGCTGGCTGGTTTATATGTCATTTAATTTAAAAAGAAATATTTTCAAATTAAAAAAACAACTGA
Organism: Phengaris alcon alcon; assembly: GCA_037179445.1. Classification (NCBI taxonomy): domain Eukaryota; kingdom Metazoa; phylum Arthropoda; class Insecta; order Lepidoptera; family Lycaenidae; genus Phengaris; species Phengaris alcon. The sequence goes on from JAYRCH010000256.1 coordinate 691,487, forward strand.
ACATCACATTTTATGCAATTGTTTTAATTTTATTCAAATACACCTTATCTGGAGCGAACTTCGAGTATTTCTTCCTTCTGAGTTTGATTTAAAATTTCATTGAAATACTGTTGTTTGTTAGTTTTTTTTTAATCGCGTATCTTTTTGGAGTTGAGGACTGAATTATTCCTGACTTAGCCCCAACGGAGATTGCCAGGGCACTCGAAATGCGAAGAAATGGTCAAACCTACAGAGTGATATCCAGAGATCTTCGTCGACCAGTTTCAACGATCCATCGCAGTATCCAACGGTTCAGGGAGACCGGTACTTTTGTGAGAAGAGCAGGACAAGGCAGAAAAAGACGCACTTCGAGTAGGGATGATCGTTTCATTCGGCTTCGTGTACGTAGGAACCCCCGTTTGACGGCCGTCCAAGCCCGACATGAGTTAGAAGCAGTGCGGGGTGTAACCGTAAGTGAGCGTACGGTACGAAGAAGGTTCGAAGAAGCTGGTTTGGGTTCATTTGTGCCCGCCAAGGCTCCAAGGCTCGAGGTAAATCATCGTAGAAACAGGTTAACTTTTGCTCAGGAACATCGACTTTGGAACGCGGACCAATGGAGTAAGGTATTGTTTAGTGATGAGTGCATAATTCTCTTAAATCAAATTGACAGCAGGCAAAGAATATACAGACGCAAAGGAGAACGATACATTCAGACAAATTTTGAAACTACAGTTGCATACGGTGGTGGATCAATAATGGTTTGGGCGGGCATTTGTTTGGGAGCTCGCACAGACTTGGTAGTGATTGACAGAGGGAGTCTGACTGCAGACCGCTATATCAGAGAAGTTCTAGAAGAAAATGTCGTACCGTTTGCCCCATATATCGGTGACGATTTTGTTTTTATGCAGGATAATGCTCGGCCGCATACCGCTCGGGTAACTCAAGCTTATCTTAATGATGTGAATATCACTGCTATGGAGTGGCCGGCGAAATCACCGGATATGAACCCTATAGAGCACGTTTGGGACTTGCTGAAAAGAAAAGTTAAGTCCAGAATTCCAGCTCCTGCCAACGTGGGTAAACTGCGAATCACCGTAGTTGAGGAATGGCGGAGACTATCCCAGGAGACCATCGATAACATCATTCTCAGTATGCCTAGACGGGTAGAAACTTTAATAAGAGTACGTGGATTCCTCCACGTACTCTTATTAAAGTTTCTATACTATATTTTACTATATTTCTTATATAGTAAAATATAGTATATTACTATATTTCTATACGCGATATTAATCACCATTTTTCTAATTTAATTAATTGTTATTTTAATATTAATTTTCACTTTTCCCGGTTACATGAAAAGTTAAAAAATGTACAATTTTTCACAAATAGCCTTTACTCGCAAAATCTGTTCTTAATGTGATCTCATTTTAAGTAAAACAAATGAAACTTTAAATAACAAAAGAAGTGTAGTAAGTAGATTTTAAAATAAAACCAGATTTTTTTAATTATGGACCTTTTTTTTGTGTTCCGCTAAATATGCCGGTGTGTTTATTAGATTGTACAGTTTTCATTCACATTTAATTTCCTGAATTTTTTAATATAATTATAAATACATCTATGATTTGCTGTAATTATTTTAATTCAGATCCATGGGGAAGTGGAGATAATCAGTACATTGTTGATTTAATTTAATATGAATATTCATTAAAATGAGTAAATATTTATGAGAATTCACCCCACCTCCCACAGATATGCGACCTGTGTCGTGATCCAGGTGTTATTACGCTTGCGTCTAACCCTAATCGTGTCGCCGTAGCAAATTGTTCCACAGAAAACGCCCAGAGCCCTTTGGTGTGGTGGTAGTTCAGACACTTGATTAACACAAAGGGTATTTTTTATCGCAGCCAAATGTTCCCGTGGAATTTATTTAAGCGCGCGCATAGTCGCGGGCAATATCATGGCAATAATATGGTATAAAGTCTTATCAACTCACGGTAGCATAGAATGGTCTAGTCAAAAGTTCGAGAAACGCGGAACAAAAGGCATCTGGTACCTGCTGTAACAACAAAAGTCCTGTTGTTACTTCTAAGGGCAAAGATCGATCGATTCATATGAAAGATGAAACGTGCGTCCGAATAACATGGAAAATCCCTGCACGTGGTATTTGTCATTTTTTCCTTTGAAACCTCCGACTGCATCCTACGCACATACATTGTACACTATTCGTACATACATCAGTCACATAAAGGAGTTGCTCCAAAATCAACCCAGTTACCTGTGTATAATATTTGATGTCACCAAAAGAGCAACATAACGTAAAATGAGAACTGGCGATTCCGTCGGTTTTCGGCTTACCGTACAAACGGCTAGTGCCAGAAAGATGAAACTTTGCATGGACATGTGTATTTAACACGTCGACAAAATGCTAAAATAAAAACTAAAATAAAAATATATTTTTTGGGGTACCTAAAGGACACGTACAGTGGATATGATTTCATTTCTCTCGTCTACCCTATAGTGAGATGTATTATTAAATAGGTCTTTTAAATAATTGAAAGGTTGCTAAAACGATTTTTTAAATTTGGATGTCCGTTTGTGAGATATTCAGTATAAAGCGTATTTTTTTTAATATAGGGCGTCCTCTAAAAGCTATGTCCATGTGATGAAATTTAATGGAAAACTATAACGGCTTAAATAACTATGTTAGTTTAGGAGTTAGAATTGCCTAACTTGTAAAATGCGCTTACTTGGAAATCTTCGTACAAAAATAACGAAATTATAAGTATAACAGTGTACAATATTGGTAGAATGGTAAGGAACCCAACGTGAACGGGTCCGACTCGCACTTGGGCGGTTTTTTGTACGGATTTTGGACCATGTCCTTGAGTTACGGTGACGTTTATAGTTACTGTAATTTCGGGTTGCATAGAATTTTGTTACGATCATGATTCCCAACTGCACATGACCTCATTGTCACCTTTTTTTCAGGTTGCAGAATGTCACCACGAGGGTCGGGAGTGCATCATGGTGACAAGCGGTGCCGTGGCTTTTGGAAGACAGAAGTTAACACATGAGCTGCTCATGTCACTGTCTATGCGGGAGACACTGTCACCCAGTGATCATACAAGAGAGGTGAGTTATTCTCAATAACTAAAGACCTTCATAAAAGGCCAGCAACGCTCTTGTGAGTCCTCGGGAGTGCATTATGGTGACGAGCGGCGCTGTGTAGTTCGGCCGAAAGAAGTTAACCCATGAGCTGCTCGTGTCACTGTCTATAAGAGAGACTTTGTCACCCAGTGACTATCCTAGACATGTATGTGATTCCTTTAACGAAGGTTTGGGGCTTAAAATATCTGTCATTCATTTGTAACTAAGGGTCAGCTCACACTGAGACGCAAAGCGACATTTTTAAGATTAAGCGATTCAAAATAATTATACATTATTCATTACCTACACAAAAAGATACATGTTTAATTTCAAGAGCGACGCCACGCAGCGCAGACCAGCTCGAAATTCAAACTCTTGCAATATGAAACGTGCACCTTTTAGTGTAGTGAATAAAGTTCAACTTTGAATAGCTATCTTAAAAATGAATGATGTGCCTGCGCGTCACCTTACCATTGAGGTGGGGTCAGATAGACATAAAAGTAGCCCATGAGCTGGTAATTTTAAAAACCTTTCTCGTTGATAACTTCAAATAAAGCAACAACTAAAACGGCTTAGTGTTATGCATCGTTATTTTATGATGATATACGTGATCCATTTTATGATGGCACGTGTTCAAAATCCCACAGCAAATATAATTCACATGTCTATTTTATTAATTTTTTATAAAATAGAAATACTTTTAAAATATAACGCCATTCAAAAAAAAAACGTTAATAGATTTAGCCCGCGACTTCGTGCGCGCAAAAAAAAACCCACGGGAACCGTAAATTTTGCGGCGATAATAAGTATGTGTTAATCCAGAGCCTTAACTATGACCATATACCAAATTTCATCAAAATCCGTTAAGTAGTTTTTGTGTGAAGGAGTCTCAAACATCCATTTACACATCCATTACACCCTCACAAAGTTTCACATTTATAATTATAGCAGTAGGATTAGTAAGGATAATTTCATAACTTTTAAATTGCAGGTGTTTGAAGGACTATATTGTTCGGAATCCGTAAATCCGGGGAAAATTCAGAGCACCGAAAATAGAACTATATAGTTCGGAATCCGTAAATCCGGGGAAAATTCAGAGCACCGAAAATAGAACTCTGCGCTAATACAATAGAGCTAAAAATCGAACACACAAGTGTCGAGTCAAATGTCAATGTCATATATGACAGCTTGACACTCAACACTTCAATTTTCAACTCTACTGTATTGGCACAGAGTTTTATTTTCAGCGCTCTGAATTTTCCAGGGCCCGCCGGATTCCGGATCATATTATAGTCCCAGCTTTATACCCATTAATACGTAATTAATTTGTTCGAATTAAATTGAATAAATTGCCTTAAGTTGTTTGCTCAATCATAATCACAATCATTATCTTTATTTGCATTGAATATGGTACAATTTGATGTTAACAATTTACTTATAAGGTTCATCACATTCTGCTTTTTAATCGTGAAAATATTGTTAGGCCTAGGTAGTAACATATTAACAGTTTTAAGCTACAAAGAAAGTCACCTTGTCAAAAATTTGTATCAAGGTTAATTTATGATAAAAAATGATAGAAAATAATTTGTTGATAATAATAGTAACCATAATTGAGAATGTCAATAATAATTAAATTAAAATGTCACATAGAAATAAACTACTTATTAAATATACAATCGCATTAAATTACTTGTAATATTGCAATTTATTTTATTATTACATATAATTATTATTGCATTCTTAAATTCCTTAATATAATGTTATAAATTCATAAGTTTTACTGTTTCATTAATCATTTAAATAATCCTTCACATCATAATACATTTTTGAAATGAGCCAATCAAATACAACCTTTTTAAATCTTTTTCCTGCTAGTTCAGTTATAGCTTGTGGTATTTTATTACAAATCTTAACAGACATACAATATGCGTTTCTACTACAAAGTTGTAATCGTTGTTTAGGAATACACAAATTATTATGGTGTCTACAGCTTTTGTATGCAACCTTACTATTCTTTTCAAAATACATATCAATGTTTTTATTTACAAACATACACATCTCAAACATGTATCAAATGATTTTGAAAATCATATTTCGCACTAATTCCACACCACAGATTAATAAATAGGTACTACCTAATGAGGGTTTATGGTATTTTTTCTGCCGTTAGGGGGCACACCCAACTCACACAAAGCGTCATCTGGTGGCGTGAGTGGTATCAATAACGGTCAATATGAATTGTCGATTCTTTTTCTGCCACCAGGCGGCGCTAGGTAGCACGACGATCATTATGCCTGTCAGATGTCACGAATTTCAAAACCCTCATTCTTAGCAATTTACAATATGGTGTAATATTTTTGCTTAGCAGCGAAAGGGTTGAAGAGTTGTGTTTTTTGCTTCTGCCGTAAACCGTAAAGTTTAGGTGCTTACAAAATTATTTCAATGCTGATAGTTAGTAATACCTCTAAACTAATATTATAAAGAGAAAAGGTTTGTTTGTTTGTTTGCATCGAATAGGCTCCCGACAGTACTGGACCGATTTTGCAGAAATTTGGCACATACTCGTATATGTATAAATTACACTACGGGGGGAGGACATGGGCTACTTTTTATCGCCGTTAAATGTACGGTTCTCGTATCACAGTTTATGTAACCAAATGCCTCTAAATCGGCTTGACCGCTTTTGATGAAATGTTGTAATTGAATTGTTCGTAATTTTCTATAATATAGTCTACATCCATCACAGAGGCCAGATAATTCAGTACAATAGTTTAGATAACCTCTCATTAGTGGAGGTCAAATATAATATAAAAATAGGTTATACGATAAAACCATTCATTCTAATAACTTATCCAAGAAGGTCGATAGATCTATAGGTATTTGTTAATGTGGGGCCGCACTAAATAAAAACGCCTTAGAACGTTGCTTTGGGCTTTGGAAAACGGTTATACTCGCGTTTTAAAGCCCGATTTTTGTGATTAAAAATGTATTCTCGCTTCAGTCATAATGATCAGTATAACATACATATAATTAACAGTTAAAATGAAAATTTCATCTTACGTTTTCACGGTAAGTAGTGAAATGGCCAAGCCACATAATATTCTGACTGAGATATGGAGTTCGCGAAGTTAGGCCTTGCAGAGGTAGGGCGTGTAGAGTCAGAGGCTTGGCTCTAGATGAGATCTCATACCTTTTTGACAGTGCGATTCATTTGGGCAATTCTAAGCATCATTTTACATAAAAATGATTTTTGTGGGATTACAATATCACGAAACTGCAAATAAAACTATTGCTACAATAATTAAAATACATACATATTTACACAAGTAGATTCATGTCTCTTAATTTGACATTATAAACTCTGGATTAACACATATGCTACATTTTATACGGAAAAAGTACAGCGCGCCCGGGAGATACTGCATTTACGCGGGCGGAGCCGCGGGAATAAGCTATTTTCTCTATAATAGCACACAAATCTGAATTCTGAACGAAGTTAAGAACAGTATCAGTTTATACTTGACTATCTGGAATAACACATATACTACTATATACCTCAACACATGAATGTTTCCCATGGGATAGCTACACAGAATACAGAATATCTTTATGAGATTGGACATATAGTTAGGATTATTGCAGAACATTTTCTATTACCTTTTGTACTAGAAATAGGTCTTTTTACTTTTATCTATGTTCACAGTTTGAACTAAAATCCATTCTCTGATTGGACTAGACTCCAGGGTAATATTATCTTTGCTTCATATGATCACTTTTTTTTATTATTTTTTATCGTTTGTACTTCAAGTCTATTCGTGAAGTTAATTAAAGAAAAATACAAAACTTTACCTTATAATATTTTAGTAGCAAGTTACCTATATATGAAATGGTATCCGCCATTTTATATTGTAATTATCTATTTTATCATTTGTTATTGTAATTTAGGTAATTTATCTATCCATATTAAAAATGTACTTAAAAGTATAAATAATTCTTATACTCGAAATAATTTCCCTTTTCTATTCAGCTAAAGTTTAAATATTTCTCTACTCAATCTTCTTATTTTTGAAATCGGTTCACACCCAAACTATTGCAAAAATCCTTGAACATTTTTTTTTTAATTTTAACACTACATCATAACTTAACAATATTAATAACTCACGTTCAAGTTGGCTGGTACCGAATTACACTTTTGTCTTAAATCTAGATATCTATCTAGTAATGAAAATTCGTTGCGTAGTATTTTGTACCATTAGATCTTTTGTGATCGAATAGTACGAAATAAAGAAAGTTTGAATGTTGGGTGCACATCACAATGTAATAGTTTTGCGTGTTTGCTGTTATTCTGTCTTTATATAAAATACTCAGAAATAGGCCAACGTTTGCCTTCAGTTAGTCATTTGCACCTAATTCGACACATTCTTAAATTGAACAATTACTTCCTTCCTCCTTTACGTGTTGAGGATTTTCCAGGATTTCCGGAATATGTTTCATTAGTCAATTTTGCAATTCATTTACGTTAAGCCCGGTATCGCGTCCGGACTTTTCTTATTAATATCCCTCATTGGTATTGTTTCTGGAATTTTCTTATTTTATTTATCCCATTAGTCACTTTTATTGATACCAACTTAATTACTTTGCAACTCTCGGCGAAAACAGAGGTATCTCTCCGTGGCATCGTAGCTCTCAAACTGATGAAACGAATGTGATATATATTTTTTGTTTGAAAACTGACGTGATTGAGAGTGTTCTTAGCTTCACTCACACATATAACACTTAATATTTATAAATATTAAGATTGAGATGGAGTTTTGCCGGGGAATTCAATGGGTGACGTTGTGGATTTTGTATTTCTTTCATAAATTTGTGTTATTTTGGTTCTTAATGTGTAATATTGGTAGAATATTAACCAGTAAATATTCGTTAACGTGCACAAGTGTGGGCAAGTGGTACGTCTTCAAAAAACGTGCTATTTTGTGGTCCCTCCAAAACTCTAGAAACTGAAAAAGCTTCTACCACTTCACTGAATCGACTGACTTGACTCCTTGACTGCACTGACTATCTATTTGGACTTTGACTAGACTTTAGACTTGACAATTTAGGAATACAGGTTGAAAATTTTAACGAATATTCTATTTCCCGCCTTTTTAACTTGACACTGGCAAATGGTTTTAAGCCGACGCCGTATATTTAAAATAATAAAAAAAAACATAGAGTTGTTTTAAAGAATTATTTTTTTCCTTCTTCTTTTTTGCAGATAGATAAGTCTTGGAATTTAGGCCGTGATTTTCGATTCCTAACGTAACATCCTACACTTTATAGATATATTATTGTTTGCCCTAATTATGTTGTATGTAGATAATAATATTACGACGTGTTTTTGATTTTTTTTCATGTATTTACTGCATTCGGACCCTTGTACTTATTAGTATAACTGGCCTTATTTCTCACCCAGGATACAATCAGGTATTCTTAATAAGACCATACTCAATGTTTCTCCAGGACGTGATCAGGACTATTTTACTCATGTGACCACACCTGTAGGACATAACTACTACATTACCATAATTTAGTCTTTTACCTTTTTCTTAGGATACATCAGGACGGTAACTAATGTGGCCATACTTTTTATGTTCGTAGGACGCGAGCAACACATTGGACCCGCGCGCGGCGGCCGCGGTGGGCCAGTCGGAGCTCATGGCGATGTACGACGCTATGTTCTCGCAGTACAACGTGAAGATCGCGCAGGTGATGTTAAAATAAATACCACGTGAAACCACTAACTACCACTTGGGTTTTAAATTATTGTGCATTTTTTCACATACAAATAAGCTAAAGCTGTCTTTGTGAGCCAAATAAACTTTTTGGAAACAATTACTATATTGTGTCAAATGGCTTGTGTATATTATGTATTGTTTTTTTATATTGATTGAAAACTCGTTATTTGCACACACATGTAATAAAACACAACAATAAAGTTTTGTCGCTACTTTATCTATGCAATAGCGCTTTTGATTGGACGACGCAAATGCGTTAACCAATCAAAAGCCCTGTTGATTAGATAAACTACTGACAGAGAACCTCATAAACCGGGCATAAGATGAACAAATACGAACTGTGCAAAAAGGCGGTACTACTGCTTATACAGCAGTTTCTTCCAGACTAACTGATACCTACTGTGTACTTGGGAAATGCGGTAGCAGGACCGCTTTGAGTTATTAATATATTTTTTTATTGTTTTTAATTATGTAACTTGTTGATACATAGAATTCGTTGGTATACATAATACTGTATATACAGTATTATGTATACCTATCTGAAATATACCACAAAACGTTGTATCAAAATATTCTGTCTAAATTATTCAATGATATTTATTGACGACGCGACGTCTGGTGGTATTATTGAAGTCGTTTTGATGAGGGTAGCGGCCCACAGCCCCACACGTCACATCTAATGTCCTAATTTACATAGGATCTCGTGGTCACACTACATATTATAAAGGGACAACACTGAAGAGAATATAGCGCGAGATATTTTAAGTATATTAATAATTATGTTCAGTAGAATTATCGCAATAGGTCATTGGTTAGAATTACGTTTAACATCGCGATATTTTATTAATGCCGTTTTCCTTTTATTTAGCTTTCCTTCGATTTAGCTGACCACGTTTCCCGATGGCGTAACTCTGACATAAGGCAGTAAATGTGACATTCGTTCGCAGTTCTGGCTGAAAATTAACAACTTATTAGTACTTTAGTAGTCACTCCGGCGCAAAATGCTAATAACACTAAAAGATTTAACATTAACATTTAAAAGGTAACATTTAACTTTCGAGTATAAAGTACAGTTAAGTATAAAAGGAATGGGCTCCATTACTATAAATGTTAATGAATGTTGCATTGTTCAAGTTTTACATTCAATTATTTAATACACGTAGGCGTAGGTTCTGTTATATTATTTTTATTTTATCACTTATTTATTTTTTATTATTTTATCATTTTACTAAAATTCGAGATAAGCTCGGTCTTCTAGGAATTCATTTTATTAATATATAAAAATATTCCGACGAATTAAGAACTTTTGAAAGTTGGTTAAAACAATTTGAAGTCTTCATAATAATTATCAAGAATCGTTAGTAGTCGGTCGCTCCGTGGCCTAGTGGGTAGACCGTTTGATTCGCACTCGAGAGAGTGCAGGTTCGATTCCCAGGTTGTGGCGTGTAGCAATGAGACTTTTTCAGATCTCAACGAAAACATCGTAAGGAAGACGTATTGACCAGTCATTCTTCTGGACTATGCTGACTATGTTGTGAGAATGCCGTATGTGCTTGGGCAACCATACGACAATTAAAAACCAACTGTCCCACTTACTGTTACTTCGGTTGGAGAATACTGTATAAATCATCCAATAACGGATGAAAAGGCCTAAGTTTTTAGTGGTCGGTCTATAGTTTTTAATACGGTCTCCTATAATTAAAGAAGTATTTTGGTAGAAAATATAACTAAGTAGTAAGTAAATTCTTAAAGGACACTGGCGAATCCTGCCCGATTTTCCATCAACTGCGCTCAAGTTTCGAACATATGTGGTTTTATAGTACCTACTTAAAAAGTAATTATAAAAAAAATGCATAGTTTTATTTTTTATTAGAGTACAAAGTTATTTTCTTTTTCTATAGTTCAACAGTTAAGTACTAGTTTTATAAAAGAAAATGTTACTTGAGGTTAAATAAAAAAAGTAAAATGAAACAGATTCCTCTATACTATTTATATACCTACCAAGAAAAATAATTACTATGTTTTTTTTTTGGTTTTCGTAACGTGAAAGCGATATCTATCATTTATCGGTTAGCATATTGCGTTTCCAAACAAACAAGTTTTAATTTCATTACGTAATTGACATCACCACTAATAGATGTCGCTATTTCGGAAACTAGGGCAATTAATTAAACAATAGGTTAGGTTATATTGAATAAATTATCTTTTATCCCCCGAGTAAGATGTATAATATTATTGCTTTTTTTCCTATATTCATAAAGTACAACTTACAATAAATATTTTTTGTGGCCACATATTTTAATTCCCATTCAATAAAGGTATGGTGACTTGCCGATCTCCTTTCTACATTCAGTTGTCAAATTAAAATGTTCCCCAATGGAGATCCGTCAACAAACCCCTTTCAATCCCTTCTCAATGTTTCATTTCGTCCGCCCTCGAGATTTTGTTGAAAAAAGGATTGTTCAAGAATCTAGAGCAGAATTCACAATTTTAATAATAATTATTGTTTATCTTATTCTATTTTAATATAATTTTAATGATGTATGTATTGTACTAATTTTCAGTTCTCTCTCCACGAGGAGATATCTCTCAAGATATCTCCAAGGAGGTTTCTTGTTCCGAAAATATAATTATCTACTTTTAACAAAAATACAGCTACACATATATATATATATATATATATATATATATATATATATATATATATATATATATATATGTACTGGAGGTCGCCCTGTGGTCGAAGTTAATATGTCTGATTGACAAACGTCAGCGTGTAACAAAATTGTATCTATCAAACGCACGGTAGTGTGTCAAATAATCTGAGGTTGTGTGTGTTGTTCTTGTTTTTATTAATTTTATGTATTTCTATTTTCTATTAATTTTATGTCTTTCTTCTTAAAAGAAGATTTCTGCACATTTTTCTCTATATAATTCAGTTCCATAAAGTCCCGATTATTGTTAATTTAATTTGTTTTACTTAAAATGAGATCACATTAAGAACAGATTTTGCGAGTAAAGACTATTTGTGAAAAATGGTATATTTTTGAACTTTTCATGTAACCGGGAAGAGTGAAAATTAATATTAAAATAACAATTAATTAAATTAGAAAATGGTGATTAATATCGCGTATTTCCTCCACGTGCTCTTATTAAAGTTTCTACCCGTCTAGGCATACTGAGAATGATGTTATCGATGGTCTCCTGGGATAGTCTCCGCCATTCCTCAACTACGGCGATTCGCAGTTCACCCACGTTGGCAGGAGCTGGAATTCTGGACTTAACTTTTCTTTTCAGCAAGTCTCTCTTTCAACGTGCTCTATTGGGTTCATATCCGGTGATCTCGCCGGCCACTCCGTAACAGTGATATTCATATCATTAAGATAAGCTTGAGTTACTCGAGCGGTATGCGGCCGAGCATTATCCTGCATAAAAACAAAATCGTCACCGATATATTATGGGCCAAACGGTATGACATTTTCTTCTAAAACTTCTCTGATATAGCGGTCTGCAGTCAGACTCCCTCTGTCAATCACTACCAAGTCTGTGCGAGCTCCCTAACAAATGCCCGCCCAAACCATTATTGATCCACCACCGTATGCAACTGTAGTTTCAAAATTTGTCTGAATGTATCTTTCTCCTTTGCGTCTGTATATTCTTTGCCTGCCGTCGATTTGATTTAAGAGAATTCTGCACTCATCACTAAACAATACTTTACTCCATTGGTCCGCGTTCCAAAGTAGATGTTCCTGAGCAAAAGTTAACCTGTTTCTACGATGATTTACCTCGAGCCTTGGAGCCTTGGCGGGCACAAATGAACCCAAACCAGCTTCTTCGAACCTTCTTCGTACTTACGGTTACACCCCGCACTGCTTCTAACTCATGTCGGGCTTGGACGGCCGTCAAACGGGGGTTCCTACGTACACGAAGCCGAATGAAACGATCATCCCTACTCGAAGTGCGTTTTTTTCTGCTTTGTCCTGCTCTTCTCAGATAAGTACCGGTCTCCCTGAACCGTTGGATACTGCGATGGATCGTTGAAACTGGTCGACGAAGATCTCTGGATATCACTCTGTAGGTTTGACCATTTCTTCGCATTTCGAGTGCCCAGGCAATCTCCGTTGGGGCTTAGTCAGGCATAATTCAGTCCTCAACTCCAAAAAGATACGCGATTAAAAAAAAACTAACAAAAAACAGTATTTCAATGAAATTTTAAATCAATCTCAGAAGGAAGAAATACACGAAGTTCGCTCCAGATAAGGTGTATTTGAATAAAATTAAAACAATTTCATAAAATGTGATGTTCAGTTGTTTTTTTAATTTGAAAATATTTCTTTTTAAATTAAATGACGTATAAACCAGCCAGCAACCTTATATGATACTGATATCAAACCTTTATTTTATGTTCCGCTAAATATGCCGGTGTGTGTATAATTAAAGCGCACATTTAATAATGAACTTAGTTATTGTACACCAATATTTCATTTACGATATTCAATTTTGTTCATTAATTTTATGTGGTATTACTAAAATACATCATTCAATTACGTTAATAATAACAGGGAACATGTATTTATGTACTTATTTAGTAATAATGTATTTATTTAGTAATAATTTTCCGAAAGACAACATAAATATGGACCGAAATATGTAAAAAGTACAGCAATCAGTTACATCTAAAAAGGACTAAAAAACGACGACTTTTTTTTTGCTATGATCGAAAAACGAAAATTTCTGTTCAAATCCTAATGTTATTCGTGACATTTTATGTTGTAACAAAGATATACATAAACGCAATATTTAAGTTAGTAAAATCTATTTTTTATTTTTCTACATACATTTTCAACTGCTGTGATGTCACTCATGCATAAATTTTTGTATAGAGTGCTTTTATTGCCAATCGTCAACGGTTGACCGTAGATATGCAATTGCAATGACAATATTTCCTGGCTTATTATGTATTTTTCGAAAAGCCAATAAAAAAATTGTTTCGCCATGTTCCCCCTGATGATGATGAAAAACCAAGACGCCTTTCATGTGTTTATGAGTGTAATTGAAATATCAAAGTAATTCATCATTCAGTCATGAATGTGACCAGGCAAGGCGTTACTTTTCCAAATAATGCAACATACCAACAAACAGTTTTATTCATATATAAAAAAGTACCTGGGTATACATATATAAAAGAGTCGAAATTATTGATATATTTGCACAACGAAAGAAAAAATATAAGTTACTTAAAAATGCGCTTTTTCTCAGAGGTAAGACCTAGCTAGATTAGTTTTTCTACCCCACAACTCCCTGCACACTAAAGGACACTGGCAAATCCTGCCCAATTTTCCATCAAGAGTGGCCAAGTTTCGAACATATGTAGTTTTATAGTACTTAAAAAGTTATGAATCTCCGAATATCAGAGAATTCATTTCTTGTTGTCATCATATCTGTATAGTCTATGGTTATCATGGTAAAAGCTCTATCTAGTGGCCACATAGATAGATTTATTTTTTATTAGAGTATAAAGTTATTTTCTATTGCTATAGTTCAACAGTTTAATACTATTTTTATAAAAAAATGTTACTTGGGGTTGTGAAAAAGATCTATCTAGATCTCTATACTATTTATATACCAATAAAAATAATTCTTATGTTTTTTGGTTTTCGTAACGTGAAAGTGACATCTATCATTGAATTGTTAGCATATTGCGTTTGCAAATAAACTAGTTACGTTGTTATTGACATCATAACTAATAAATGACGCTTTTCCGCAAAACCGCCACAAGGGCAATTTACTGAACAATAAGTTAGGTTATATTTAATCAATTATCTTTTATCCTTCGAGTTTGATGTATAATATTATTGCTTTTTTGTTCGTATGTTCATAAAGTACAACTTACAATAAATATTTTTTGTTGCCGCGTATTTTAAAAACCAGGCAGTAAATGTATGGCGACTTGCCGATCTCCTTTCATGGCAATACTTGCTGCCGTTTCTGAGATTACGATTATATTATAATATATTATAAAAGATTAGCTTGTTTAAAGTATAAGGTATACGCGTTGAATTGAGAAATTCCACCCGTTATTTTTTATTCGGTTGAAAATAGTGTTCGCTTGCATTGATATTGTAAACTGCATTCTGTATACAAGTAGTACGAGTTTGTCTATAGAAATGCACTATGCCGTATCAGCCTACGCCTCGCTGTATTTAAAACTTTAAAAACAAAAACTGATAGCAGACTTTGTCCACAGGTGCTAGTAACAAAACCGGACTTCTACAACGAGGAAACGCGCAAGCACTTGTTCGCGACGCTGTCCGAGCTGATCTCCCTCAACATCGTGCCCATCATCAACACCAACGACGCGGTCAGCCCGCCGATGTACATCCACGACGACACGGTTGTGCCGGGCACCGGGAAGAAGGTACAGTCGCGCACAGTTACTACATACATAATATAGGCCGAAAATAACTCGAAAAAAATTGTATGAAACAGACATTATTTTACTAAAAACTGATTTGTGTGATAGGTAAATTACCTTCTCAGCTCCGTGGACTGTTTTATTCTAGACTTTTCTTTAAGGTTTCAAAACATTTTTTCAGCCTAAAACTTGATGACATTGACATGATAGATTTAGGTAATTAGTGTGAAGCTCTTGTTCTGTTACGCGAAAAGTGAAAATACAATGAAACGTGTTTACTCATATAATGAAGAATTTTAACAAAATCATAGTTTTTAACACCGGGACAATTTATTGATAACATTTTTGTGTGCATTAACATATTTTGATTTGATTTATAAACCCATGTAATTCATAATTGTATGGTAGAATGTTATTGTATCAAAATTCAATTTCGTTACACTGAAGTCTTTTGGTAAGCTGCTACTTTGTTCGTGTGGACAGTGTTACCAACTCTCAAAAATATTTCTCCCCAAACTAGGTCAAATTTAAAATAGGTCAAAAACTCACTAAATCGCAACAATTACTTGATTATCCTCCAATACATTTAAAAATAAATTAAATTTTTGTTGTCCCACTTAAATTTCCCCCTAAATTTATGGGTAAAACACCTAAGTTGGCAGCACTAGTATGGACTTAGGTAAATCCCTGTTATTGTTCGGTTGGCACTGTAATAGAGTGCAGGACGTAGGTGTATGCAAATAGGATTGATACTACGGGAAATTCCAATTTAGTGTCCCTGCGAATAGTGTTCCTTTCAACACAATATTAATTGACTGTTGGCAGTAAAGTGGCATTGAACGTTAAAATGGGGTAAGACGTTTAAATTCGCAAAATACAATTTTGATTTTGCAATGGAGGCAAAGTGTAGGTAACAATTTAAATATTTCTTTACTGTCAAGGCAAGTGGTCTATTAATAACTCTTTATCTACTGGCCCTAGGCACTGGCCAAACAAAGTTATATTTTGGCCCAGATAGAAAAATAAAGTATGGAGCCTCTTGCCCCAACCAACCCCAATAAAAATATTTATTCAATAGCATAGAAGTTACTTTTGTTGGAACAAAAAAATAAAGAGAACATTAATAATAATTAGTAACTACATTTCACTCCTTCATTCTCCTTAAATACTTCCAGTACAAATTAAGCTAAGTACGAGGGCTGCACTAAAAGTATCGGGAATGGAATATTTCCACTGTTCCTGTCATATTAAAATCTTTTTAATTTAAAACTCCTTGGTTTTAAAAATCGAATACCGTTTATTTATTTAAAAAAAGATTCTCGGTCTTGTCACAAGGTCTTGTCAAACTTGTTTAGTCGTTGAGAAAATGGAATTGACTCGAGAAAATTCTAGAGCGATGATTTATTATGACTTTCGTAGTGGTTTAACACAAAAACAGTGTGTTGACCGGATGATTTCTGCATTTGGTGATGAAGCCCCATCCAAAACCACAATTTATCGCTGGTTTGCTGAATTTCAACGTGGACGTGTCAAGCTCAGTGATGATCCCCGTCAAGGTCGTCCAAAAACTGCAGTCACCCAAGAAAACGTTGATGCTGTGCGTAAGCTGATTGAGGAAGTTCGACATGTGACATACCGCGAAATTCAGGCAACTTTAGACATTGGCATGAGTCAAATACAAATAATCTTGCATGAACAATTAGGTGTAAAAAAGTTGTTTTCCCGATGGATACCGCATTTGCTCTGTGAAGAGCAAAAAGCGGCTCGCGTTACTTGGTGCGTCAGAACTCTCGAAAGATTCCACGCAGGATCCTCAAATGCTGTATACAACATCGTATCAGGTGACGTATCCTGGATATACGCGTACGAACCCGAAACAAAAAACCAGTCACGAGTATGGGTGTTCGAAAATGAGTTAAAGCCAACAAAAATTGTTCGTTCACGGAGTGTTGCAAAAAAAATGGTGGCCACGTTTGTCTCCAAAACCGGCCATGTTGCGACTATTCCTCTTGAGGGACAAAGAACGGTTCATGCAGAATGGTATGCTAACATTTGTTTGCCACAGGTCGTTTCTGAACTCCGTAAAGAGAACTGTAACCGCCGCATCATCCTCCATCACGACAATGCGAATTCTCACACCGCGCACAGAACAAAAGAGTTTTTAGAGCAAGAAATCATAGAATTATTAGACGATCTGCCGTACAGCCCCGACCTAAGCCCTAATGATTTCTATACTTTCCCTAAAATAAAGAATAAATTGCGTGGTCAGAGATTTTCATCACCTGAAGAAGCTGTGGACGCCTACAAAACGGCCATTTTGGAGACCCCAACTTCCGAATGGAATGGTTGCTTCAATTGGTTTGTTTGGTTCCATCGTATGGAAAAATGTGTCAAATTTCGCGGAGAATACTTCGAAAAGCAATAAATACATTTTTAAATAGTAATGTTGTGTCACTTCCTTGATTCCCGAAATTTTCAGTGCCGCCCTCGTATAATGTAAATAGCGTAGATAAGCTAGATAATAATTACGACCTTGTTCTTAAGCTTAGCGCAAACGGGCGACCTAAAGCCGCGACCACCGCAGCAGCTGCTCTACATTAATATAATAATTCTAAATTGTAATTTGTCATGCATTTTAAGTTGCAACTCGCAGCGACCGGCCACCACGTGACCGCATGCGATTTGTATCGATGACTCATCAAAAATGTTTTTTTATAGTTTTTTTTTATAAAATGGATCAGGAAACGAGCAGCCGGATCCGCTAATGGTAAGCCAGTAAACATTTTATTTATGGAATAGATCTAGAAACAAGCTAATGGAACGCCTGATAGTAAACAATTACTCCCGCATTAGGACATTCGCAACGCCGGAGAAATTATAAGTGCGTTCACGTTCGTTCAGTGGTCTTTAAAACCCCACATTTCTTGGTCTTCGGGTAACCTAAAAAAAAAAAATGAGATCCCACAAAAACATTACCTAGATGATAAAAGCCAAGTATTTCCTTTGCAAAAAGTTATGAGATGTCGTAGAGATGAAGTGTAATTCAAGATATTCCAATTAATCAGTTTATTAATACAATTAAGTAATACAATTAACTCATAAAAAAATTGAAACCGTATGTGGTACATTTTATTTTTATAATTTATTATAATATTAAATAGTGACTTGGCAATGAGCACTTAAAGAGTTAAATGTCCGGTACCGGTATTCATATTTTAATATAAATAAGATAGATAATATACATAGATTAGACCCATGCAAGTCACTTACAAACCTGGAAAAGTATTTCGATGTTATCACTATGCAAATAAGGATTCAATAGTGGTACAATGCGGGTTATCAGTGTGCGGAGTTCGAGTTTTTGTCACTACTCACCGTGAAGAAGTTAACTACAATTAGTATGGCATCGAATTAGTTACCATTGTTTGCCACTAGGGGCGCTGTTTCGATGCCATACAAATTGTAGTTAACTTCTTCACGGTGAGTAGTGACCAAAACTCGCACACAGCACACCGTACGTTAATTTCGAAGATTGTTGACCATATTGAAAACTTTTCATAGGTATAGTTAAGTTTTCTAATTTCAAAACCGTCAACACAACCTAGATCACAAATAATAGAATCACTGCAGGTAATAAGATGTTAGCACTAGCTTTAAGCTACTAGTAAGCATAATATTTATATATTGATTTATTAGAGTGCTCATTGCCAAGTCACTATTTAGTAATATTAATATTATAATAAATTGTAAAAATAAATTTTTCATGAGTAAGTAATTAAATGGACTATATTGAATTTAACTTGGTATCTACGACATCTCATAACTTTTTCCGTAGAAAATACTTGGCATTTTTCATTTAGATAATGTTTTTGTGGGATATACTATTTTATAAAAAAAAACATGTCATTGTATCAAAGGTATGACAATAGAAAATACATTTAATTTCAAAATAGTTATGGTTAAAAAACTTAAGTCTATCCAGCCAGTCGCCAACAATTATGTTATTTGTGTATTATAAATTACAATAGTAATATATTTACGATTTTAGAAATATGTGACCAGTCGCGGTGGTCGGTAGCCCGTTTGTGCCGAGTCGTTACGTTTTCTTACTTCCGCCCTGTAAGCTGTTGTCACAGACATTTTGCACGTGATAATTTACGAGAAAATGCATCAACTTCTCTAAATTAAATAAAGTAACAGAAAAAAAGTGTGAAACTGTTTTAAACAGATTTTTTTTAGTTTGCATTTACGTTGAGTTGTGAAGCAGGTGTGGATGTATTTGATGCGGCAACTCATTATTGTAGTGTGTAAAGTGACAACTAAGTCAGTTGTCACTTTACACACAAATTCTACACATGTGACAAATTCTAGTGTGCGTGAAAAATTGTGATGCATCTACTCAACTTTTACCCGATTTAATGGGAAAAATATCTTATGCTGTGGTCTATTAGTTAAGTTATTGGTTATAAATGTAGCTAAGAAAATAATAGGTCTTTACCTATGAAATTGCCGTTCTGCAGTACTGGCCATTTAAATCAAAAGGCTAAGAATTCTAATTTCAAATTAATTTTATTTTAAAAACATGGAATTCTTTTTCCAAAAGTAGTCATTTGTTTATTGATTAGTGTTACATTTTCATCGCATTTCAATCTTTTTCGTCATCATGGATACAAATTCACATTTTTAATTATGGTAGTAGGAAAGTAGGATTAAAAATTAATTAAAAGCAAATGTACATATCAATATTATATTATTCTTATGCGCTTCTTCTTCAGAAAAATGTTAGGTATGTAAATGAATGAATAGGCCACATTTTTATTTATTTATTAGTCAAGACAGAACACAGTCACGCACGTAGTACGTGATAAAATATTATTATCGTACTAGCTGCCTCGACACACAGTTAAATATGTGTAATAATATTTAACTGTGTGTAACACATAATATTTAAGTGTAACGTTTTCATTTTTTTTTCATATTTTTCGACCTATGGTCCTTGCGAATAGTTATTTCGTTCCATGGGTAGAATCTTATACTAGGTTATATAAATGAAATAGGATATAATTTATTGTCATTGTATTTTATTACATTATAATAAAATGTATAATAATATAATATAATAATATCTATGGACGCTCCACACCACGTCGTTTTGAATTCATGTAATTTAATGTTGAAATTTCGAAATTTTACGCATTACGGCATTTTTTCCGATTTTAACTAATATTTAATTAAAATGGGAATAATAATAATAATAATAATAATAATAATAATAATAATAATAATAATAATAATAATAATAATAATAATAATAATAATAATACTAATATTTAATTAATTTTCGGGTTGTACACCTGTCATATAGGTTTCAATATGACATGTCTCGGGTAAGCCGACCTCAGCTGAGTATTTATTACAGTACTTGACAAGCACGCCAGCTCGGTCTGGTAGAGTCCCCAGCGAGACCAATGATTAGTCTATGATTCCTATTTTTAAGGAAAAATAACTAAGTAGGGTTCCGTTACTATCAACGCGCAATAGGTTTTCCTTTATTTACTTCAAGTTATAGTCCGATTTCGCTCAAAATAATTATCCTAAAGAGTTTTTAGCATCACCTATCAGCATGGAAACTCACAAGTTTCTATCTCCTATAGTTTAGAAATGCCAGGGGGGGGGGACCAACTTATAAACCACTTTGCCGTTTATTTGAAAATGGCTGACTTTACAAATAGTTGTGTATGAAACCTTATTTGTATTTTAAAAGACCTATTTAACGATACCCCACATGATGGGGTCGAATGAAAAATATTTTCACCCGCCACTTCACATGTATTTTTTATGATGCCAAAACTGAGATCTATACTATACAATCAAACACAATCTATAACTATACCAAATTTAATCCATTTATATTCACAATTACAGAAGCTACAAGCGCGGACAGACAGACAGGCAAACAAAAAACTGTAGGAGTTCCTTATGTTTTACGGAACCCTAAAAAGTATAATGAGACGATGACGATATTGGAAACATTGCGTGTAGGTTTACATTTATCAGGTTACTGAATTTATTGCTATTCACAGCTTTGTACCTAAATGTATGCACTAAAAAAACAACAAAATGACTCTGAAGTTTGCTGCTAGATTTAATACACGTCGACTTAGAGCGTTTCCACAATACCCTATGACGATATCCGATATCGCGCCGATATGTTATATGTGATGACAAAGACAGATATATGTTTCATCTCAAATAAATAACTGTAAATAGCATGGGTACCCGGCTATTAGCAGTAGAAGATGAGATAATTTAATATCGTTCCGATGTATATCTAATAATTAATAATAAGTCAATCCCACCCACATCCAAAAATTTCCATGGTTTTCGTTGAAGTACTTAAATAACACTCGTATTACTATCAATGTAAGATGTATCTTATTATATCATTGCAATAAAGTCTTAATTCGTACATCGTATTATCATTATAACGAAAACAACAATCGAAATACAAAACCTATTGAATTTTGACAGTTTTAGTGTTCCTTCCGTGTATCTTTTTGTTCCAAGTGTTTCATGTTGAGACATATTTATATCTGTCTTTGTTATTACATGACATGTCGGCTCGATATCGAATATCGTTATCGCGTAATGTGGAGACGCTCTAACAAGTCGCGCTCAATCTCACATGTAAAGCCACGGCACGGCACGGCGCGGCGCTAGATTAAGCGTCGCCGTAAAACTTGACAGTTTTAAATTACGCCCACTTGGAACTGTACAGTCAGAAAATAGTGAAAAAAATTTTAAACTGTGGCCGGAGGGGTTGAAATAGTAAGAGAGTTATAAATCAATCAATCAATCAATCATTTATTCACAATATGTGGTAGTGATGGTGGTTACAATAATTATAAATAGTTCTTACACATCCTACTATAACAATGGTGTGTGAATGTCAAGTTTAAAGTTATAAAGAACGACTACGAGGGCGGCACTGAAAATTTCGGGAATTAAGGAAGTGACACAACATTACTATTTAAAAATGTATTTATTGCTTTTCGAAGTATTCTCCGCGAAATTTGACACATTTTTCCATACGATGGAACCAATCATTGAAGCAACCATTCCATTCGGAAGTTGGGGTCTCCAAAATGGCCGTTTTGTAGGCGTCCACAGCTTCTTCAGGTGATGAAAATCTCTGACCACGCAATTTATTCTTTATTTTAGGGAAAGTATAGAAATCATTAGGGCTTAGGTCGGGGCTGTATGGCGGATGGTCTAATAATTCTATGATTTCTTGCTCTAAAAACTCTTTTGTTCTATGCGCGGTGTGAGAACTCGCATTGTCGTGATGGAGGATGATGCGGCGGTTGCAGTTCTCTTTACGGAGTTCAGAAACGACCTGTGGCAAACAAATGTTAGCATACCATTCTGCATTAACCGTTCTTTGTTCCTCAAGAGGAATAGTCGCAACATGGCCGGTTTTGGAGACAAACGTGGCCACCATTTTTTTTGCAACACTCCGTGAACGAACAATTTTTGTTGGCTTTAACTCATTTTCGAACACCCAAACTCGTGACTGGTTTTTTGTTTCGGGTTCGTACGCGTATATCCAGGATTCGTCACCAGATACGATGTTGTATACAGCATTTGAGGATCCTGCGTGGAATCTTTCGAGAGTTCTGACGCACCAAGTAACGCGAGCCGCTTTTTGCTCTTCACAGAGCAAATGCGGTATCCATCGGGAAAACAACTTTTTTACACCTAATTGTTCATGCAAGATTATTTGTATTTGACTCATGCCAATGTCTAAAGTTGCCTGAATTTCGCGGTATGTCACATGTCGATCTTCCTCAATCAGCTTACGCACAGCATCAACGTTTTCTTGGGTGACTGCAGTTTTTGGACGACCTTGACGGGGATCATCACTGAGCTTGACACGTCCACGTTGAAATTCAGAAAACCAGCGATAAATTGTGGTTTTGGATGGGGCTTCATCACCAAATGCAGAAATCATCCGGTCAACACACTGTTTTTGTGTTAAACCACTTCGAAAGTCATAATAAATCATCGCTCTAGAATTTTCTCGAGTCAATTCCATTTTCTCAGCGACTAAACAAGTTTTACAACACCTTGTGACAAGACCGAGAAACCTTTTTTAAATAAATAAACGGTATTCGATTTTTAAAACCAAAGAGTTTTAAATTAAAAAGATTTTAATATGACAGGAACAGTGGAAATATTCCATTCCCGATACTTTTAGTGCAGCCCTCGTAGTATAAGTACAATTAAATAAAATTACATTTAAAAATTAATTTTTCATGACATAACTGAAACTAAAACATTAAATTATTATTAATTATGTCAACATATAAGCAAGATAAAGATTAAATTATGTTTTTACACTGACAAAATTACATTTTTATGTCAAACTTTTTATTTTAACTACCATGAACCATCCTAAGTACCTATTACATAATAAGTCAATATTTTAATATCATAAATGTCAAGTAATTCCAGAATCAGATTACAATGAATTATTATGAGCAGTTCACGTCAGCGGTCAGATATTTATAACCTAATAATTTTGATTATGTAACATGTAGTCATTTATGTTGTAAAAGCAATTTTCTAGAAGCTATATGGCTAACTTTTTTTGTACGTATTAAAAGATAAACTGTGTTTAAAATTATCTGGTTATTATATATGTCTATGGCCTGTATAAATACATTGTTTTTATATATGTCTAAGTTACATATTGGACGATAGAGCTTATATTTAAATCTATAATTTTTACGTTCTACGTTTAGTTTAAAATATTGTGGATATAACCTAACAAAAATACATAGTTCTTTAATGTACATGCAAACTAATGGTAGTATATTGTATTTCTTAAAAAGCGGTTTGCAACTGTCCATAGTTGAGGCACCAGAAATAGCTCTAATACATTTTTTTGGACTTTAAACACCTTTTCAATGTCTACTGAGTTGCCCCACAGCAATAGACCATATGAGAGAATAAAAGAAACGTAACCGTGGTACGCAGTTAGAGTCAAGTCAAGTCAGTCAAGTTTGTCACAAACATATTTTTCTTCTTTTATCTTCTTCTTATTATCTATCAAAATACCTAAAATCTTTGCACTATCTACTCCAATAATCATCTTGTTGTTATATTTTATGTCTAAATTAATTTGCTCTCTTCTGTAGTTTTGTAATTGTATGATTTGTGTTTTTTCAGTGTTAACGTGTAGATTATTATTATTTAGCCACTTTATTATATTTTTAAGTGTTAAATTAATTTCTTGTTCATCACATTTAATGACGAGAGTCGTATCGTCGGCAAACAAAATTGTTTCGTGTTGAGTTATATTAGGAAGATCGTTTATGTATAGCAAAAACAGATTAGGGCCTAGTAAGCTACCTTGTGGTACACCGTATTCATTCAGCTTATAATCGGATCTACTAGGAACTTTAGTATTTTCGTAAATTTTTCTTACTTCCACACATTTGAAAGCGACCCGACAAATAGCTACTGATCCAATCATTGGCAACACCCCTTATTCCATATTTGTCTAATTTATAAAGTAGGAGTCTATGATGGACAAAATCAAAGGCCTTGCTCATATCAAGGAAAACACCGGTTTCTGGTACCCGGTTATCCAGTGATTCCGTAATTAGTTTTACTAGATTAAAACATGCTAGGGAAGTTGTAATATTTTTGCGAAAACCGAACTGTACATTTGTTAAAATATTTTGCCTAATGAAATCCTGAAGCTTCTTTTAGCATAGCTTTCTCAAAAGATTTTGAAATATTTGAGATTGATAGGTCGGAGTGCGATAGGTCGATAATTATTAACATTAGCTGTATCTCCTTTTTTAAACAATGGCTTAACTATTGATTTTTAAGATATCGGGAAAGCGGCCTTCTTGAATTGAAAGATTAATAATAAAACTAAGTGGTTTACAAATACATTTTGCACAGAGTTTAATGATTTTAATTTTAATGATTTTATGTGACCCTTTATTATTGTATATACCTCTAAGAGATCCGTTGGATTCAGAAATATCGTATTTGTATGTGTGGTCATAGTTTTGTTATTATAGGAAACGTCAAATTTAAAAATTGCTATTGTTTGTCATATTTATATAATGGTCATTGAATACTTGGCTAATGTCAGATGATTCTATGACAAATTTGTTATTGTAAAATATTTTATCTATGCCTTTGCTCGAATCTGTATCGCCAATATTTTGGTTTATGATATTCCACACTGCTTTACACTTATTTTATTAAACAATTTAATATATATTTGTTAATTTGTAATTGTTTCGATTTATATAAACATTTTCTTTATGTTTGAGAATACTTTTTGTAGGTTTTGTAACTTGTTTTATTTTTACTTTGCATGCATTTTATGTACAGTATCCTTTTTTTGTGCAGCACCTTTTCAAGTCACCTTAGTAAGCCAAGTAATTTTAGTTCTTGTATAATTATATTTTTTTATTGTGTAGGTAGGGAAACATAAA
Source organism: Phengaris alcon alcon (assembly GCA_037179445.1). Taxonomy (NCBI): domain Eukaryota; kingdom Metazoa; phylum Arthropoda; class Insecta; order Lepidoptera; family Lycaenidae; genus Phengaris; species Phengaris alcon. Next base: position 717,325 of record JAYRCH010000256.1, read on the forward strand.
TTAAAAATTAAAACGAATAATTCATAAAACTCTGCAAAGGATTCCTTAAGATTATCTTTCTCATATACATCAGTGAAAGTGAGTGAAGAGACACTTTCATAGAGCTTATTAATATTTGTTTATTAAAGTCCCTAATTATTTCGTTCCAGATGTTTAAATGTAGTTTTTTATTCACGTGCAAAGTAAAAGTTTGACATGTTTCATGATCTGAGAGTCCTAAATAATTAATTTCGGTCCGAAATTGCTTCACATTGCTAGAAATTTGGTCGAGGCACTCATTTTGACGTGTCGCCGATTGTATATGCATCTCTATGTTGAAATTTTTAAAAGAACTTATAAGATCTACACAGTTTTTATTAGGATAATAAAAGATTTAAATTATTATAAATTTAAAAGAAATAAATTAGAGATGCATATAAAATCGGCGACACGTCAAAATACGTGCCTCGACCAAATTGCTAGCAATAGGCATTATTAGGGTATCTAAACTCCAGTCTCCACTTAAGAAAATTTTTTTAGACCGATTTGAAATTTTAGAAGTTATTCCATTTTCTTTATGAAAAGTCGAGGATTGCTGTTGGGGGCTCTATAAATACAAATAATAATAATTTTCTATTAATAATTTAAGGTCTATTAATTCGATTCCGCAACATTCAAATATAAAGTCACAAGAAAAAAATACCGGTTGTCAGTAAAGTCGATTTACTGACGATAGTTGAACGTGACAACGTCAACAACAACAACAACAACAACAACGATAATAATAATAATAATAATGAGGTAAAGGCAATGCGAGGTAATGCTGGTACTTGGGTACTTGGTAACGATAACGGGTAACAGGTAACGCATGAGTCATGTTTTTTCGTGCGTGCAGCCGGCTCCATCGATTTATAAGACGTTATCACGTCAAAATTATTGATTGCTTTTTAAAATTTAAAGTTCATTATATAATTTTTTATAAGAATGCAGGATCCTCCTCTTTTTGTGTTACGAGAAAATGATGTGACTTATTTATAGCTCTGTGTTTTGAGCAGGTTGTCCGTTCCTTTTTTGACAAAAGTTTCAGTAAAACATATAATATCTATTTGTTTAGACTGCCTGGTTAAATCAAATAATGCAAAGTCAATGTATTCAGTTTTATTAATTGCCCCCGCTATGTGTTGATGTAAAATTCTTAATTCACATTTATTATGTTTTGGAACGAAAAAGTTTATTATAGCTAGGTATCGTGTTCTTTAAAGAATTTTGTAATTCATTCGTATCACGATTTATTTGGTCCTTATTGCTATGTTGGTGACACGATTTATTGTTAAAATAGTAAGGGATAGTTCCCTGTTTTGGCTTATCAATATATATATTGTATTATCATAATTTATGGGGCCTGAACTGTGAATATATTTTTCTTTTTGATATTCTAAAACTTATATAATGACATTTTGTTATAATGTTGATAACAATTCTAATTCTATAACAATTTTAAAACTTAAGAATTGATATAATTTGTAATGATTATAAGATGAATATGTATTTTTGTTATGTACGTCTATAAATTTACAATTTAGGTAATTTATAGTAAGCAGTTTTATGTTTTTATGTAACATATTTTCATTTAAAAATGGGTCATATTGTACATTAATTACAAATACTTTATGATGTCGTAGTACGTAGAGCGAATTGCTTAAATTCGTGACAATGCTACTGTGATTTTTGGTATGTGACCCAAGTGAAGGTTGGAGAAAATTCCAAGCATTGAAAATAGAAATCTTGACTAATACAATAGAGTTGAAAATCTAACACATGAGTGTCGAGTTGTCAGATTTGACATTGACATTTGACTTGACACTCATGTGTTGAATACATTTTCAACTCTATTGTATTACTTCAGAGTTCTAATTTTAATGCTTTGAATTTTCTCCGGCAAAACGGATTCCGGACAATACTGGAACTAGCCTAAAATACGATAAAGATTTTTTTCGTGATAAATACATTTAGCCGACTGTCCCCATATAAATCTTCTCCTACACAATGTAAATTTGTTGAGAACCTACTGAGTGAAGTATTAGGCGCGCCCAGAGTTTACCCTCTGTCTGCGCTAATATTATTCTTTGTAACAAACGGAGAGGTTTTACAATGGATTTATACAATTTAAATCTCATGAAGTCGCGATAATGCGTCAGTTCACACCGAAACGAGACGACATGGACGCGGCGCTGAATTTTTAAGATAGCGATTCAAAATTGAACTTTATTCACTACACAAGAAGATACACGCTTAATTGCAAGAGTTCGAATGTCAAACTGCACTGCACTGCATAGCGTGGCGCCGCTGTTGAGATGAAACGTTTATCTTCTTGTGTAGTGAATAAAGTTCAATTTTAAATAGCTATTTAAACAATGCAGAACCGCGTCGCGTATCGTCTCGTTTCGGTGTCACTCACCCTAATGTGCTACGTGAGTTGAGAAGGTGTGTAAATCTTCGGAGAGATGTCAAGCATGTCGCTTTTTGAAAACTTGACGCTCTTGCGCTTATCGTGGCGAATTGTGTCTCATCGATCATATTATTGTCTCAGCTATTTTGGCCGTGGCTACGTCATGCGTCGCCACTCACTACGCCAATGGAGCCCTTGATTTGTGGAGTAATTACAATTTTTTCTGCAAATTGAGTATGTAGGTTGTCTGGAAGCCGTAAGACCGCCATTTGGACACTTGTAACAATTATAATTTTTGCGTGTGAAAATGAAAAGTTTTCTTTCTATCTATCCTTTTATGTATAATATAAGTATTAATAAATACGAACGCTAGTGAAACTAGATTCTGAACCCAAGACTTGTCGCAGAGCTAGGATCCTAAACAAAAACACACTATATTCACACCACACACTAGAATCATCAAAATCGGATCACCCAGTCGAAAGTTCTGACTTCTGAGGTAACAGACATAAAAAAATACAGTCGAATGGAGAACCTCCTAGTTTTTTGAAGTCGGTTACTAATAAAAGATATCTTAAATAGAGGACTTAGAGTATTAAACCAATAGAGGTATAGAGGTAGATAATGCTATCTTATACTATAAACGACACTTCAATCTTGTATACAACTCAACAGCGACAATCTTGTATTTTATATATAATCTGTTTCTCAAAAACGGCTGCAAGTATTACCATGAAATTTAGTATGCAGGGGAGAAAAATCGATCTAGCTATCCCTGGAAACTGCGCAATTTTATGCTATAAATGTTTTCTTCGTCAATAATTTCGACTCTATTACATAATAGAGTCGAAATTATTGACGAAGAAAACATAACAATCTGCCAATCGGATTGACATCAGTCCGATTGGCAGATTGTTTTATGGATATGTATTATTTTTGCTTTGTTCGAGAAATCGGAATGTGGTGGGTTCGAATCCCGGGCAGATAATATTTTTTTAAAAATTCTTATTATTTTTCTAAATTTATCAGAACTCCGAGCAAAGCTCGGTTACCCAGGTACTAAGCATTTAACTGAAAAAGTTCGGCCGTTTGACTTTGGAAGTGCAATACTTAATAGCTTCGGTTCGCGCAAAAGTCTGGACAAAGTTCATATTATGTTCAGAGCTTTCTTAAGATCTGAACATACTATGAAATATGTTCAGAACTTTAACTTTTCTTAAAGTTGATGTTGTGTTTCAAAAAAACAACTAGCTGGCCGCCGTTTTCCGCAGTAGCATCCATCCACACGACAAAACGATTTGAACACGATAGCCTACATTTGTGGAAAAGATAGAAAAATAATACAGGGCCTTTAGTCAAAATGCATTCGATAATCTCGACGGCGAAGTTCCTAAACGAAATGTATGGGATTTGACATAAGGCATCGCAAGTCACTTATCGATGACTTATGCCAAATCCCATGCATTTTTGATTTAGAAGTTCGCCGTCGAAATTATAGTATGAATTTTGACTACAGGCCCTGGTACCAGAACCACAATTCTTAATTAACTTACACTTTAATTTTACTTTTATTGAATTATTAACGAATCGTCTTGATATCATAAACTGATTTTTAGATTTGGACCAATGAAAACGGTTTTGACGTTCATGATAATACCATTTTGAAGTTTTGTAACATATCTATCTATCATGGAGACTAGATCGTAGCTGTATTAATGCAGGATTTAATTAGTAGAATTGACATTCAGGTTAACAATATTAGGATTTAGGATTTTTTAATCTTTAAAATATGTTCGAGAAGGTCGCGCGTGTGTGTGGGACAATAGGTGGCTAAAAACTTTTATTTCCATATAGATTAATAATAACACTTACGGAATTGTCCGTGCGTGATGCCTACCGCCGGTTCGGGAACTAACCCGACGAGAACAACCGTCGTAACAAACTCGCACGGGCCATCTTTTATTATTAAAAAAATACAATAATTGAATAACAAGTAACAACACATTGAATTTTCACATTATTATTGACTACAGTTCAAATACTATTCGATTTATTTAGACTGTAAAGAATACTATACAACGTAGGGCTATACACACACACACACACACACACCTGTTCACAAACGCCTACATACACACAAACTCACATACTCTCACACACTCAACAATTGATAGTGATTATATTTTGGATGCAGGATTTGCATGTATGCATAATGTATATACCCCATAACTTTTTTCTCAGTGTGCTAGGTTATAAAAATTATTGTGAAGTCATCAAAATATAAGCCCCTGTAAGGCTTCTGATGATGACTACAAACCGAAAAAAGAAATTTTGCTATCTTAGGGCAGATTTTTCAATCGTCAGGTAACTTTTACCTGAGTAATAAATATGTAATTTTGACAGATTTTTCATACAAAATCTGTCAAAGTCTTTTTATTTCTCAGGTAAAAGTTATCTGACAATTGAAAAATCAGCCCTTAGATAATAAATAATAAACAAAATAAACAAATTAAGGCATCAAACACAAGCTATGTTGAATAGCTAATAGGTACGTTAGTAAAATGCTTGCGACGTACCACATTTGAATATCAAAGTCAAAGGCCCCGAATATCTGATAAACCGTCTGCTTAGCATACTCGAGTTTCGATGGAATTGGATCACGATGCAATACTAATTTCTCCAATTTTATTTTCAACGATAAGTGATATTTTCTCACGTGAATATTGGGATCGTTTGAATATTGAATTTTGTCAACATGATACGAGAGTTATTATGATTTGATTCAAGACGAATAATATAGCAGTATATCTAAGACAACTCTCATTTCTAGAAAATTATTTTTACCATTCGCATATATTTAATCTCGTCTAATGAATTCTATAATAAGCCTTGTTTTGGAAGCAAATTTGTAGGTATTACTTTTAGCACATAGTCTTTCTTACTCTAAAAATGTATTTAATCTACCCCGACATTATTATTTATCTAAGTTACTTATAATAAAAAGTCGAAGATATAAATTCCAGGACATCTTCTAAGGTCACTTTTTCATGATCACCATTTTCAATGTCCAGGGCATCGGAATTAAGGACAACGACAGCCTCTCGGCGCTACTCGCGGCGGAGGTGCAGTCAGACCTGCTGATCATGATGTCTGACGTGGACGGGATCTACAACAAGCCGCCATGGGAGGACGGTGCCAGGATGATGCATACATACACGGCTAAGGACAGGGACCAAGTGGAGTTTGGACAGAAGTCCAAGGTAAAGGGGAAGTTTATTTATTATTATTACTAGAGGTCGCTCTGTCGAAGTTCGCCCATAACAATTCATAATATAATTTTTTGCTTTTAATTTTATTAGGGCTCTTTTGCCTCTTAGATGTAAAAAATATACTGTGCAGAAAGAACGTCAATGACGGTAGCGCGTGTTAATAATCTGAGGTAGTGTGTGTGCGGTTGGTGTGGTTGTTATTTTTATTATTTTTATGTATTTCTATGCATTATTTAAAAAAAAATAGCTTTCTGCTCACCTTCCTTCAAATAAACTTTAATTTACCGTCCAATTTTCATACTACTCCGGATGCATAGTTCTCGTAAAACTGTACTGAAAGTTTTTACTTCACGTATTAATAAATTCTGATTTTCATCTCTCTTTATTTTATTAGAGATTTTAGACGTAAAGCGTCTAAGTTAATATTGTTCATAAGTCATAACATGGGCGTATTTAAAGACTAGCTTGTGCATGCAACTTCGTTTGCATAGATCTAACGGAAACGGAACTGTACAGGACTGTATAAATTCACAGGGGTTCAACCGCCGGCTCAGATTAGACTCGAAGATAGCAAGGTTACACCGATTTGGGCAGAGCCGGGGCGATAATAAAACACTTATTTGAGGAGAACGTTTTTTCACTTTTTCGATTTGCTTACCTGGCTCATGGCAATGCCGTATAGAGAGCCCCGCCCGTACGCCTGTTTCGGGCCGATCTTCCATTTCATTTTTACCTCTCTATACGGCTATTTTCCATAATTTTCCCCATTTTCCATGAGCCAGGTGAAGCAAAACGCGTTGTGTGAAATACTTTATTATCATAACCAGACATATAAACCCTTATATACTAAACATCTTATTCTATAGAAAAGTTATTTACATTTTAAGGTTCAACTTATATGAAATGTTGTACATTTTTACCACTGTTTTCGTAATAATTTCTTAACCATTTATTATATAACCTTAAGCGCTATACTACACGTTATGTACTACGTTTATTTATGTAAATCAAAAGAAGCTACGTTAAAATTAGCTTTAGTTAAAAATATATAATCAAAATAACCCGCACTTGATAAAACACCATTTTAACACTATTTTTCCACACTGATGCCATATAAATCTATACATATAGTCACTGAGTGTTCACTATTATAGTTTTACGTACCGTTTTAATTACACGTTTATTGTTCAATTTAAAATTCACTCATGTTTTTCGTTACGAGGCCGCTGTCCTTAACAGGAACCCTATTTTATTAAACGGAAACCTAAAATCAAAGTAGCATATTATATTAGACCTTATACCATCAGCTATCTGCCAGTGAACGTTCCGTGTAAATCGGTCCAGCCGTTTCAGAGGTTAGCCGGAAGAAACAGACAGACAGATAAACAGACAAAAATTTAAAAAACTGTTTTTTTATCGTAACTTCTGTATAATATACTTTCATATGCATTAAAGTGAAAAGCTGTTAATTTTAAATTACAAACAGACACTTCAATTTTATTTATTTGTATATACATCTATACAAATAAATAAAATACTGTCAATAATTAATCTATACATATATATAGATTAGTGATTGGGATGAAATTAATATTTTCCAGGTTGGTACAGGAGGTATGGACTCCAAAGTCCAAGCTGCGACATGGGCGATGGCTAGAGGCGTCAGCGTAGTCATTTGCAACGGCAAACAAGAAAAGGCGATCAAAACTATTATCAGTGGACGGAAGGTTGGAACTTTCTTCACAGACAGTCCAACTTCTGCAACCACACCTGTAGATGTTTTGGCAGAAAATGGTAAATCATTTTGTTTCAAATTGATATTTCTATGTAACATATTATGTATTATTTTTAAATTGATAGTGGGGAAGACACATACTAATAGTCTTGTTTATATACTGGTAAGTATATAAACAAATCTATCGATCTATTTCTTCTATTTTAGAGACATCATATTATGCTAGTTAATTGATTTTATCTTTTTATAGCTCGCTCTGGTAGCAGAGTCCTACAGAAACTTACACCAAGTGAAAGAGCGTCAGCAATCCACAATCTAGCAGATATTTTGGTCGACAAGAAAGATCAAATCTTAGAAGCGAACGCAAAGGACTTAGAAGAAGCTACTAGAAGTGGGTTGGAAAAGCCCTTACTTAACAGACTGTCTTTGAGCCCAGGAAAACTGCAGACTCTTTCCATCGGATTGAAGCAAATAGCCGATTCTAGTTACGAAAATGTAGGCAGAGTGCTACGTAAAACGAGGTTAGCTGAAAACCTCACACTCAGACAAGTGACAGTTCCTATTGGTGTTTTACTAGTAATATTTGAATCGAGACCAGATTCCTTACCACAGGTAGCTGCTCTAGCTATGGCATCTGCAAACGGCCTCCTCCTAAAAGGTGGAAAGGAAGCAGCTCACTCGAACAAAGTATTGATGGATATGGTTAAGGAATCTCTAAGGTCAGTCGGCGCTCAAGATGCGATATCACTGATCTCAACGCGAGAGGAGATAAGCGATTTACTCGCGATGGAATCTCACATTGATCTCATCATTCCTCGAGGCTCTTCTGATCTGGTCAGGAACATTCAGAAGCAATCCCAATATATACCCGTTTTGGGACACGCCGAAGGTATCTGCCATGTATACTTAGACAAGGACGCAGATCATGCGAAGGCTTTGAAAATTATTTGTGATGCTAAATGTGATTATCCAGCTGCGTGCAACGCTATGGAGACATTGCTTATCCACGAAGACCACATGAATGGCCCGTTCTTCACTGAAATCTGCAATATGCTGAAACACGAAGGTGTCAATATTCATGCTGGTCCCAAACTCGCAGCTCAGTTGACATTTGGTCCACCACCAGCTAAGACCATGAAACATGAATACGGTTCTTTGGAATGCTGTGTCGAGATTGTGAAGGATTTGGATGAAGCTGTTGAGCACATTCACAAATATGGAAGTTCTCACACAGATGTCATTATTACTGAAAACGGTAAGGACTATGAGAATATTTTATTTCTGTATCCATATCTACAAGTTCATCTGTTTTTGTTATTAAGCCGAATAAGGGTCTTTAGGCGGAATTTTTAGATAAGACTGTAGCAAGATTCTAGGCGAATTGATTTTTAATAGCCACTGTTTATTTATTACACTTACTATAGTTTATTATATTATGGTACTAGCTGTACCCAACAGACGTTGTTCTGTCTTAAGAAATTATCGAACCAATAGCGCTAATGAATAGATAAACTACCGACAAATTTACCTCAGAAACCGAGCATAAATGTGGCATCAGCCTATTAGCAACCGGCGCAAGCATATTATAATGTAATATCGAGCAAGTTACCGCTCGACCAGGCATGAGATCAAAATCACTTAACAGCGCCGATGAATCGTGCGCACGCACAAATAATCACGTGCAACTACGGACGGACGACGATACATACTTCAACCACGCCTTCAGTCGATGCAGTCACTTCATTTGTGTTTAAATAATTTGAGGCGCCCAAATGCAAAGGGAAAGGTTTAGAAGCTAGTCGAGCAGGAGCTTTGCCTATATTATACGTAACCTTTTATGATATTTCACAGACGACACAGCCAAGCAGTTCATGAACTCCGTGGACAGCGCGTGCGTGTTCCACAACGTGTCTTCGCGCTTCGCTGATGGGTTCAGGTTTGGTCTCGGCGCTGAGGTGGGCATATCTACCGCGAGGATACATGCTAGAGGTGGGTTTGTATCTGTACTAGTTTTTGCCTGTGGCTCCGCCCGCGTAGATGTCTCCATGGGAACTTCTACAATTTGACGTAAAACACCTAAAGTTTTTTTATAGACAATCAGCTGTTGAAAATATAAGAATACTCAAAATGCATACTGAAATACAAAACAAAGCAACCCTCACCGGTTGCGACCCCCAAATGGGGGGTGTTTTGACAATATAATTAAACATAATATTATGTGCTGTTAAAATTTCTTAGCCTCGAAACGACACACACATAATAAACAGGAATTTCTCTGGTTTTGTGGGTGTCTAAGAGCGAATTTCAGATTCGATCGCTTGATACTAGTTCCACCTTCTCCTATACTAGGATTGATTGTACTATAAATAAACTTCCTTCAAGAATTCTTCACTGCATGAGTACCTAATCATGGACTAAATAATTAAATAGTAGCTATTTAAAAAATTTAAGCAACTTCCATGAAAGGGGAATTATTTAGAAAATAAGTTTTATTTTAATCTTTTTTTGTGCATTTTTACTTTGGAAGTCGGTTTAATTTTTTGTTTAACAATAATAATAATTTTTACCTTTTTAGTGATATATTTTGTTAAATTATTATTAACACATTTTAGGAACGTTTAAAATAAACGATCGAAAGTATAATTAAATTTGCGCCAAGCTTCCATTAGGTATTGTATATAAGATAATGATGATGATTACTGTAAGTTACATAATGGCATATGCTTGCAGTTCTTTAAACAATGTCGAAATTTCCAAACGCGTATCTTTAAAGACTGAGGAGTTCTGTTCAGTGCTTTTTATCCAGGGTATACCTTGGTGCAGAATATTACTTTTTGGTAGCATATTATGCTTGGGTTACTTCCGAAAAAGTCCAAATCACTCTATATGTCCATATAAATTTCGAGGAGTTCCCTCGATTCTTCATGGATGCCATCATCAGGTCACCGCTTTGATGACAACGAGACCAATTTAGAATTATACCCAATACATCAAAAGAAGAATTTTGTAAATCGGTCCATAAACGGCAGAGTAATGTTCAAAGATATCAGTGTCGGTGTATAATATTATGAGAAGTACCTATTATATCATCATTATGTCATGATTTATGGCGTGATGATGGTGGTGATAATGATGATTACTTTAATTGACATAGTGGCTTATGCTTGCGGTTCTATAAGCAACGCCGAAATCCCCAAATGTGCATCTATAAGGAGTGAGGAGTTCTGTTGAGTACTTTTGGATCCAGGGTATACCTTGGTTCAAAATCTTACTATTTGATAGCATATGCTTGGGTTACTTTAGAAAAGTCGAAATCACTAAATCTGTCCATATAAATTTTGAGGAGTTCCCTCGATTCCTCATAGATCCTATCATTAGGTCACCACTTTTGTGAAAAAGCGACCAGCTTCGAAGATTACTGTACCCTTTACATCAAAAAAAGAATTTTGGAAATCAATCAAAAGACGGCGGAGTTATCGTTGAACATACAAAAAAAATATATACAGCCGAACGCCCTATTTTTTTGGAAGTTGGTTAAAAATATAATCTCAAGTTAGAAAACGCAACGCGACGCGCGACGTCTGATCAGCTCGCAGAAATTACATCTCATCGGTTTTTAAATGGCTCGTGATTCTAATATGGAAAACTGGAAATTCCTTCGGAAGCCTGATGCACTATGTGCACATTGGAATTGTTTTTAATTTGTCCCCTTATTTTCATAATTTATCATAAAAGCTTTACACAGGCAATTAAATAATTTAATTTCCTTCAGGTCCCGTTGGAGTCGAAGGTCTGCTCACCACCAAATGGATTCTAGAAGGAACCGACCATACTGCCCGTGAGTTCAATGAGGGCAAACGCACCTGGCTCCACGAGAAACTGCCTATTAACTGACTGGGAAAATCGAAATGGCGGATGACACGTGAAAGAAGATGGCGGCCATTGAGGTGGTTCTTGAGATTATTCTAGAAAATTGGTGATATTATTTAGATAGTAGTGATTTGTATCGATGTAAGTGTAAAATTTATTTAAGATTCACAATTTCATTGCATGCATGAAATTAGTGTATGTTAATTTAATGTGATTATAAATATGTAATATGTTTTACTTCCTAAAAGGAAAATAGTATAAATTGTGTTTTTGTACCTATATCAGTGTAGCAATATTGTAATAAGTGTTTTGTAAGTGTAAGATTTAGAACTCAATCGTGATTTTCTAAAAGCTTAATATACTTTTATTATTTTTTCATAAAGTTGTAAAATTATTAGTTTTAGTACTTAATTACTTATTAAATGTTAGCTACTGATAGCTTCCGCCAAAATCATGTAAAAATTATAAATACTCTCAACTGTACACTATTATAATTATATTTTCAGTTGGCTTATTTCTTAGCTTCCACTTTGAATGAAACTGTCGGAGATTTTTTCAAACCGAGTCTTAAGCCATTTCAATTTTGGCTCCAACTATTCCCTAAACTCCTTACGAATACAGGCTAAAATTGAAAATAAGAAATTTAAATTGTAAATATCATCTTGTTATGGAACTTGGTGTATTAATAGCTTTAAAAAGTTACAGTATATATACTTTTGCATAGAAGAGAGAGTAATAAAAGTTTATATTCCCTAGCTACGCGGCACGTAGATTATTCCAAGTAAAATCATTGTACCATATTGTAATGAAATAACTTGAATAAATATGAAATCGTTACAATAGTAAAGCAGTGCGCGCACTGGCAACACTATTGTCTCCTTCCTCCACCATTTGCATTCCGATTATGGACTTTGGCGCACGCGAAATAGAGTCAACTTTTCCGCAAAAGATTACCTTATAGGAAAACAATCATGGCTTGCGGAAAAGTTAACTCTATTTTGCGTGCGCTAAAGTTCATAATCGGAATGCAAATGGTGGGCGACAGAGACAATTTTGTTGTCAGTGCGCGCGTGCTCTTATCTGGGGAATAATGTAAAGCCTGACCAGAAAAATAAAAATCCTGAACTGGAGGCGCTTCATTTTTTAATTGCAGCAACACTAAGAATGGCTGGGATGTGATTGGTTAAGTCTCAAACATTTGACATTTTGTTTTAGTGCCGTGATTTCCCGCAGCATGGCGAGATTTTTTATTTTGCCGGTCATGCTTTAATTTATTAATGTGGTTTTTACATTGTTAAATTGTAATCGTATTTTTGTATATTCTTTGTCTTGTAAATTACGTGCTACATACCTACTGTGAAGATTTCAAAACGATTTTTGTGTTAAATATGTTGTTCGACTGCTGCTCGAAATAATAATTATTGAGGATGATTTTATTGAGAAAGAAAATATTTTTATTTTTCTCTAGTAAATTATAACGAGCAACTGTAACGATGGATATAAAATAATAAATATATTAAAGTAGATTATTAATTTTCCTTTCCAATTCTTCATTTCACAGCTTATCTTATGGCCTAGTAGGTATAACCTAGCCTTAACGTTACTTCGTTCTATTTCAAACAAAAATGTTTCTTTTTTTACGAGCTTTGTCATTCCAATTTATATATTCTAACACTCCGTCACGTCGCGTCTCAGGTGTCTCGACTTCACTTGAAGATGATAATAGATTACTCCATGATTGATTATTGATAATTTTGGACCCACATCTTAAAAAGAAATCCAACCCTACATTGATTATATTAAAGTACCTGGGTAACCGAGTTTAACTCGGAATTCTAATAAATTGAAGTAATTAAAAAGGAATCACAAAATTATTTATCTGACCGGAGTTCGAATCACATTCCGAATTTTCGAACAAAGTAAAAATTATACATAAGCATAACAATCTGCCAATAGCACTGAGATAATAGAGTCGAAAATATTGATATATTGTTGCACGACGAATGAAAAACAAGTAGCTTAAAATTACGCAGTTTCACAGGGATAATACCTATCTAGATCCCTGCATATGTATTCATGGTAATACTTGCAGCTGTTTTCGAGATTACGAATATATATATTATGTTACAAGATTAATGTCTCGTTTAAAGTCTAAGATAAAGTCTGATAGGATTTTTTTGGAAGAACTTCTTAAGGGGCTTCCTTTTACTTAATAAGGGGCTTCCAACAATGGAACCAACATCCGAATATAGGTATCGATAGCCATTAGCCATCACTGTTTTGATGGGGGTAAAAATATATTTAATACTTGAAACCTAACACTTTGTCCACAAAACAACTTGTATCCATAAAATATTTTGATCAGAGTATGTATGTCTGAGCGCTCCACACAATTGGTTACTGTTTATCCCGAATAAGTGTAGTGTTCCCATGGGATTCTGTATTTACGCGGGCGCAGCCGCGGGCAAAAGCTAGTATATATATGAGAACTTGTATAGTCTACATCGATCAAGAGAACAAAGGGTATTTTTAAATTTTCATGTACGAAACGAAATACAGAAACAAGATCGTTCTTTATTGCGCAATAGTTCATTTTACATTGTAAAATAAAATGCAAGAGCATGCAAGCAGGAAGCGAGCAAGCTTAGTCGCTTGTTAGAGTAACAAACCTCCTTACCCCCCTTTAGCAGGGCATACTGTTTAGCCACTGAGCTCTGTTAGAGCTCTGCTAAAGGGGTGTAAGGGGCATATGAAAACTGTAATTTCGCGTTTCCAAGATTTGAAATTGGTATCGAATACGTTTGCGTTATTTTAAAATTGAGAAACTGACTTTCTGCTATTATGGATGCAAAAGTTGGTGTAGTTGGATGGATACTAAAATAGTTCTGCTGTCTTCGCTACAGCTCTTTCCACGCAGGACCAAACGCGAAGACGTGAGTAAATTTTTCTGTCTATACAGGTAGGCATATAGCCGGGATGTAAATGAAGGTTACCATTTTTCCCATCAAATATAATATGATTCCCGTGGAAATGGGATAAAAGATTTACCTACTGTGTACTTTCCCGCATGTTACCATTACAATTATATATATACAAGATTGTCTCATTAATGTATAAGATTGCATAAAACTTTAGTTTTAGGCAGGTCGCGTTAATAATGCAGTGTATCATCAGTACAAATGTCAAAATGTATTAGGTACTAGTAATGGAAATTAATGCTATTTTTCATTAATTTCATTAGCATGCTATTGCTATGCTATTTGCTAAAATCGATTTTTAATGATCATAAATAGCTGTATTTTGTGAAATGCTAATGTTTTTTAATTACGTCGCGTCGCCTATTAAGTATTAACATACATTTTTTTTAAGATTAGCGATTTCCAGTCTGCGCTAAAGTAAGATGCAAATTGCAAAGCATATTATATTATTTCTTAACACGTTAAAATCAAATTTTATATCTTTATGCACTAAAATATAATCTATATTTACACAAATACACACACACAGTTTCAAATTAAAGTAGGTTGATTTGATCACACGATCGATGTTAATCGCGCAAAAAACGCAATTATTTCACCTGACTAAAAAAACTGACCTACGACCTAAACGAAAAAATACGAAAACATTAATAAAAAAACAGCTATTGAATAATGGACCCTAAACGCATGCAATTAACTTTATTTTGAAAAAATTAGACGGCCGTGCTGGTAATGTATTTTCTCATCTCACTAGCTCGTATTAATTCATGAAACATCGCGGCAAATTATTTCGCATCGAATGATTTTAGCATTAGCAAATAGCAATAGTTTAAAGGCCTTGAGGTGGAAAGGAAAAGGTTTTGAGGCCGAAAATAAAACGCTACTCATACCTCAAATTACATTTCATAACATACTTAGATAAGATATCAACTTAATACCCTGTTATCGTAGTCAATTTTAGCTTCGCTATGAAGTAAACTGCTTTAATAAAAGATTTCTCGTCTTTTTCGTAGCTTGTTCGAGGCTCGAACAAGAACGTCAGTTTTGCGGGACATAGGCTAGCAGTGCTAAGCTTTTTTATGTTTCACAATAAAAGTAAATATTTTTAATAGAATAAAGTGCTGGTCAGCAAGTACTTAGAAGTCATATGTAATAAACTAAACTTAGGCCTTTTCATCCGTTATTGGATGATTTATATAGTGTTCTCCGAGCGAAGTAACCGCTCTTGAAATACTGTAGCGCCTGGGACAGTTGATTTTTAAATGTCGTATGGTAGCCCAAGCACAGTCAGCCTAGTCCAGAGGAATGACTGGTCAATACGTCTTACGATTTTCTCCTTCACCGTTTCCTTACGATGTTCTCCTTCACCGTTAGAGCGTCCGTATAATGTACTTGAGATCTGAAAAAGTCTCATTTGTACACGCCACAACCTGGGAATCGACCCTGCACTCTCTCAAATGCGAATCAAACGGTCTACCCACTAGGCCACGGAGCTCTTCGAACACACCACAATGTAGTAACCGCTGCACTATTCGGTCAAAATGCCATCGAAGATTCCTGAATATCGGTATCTTCTTATTGCGTTCGAAGACAACTACGTGCGTGGAGTTGTAAGCGAACAAACACTGATTGGTGAGGACTGTTGTCTGCGCCTTCATTAGGAGGCTTAGGTTGTTTATTCTTTTGTATACGAATGGTAAATATACAAAGGTATACTTATCTATTGACACATAATAATAATTAGCTGTTGCCCGTGTAATAAACCTGTACTTTTTATACAAAAAAATAACTTGGTTTGATTTTACCTTCTATTGCGGCAAAATGTACGGTTTTCGCGAGATTTATTTTTGCGCGCTAGAAGTCGCGTCCAACATCTAGTAACATACAATTGGTAGAATTTCTTTGTAACCCGCTTAAAAATTATTTTCAGATTTTATAAATGCTCAGTTTTCCATTCTCCAGTGCAAAACTCAAAAGCTCTTTTGTGACTAACATTATCCGTTCTACATTTCAAAGCAAAATGAATTATAATTCCTATTTGTGCGCAGTGCCTTTTTAAAATGTGCATTGTTTTTATATAAATCCTTTATAAAACGTACATAGAATATCTCTTCTATATTATAGACGAGGAATGTCGAGGCAAAAAGTGTCTTAACTCTCGTGACGCTTAAAATGCCCTACTTTTGGAGTTGTTTAGGGCTGTTGAGGTATGACATTTGTCGTATTGACAATTGCTTCTCGCAGTTTAATCACTCTGCATATAATATACAAAATCTTTTGAAATCAAGATGGGGTAACTTTTTCATGTGATTTTTTTTTGTGGGTTTGAGTTAAATGTACGCCCATCCTAGTGTTGAAATAATTTATTGACATAAGTATAATCTAGACAATATCTAACCTATCCCGGTTAGAATATTTTGGTTAGGTAAACAAAAATCTCCTTAAAAGTTAACGAGCGTCGAATTCTACAACTATGTTTGTGGGTAGTTGTGGGCGTAATTTGCGTTGAGCGGTTTTTATATTTATATACAAATGGTGTTACGGCCTAAAACCATTTCCCAGTGTCTAGTTAAAAAGGCGGGAAATAAAATTCTCGTTTAATTCAAATAAATAGTCAGTGCAGACAATTGTAAATTTATTGCCCTGTAGGCTGAAATCTAATTTTGAGCGAGCGCCATTGGAATCAGTTTGTTAATTTTTAACCAAAACTCAGTCGCGGTACCACCACGAGTCTTGTTGAATAGTGTATATTATATATATGTGTATATATTTATATATATATATAAATTCATAGACTTATATGTTATAGACGAGGCATGTTGAGGCAAAAACTGTCCTCACTTAAATCGCCCTCTTTTAGGGTTTTTGGGGCCATTTTATCATTTGAGGTATGTTGAAAACAAGATGGCGTAACTTTTTCTTGTATGAAGATTTGTTCTGTCAAATGTACATCATATCCCATCCATAGTTTTGAAATATTTGTGTATATTATAAGTAGGTACTTGTTTATGGAAAATAAGAAAAAAATAAAATTAAGTAAATACAAAAAAAAATTTCAAGCATTCTGTTTAATTAAAATGGAAAATTAAAGTGGAAAATTCGACAACTCTAAACAAAATGTTGACAGTCCTATTCAGAAAATCTGGTTTATAATTTCAATATAATTTGTTCAAATATATTTCAGCTAGGTATATCTGTTTTGTCCCGCGTTTACTAATTAGATATTTATTACGCCCGCCCGTAATGTTGGCATACTAAAAATATGACATTCTATTTAATATTTATCTTTTTTAGGTTTATTTAATTTTTATATCATATGCGTGTGAGACTTGTCACATTGTAATGAATTCCGTAGTCTCTTAACCGATTCGGAGAAAAAATAATATATATTGCGGACAAATGTTTATTCGGATTTTAAATATACATAATAAAATATTTTACCCAACATATGGGCAACATACCCAAAATAACATGATTTATATTTCCTGACAACTATGACACTGCCGTACGTCTCGCCGGCTTTGAAGATCACGCGACTACTGCTCGCGTGGGCCGCGCTGTTATGAATCGACGTTAATAATTTTATGGGAAATTGTAGTCAAAATTTAGGGTACACATGTTATTTAAAAATTTGGAATGAGAATTGAATACTGCAGGCTTAGCATGCGCACCCTAGAAAAACCGAAGTATCGACAAAGTGATATATTGTAGAAACATTAATACCATTCAGAGCAAAATAGGTCTTATTACAAGGCAGAAAGGTCGATGCATCGTCGTTATGAGAAACAACATTTCTTTTCTTCCCGAGCAAGAGCTCACAAAATGGCCTCTTTTGACAGCTAAAGTAGAAACGTTTTCTTATTTCAATGTCAAATAGTCTTACAATAATGTCAACTACGAGTACTCCACATCATGGCGGTCCAAGACAAATACATAGTTTATTTACGAGTCATTTATTATAGCCTTTATAGCCTTTAAAAATAATAAAAAGTGAAGATAAATAATAGTAGGATAAAACCCATTGGAAAAGGAGGAGAATATAATAAAAATGAAAGGAAAAATAATTTACGGGCGATCTGAGGACGGGAAGGGGAAGGGGGTGAGTTTTTAAGGGTAAAAAAGAGTGTATCTCGTAAGTCAAATGGCAAAATTGTAGGTAATAAAAAGATCTACAACTTTCGTATTTACACTTTTTTCACATAACCTCTTATACGTTTAAAATACGCTTTTAAAAAGTTACGCTGTAAAATCTCAAAAGTGGGGCAATTTAACTGGATACCCTTTTTGCGTCAAAATTCCTCGTCTATAATATATACGTCTATGTTTATAGGTCTATATTCGGTATACGCCTATACAATAGGATACCAGAAAACGAAAAAAAAAATTCAATCAATAAATTTAAAAAGTAGCCAAAGAACGTTTGTCTGCTAAAAGCCTATTTTATAATAGGCTAATGATTTCATGAATAATATCACACCTGAATGAGGTGGCCTCCTGCAAGGCTACCTTGCTTTGGTTACCTATACTTTGGAACTCTAGTTTTAGCCATAACATTGTTATATAAGTACCTTTTTAAAGGAACAATTTCACATATTTTTGCTAAAGAGGACATAGAGATAAACATTGGTTTGGCGCGAGTTTCTTATGCTTACGTTCTTCTTGCCGAGCTAGTTCCCGAACCGGTCGCGCACCACCGCGACATCATGAAGACCGACGTTCAGAAGGTATATAACAGGTAGGTATAACTAAGCTTTAATATATTTTTTTGACTTTGAATAAATTGATGATCACTATTCACTATTAAAGATTTTCGGGAAACCGCAAATTGATACGAATTTGTTTGTTTTTGTAAACAGTATTGATATGAGCAGTCACGTCCGTGAACCGTGACTCGAAGTCATATAATATTGTGTGTGATCGTTCCGGAATAAACTCAATAAAGCTAGGTACTGACTAGAGGCAAATCTGTACTCAATCTGTATCTGTACAAATGAATAAAATAATTAGTTTGTAATTTTAAATTAACAGATTTTCACTAAATGCAAATGAAAGTATAAACGATACAATGAAAAATCATTGTTTTTTCCGGCTATTCTCTGAAACGGCTGGACCGATTTTCACGGAACTTTGACTGGCAGAGAGCTGATGTTATAGGGAGTAACTTATGCTACTTTTAACCCTAAGGCAAACGAAGTTGCGGGCACGAGCATTATATAATAATCTTCTCATAATTTATCATTTGTACTTGTCTGGAGACTGATACGGCATCCAGACGACAGATTCGCGGGAAACTGTCTCTTTGATGCGAAGTTTCTGTGCTCAAGTATCTCCTTCACACTGTCTTCATTCAGGCTTCTCGGCGCTTCTCTATAAGATTCTGTGTCACATTGAATAATACTATAATATCTAGTCGGGACGCTTTCACACCACGTCAAACTGGTCCTGTCGTTGTTGTGTGTCTTGGTTGTAACATGTACTGTTTATGTTAAAGTGGTGATACCAATGATACAGCAATACTTATTATCTCTTCTTTATTTATGTATTACATATGAGAGATGCTTAACACAGATACGTCTACACTATACATAGCCTTTAGATATCTCGATAGGCTTTGCATGTGACATCTGTCAAAAAGACATTGACATTGTATACTTTTTATAACTACCATAATATGCGACATTCATAAGTTCTCGAAGAACTTGTCTGGATTTATTTCACAAAAAAATTGTGAAGAAATGTCATCGGACATAAAATATTTATTATTGAACCAAAAATAAGTTTTGTATTTCTTCAGATCAAGTGCCTACAGTACTTTTACTTTAGCTTCACGTTTGAAAAAATTCGATTACAAGGTACATCTTGTCGTATTATTACATGAAACGTTACATGTTACACGCACGATATGCGGCATATAATATGAAATATCGCAGATTGCCCCATAATGTGTTCGGGGCGTAAAGATGGTTACGTATTACGTGTTCTGCATGCACAACACAACATGTTGCTGAAGTAGAAGGAAACAATGTAGCATCAGCTTAAAAATTGTGGCTTATGTCTTGATGCCGCAATATTTCAATGTAAAAATAGCCTTATTATGTGTATGGAACATAATATTATCATTTTAATGTTCGGACGTTCTGTTTGCGCGAAGTGATATGATGCGTCGCTATTTAACGCACGTTTTGGCGTCTGTGGGTACCATAGACATAAAAAAGAATATAATTTTTTTCTTTATTTTAAATTAAATAAGGTTTTCATTAATATACAAAGTGATTCAAGACGAAAATAAATACGAAATGCGCTCAAAACTAGTGTAATATTAAATATACTAATATTATCTTTACTGTCTGTACTAATATTATAAAGAGAAAATATTTGTTTGTTTGTTTTGAATAGGCACCGAAATTACTAGACCGATTTTGATGAAATTTGGCACAGATATAGACCACAGGAAAGACGCATGCAAATTTTTATCAAGGCAAAATGTACGGTCCTTTAGGATTTCCTTTCGCGCGTACAATGTCGCGAGCAACATCTGTTATAGTAATCTAAGAAAACACACTGTCTACACTTTTAAAATATGTATTTTTATAAATATTATAGCAGCAATTTGCAGCTTTACGCGCTATATTTTATAACTGAGTGAATTTTTAAGGAGCCCAGCGCTCTATAAAGTGCTAAACACTCGTATGAGCTTAAGAAATGCGCCATAAACAGCTTCAAGCTACTGTAATTTTCAAGAAATTTACAGACCCAAATTATTCAAATAATTTACCATTTTTATCATCAAGGTTTTGGATTGGATTTTTTTTATAATATTCGTTTTTTTTTAAATACTATTTCGGTCGTATGCCCGCTATACAGTACACATCTTCATACTAGACCTCCCGAATCGGCGCTAGCATCATAGACGTGGCTTGTTGAGGTGAAAACTCGTCCCCACTTAAATATACTTTTGGAGATTTTGGGGTCATCTCAAATGTTAAATTTGATGTATGGTGAAATCAATATGGCTGGCATTTGAGGTATGGTGAAAACCAAGATGGCGTAAATTTTTCTTCTTTGAAGATTTGTTCTGTCAAATGTACGTCATAAGCCTATCTTTAGTTTTGAAATCTTTGGCTAGCATACCTACATACTGAATGCTACTGTGACCGAACTGTGCTATTTTATTGTTGTGGTATGTAGCGGGCATTACAGTAGGTAACCATAGACAACGAGAAAGTTAACAAAACTTTTTGAGTGGAGTTTTGCCGGGGAATTCAATGGGTGACGTTGTGGATTTTGTATATCTCTCATAAATTTGTGTTATTTCGTTTCTTAATGTGTAATATTGGTAGAATATTAACCATTAAATATTTGTTAACGTGCACAAGTGTGGGCAAGTGGTACAACTTCTAAAACGTGCTATTTTGTGTTTCCCTGCATTCTGCAAAACTCCCTAGGAACTTTCAGTAAAGCTTCTTCCACTTTACTGAATCGACTGACATGACTGCTGAGATGGACTGCACTGACTATTTATTTGGACTTTGACTAGACTTTAGATTTGACTCTTTAGTAATACGGTGTTGAAAATTGAAACGAAAGTTCTATTTTCCGCCTTTTTAACTTGACACTGGCAAATGGTTATAAGCCGATGCCATATATTAAAAAAAAAAACTTTTTGAGTGAAAAAAAAAAGTAAACACTGCTAGCCAAGCAAAACTAAAGATATATCTAGACTAGATAGACAATGTTTATTTGCTCAAATTATATATTTTTATAATACAATTTCAAGGTGTTACAATGGTAAATTCTGCTCTTGCCTTTGATGAGACGTGCAAATGTTTATTTTATTATTGTACAACTTAAATAATAATTAAATTAAAAACAAAAACATAGTTAACATAATAAGGTATGTAACAGTATGAACATTTGGAAAAAGCATTAAAAGGCTCTTCAAAACTTTTGCGTCATTTGCTATTATGCATGAACCTTAATGCGTGACAATAAGACTTATTTTATTTTATTCTCTCTCCGAATATTACACGAAACATTTCAAGTGTCTTTGCTCTCCATATTCGGAAACCTCTCAAACGACTTTTCGTAAACGCGTCCTTATAACGTTTATGCATCTCCTCCCCTTACTAACCTTACTAAAATATAATTTTACTCGTAGAATGTATAGAATCCTGATTCGAGCCACGAAATAATTACTTTAAATCAACAACGTTTTGAGTCCAGGTGAATCCCAGTTCTAAATTTATATGTTGCCACATAATTATATTCAAATTTCGAATTCCCGGCTCCGGGACAGTGATACCAACTCGGGAGGTTTCCCCTTTAATTTGGGGAACAAAACTATACAGTGTTAGTGATTTTTATTAGGGTTCCGTAGTTCACGTCTCGGAACCTACCTCTCCTACACCTAAAGTGGGGACTTTTTTTACGTCTACCACATAGTGTATCATTAGATCGGTCTTTTAAAATATTGAATGGTTGCTAAGTCGATTTTTTTATTTAGGTATGCGTTTACGAGATATTCATCTTTCAAGCACATTTTTTTGTTAAAATAAGGCGTCCCCCTAAAAGTTAAGTCCGCCCTTTAAAAGCTATGTGGCTGGCTCGAAAAATCTAAAAACAAAGTCATGATGGTATTCCATTTGATGAATTTTAAAGGAGTTTATAACGCCTTATATAACTTTGTTACTTCAGGAGTAATAGAGGCCTATCTTGTAAATGATGATTACTTGGAGAACTTCGTACAAAATAACGAAATAATAAGTAAACATGTAAAATATTGGTATAATGGTACGGAACCCTACATGCGCAGGTCCGACTCGCACTTGACCGGTTTTTACATGTTTTCAATTTAATTTAGCTATTTATTTATTTTTATTTACAACACTTTATGCACGTAATGTACAAAGGCGGACTTAAGGCCTTGTGGCATTCCCTACCAGCCAACCTTATAACATGAACTGCCATATCGACAAGCGATTCGAAAATAAGCTTTTGGGGGTATTGCCCTTAATTTTATAATTAATAAATCACAAAATAATATTACAGAACATTAACTTTTATTGTTTCTTAATCGTACTAAAATCAAGGCGGATTTTCAAGTAATTGCTGTAATTTTAACGATTTTTGGGGTAATTTGATTTAATTCTAGGGTGGTATGTTTTTGAGGTTTGGTAACACTAACTCTAGTATTCGCTTCACAGTTGTTTACACGGTCTGATATCTCTACATTTTGAATTTCAGCCAAAACGAGTCTGTTTGTGAAGAGATAACGTAGTACTTCGAAAATGTACGGATGCTACCCTACATAAATTAGCCCGTTGCTGTACTAGACCACCCACACAGGGTTAGGGGGTGTTTATACGAGTCCAACGGCTGTACACGCGTTGCACCCGCTGTAACATGCCTGAAATTGTTAGTAAATATTAGTAGAGTCAAGTTAAGTCTCAATGTTACTATCGTATTAAAACCACGTTTAACGCTGAGCTAAGGTTTTCAATCTGTCTGTCCCGTTTTAACATAGAATGAAAAAGGGAGATCGCATCCGAGTTTAGCGTTACTCCTGTTGTAGTTAATAATATCTATTATATCATGTTTCTCTCTCGTTCTTCGTATTATTAAAAAAGAAGAGCAAGATTTTAGACAAACTATTAGCACTAACAGACGTTGGTAAAATTTGGACTTAGTGTATGTCTGAATCATGCATGCATGTCTACTTATCACTGCATAAAATTATGTTTCAAATCTTCATATTCTTCATAGTCTTTCATCTTTTTAAATCAGTTTTATAAGACATACAAACAATAAACAATGTTCTCATTTTATTTTAAAAAAGTGTTAAAGCTTGTTACGACTTTAGATATTTGCTCTAGTGGATTTAAAACAATAAAAAGAATCACAAAAATGACCGGGGTTCGAACTTACCACATTCCGAATTTCCGAACAACGCAAAAATATAGTAAGTACATGCCAGCCGCTTATCTTTTAGGGGGACGGGACGGGACGGGACGGGACGGGACGTATTTTAACAAAAAAAAATCTTTAAAGTTGATTATTTTTTCCTCCTAAACTCCCTACATACTAAATTTTATGGAAAAAATTGCAGCCGTTTCCGAGATTACGATTATATTCTATAATTATTACAAGATTGTCTCGTTTAAAGAATAAGATTCACCGCTTAAGTTTTACATAACATAATGTGTGAAGTAAACGTGAATCACAAGTTTAAAATAACAATATCTTTATATATATAACACTTTTGTTCGTGTGTTTGTTCAACTTTTGTATGTATACACTCGAGAGTGGGTCAGATTTACAATTTGGTCCCCTGGATGATGTTTTTTTAATCAATAAAATACTATAAATGTTTCCCATTATTGTATTAGTCGCATATTAGTTGTCTCCACGATCACTATTTTCAGGTTAAAAGAACTTTATTTCTCAAAAAGACCAAAGCCTTTGAGCCTTATACAAGAGAAAATTACAATATAAATGGTACAATATCGTGCTTATGCCTAGAATACAATAAGTATAAAAAAAAATAAACATGGTTATTGGTACATGATACAGCACAATCAAGATTATGGTTAGTAGGCACAAAACTCATCACTGTTTTTCCAAAACGGAAAATTGGAATGAACGTTCTTATTAATAAAGCTTTATTTTCAATGAATCAATTCGCGCCATACAGTCCTCATTCAGTTGTATTTAGAATTTGAAACGAAAATACTTCTCGTTATTTATAAAACTACAATATTCCGTTGTGACAAATTATATGCTCTAAAACTTCGAGTTATCGTCTAGAAATCCGGGTATAAATTCAAAATATATTGGACATAAAAACATAACAAAAGGAGTGCTATCAAAAAAAACCGTTTAGTTCCGGCTACTGGAGTATAAAGTTTATTTGTACTGCACTGCTGCGCGCTAAATCCTTTTCTAGGGCTGCCACCAGATAACAGATAGTTTTTACAAAATGTAATTTACTGGTTGTACCGACACACGATATTCTATCTTGGATAAATAAATAATTGCACCTACATCCTACACCTACATCTACCAACCGACTGGGGCCATCCAATATTTTGGAAATAAGCCAAACAGGTAAACTGAACGCACCTATAAACTATGGAGAGTTATGTGATAAATTGAACACAGGGATCAGTTAGTACGAGTGTGGGAATATGGTGGAAGCCCCAAAGGGAGATCTCCGACCGAGCGACGTGGTATGCTCGGTCAGGCCGAAGCCCACTAGTATACATTTCGGATGTTGTATATATACCGCCGATCTTAGGAAACTTCGATAGCGGGATTTAGGATCGTGGCGCTTATTGGTCCGCCACACGAGAAAATTCAATCTCCGTTTTCAGTGTTTTTCCAGCAATTTTTCCAATATTTTCACCGTTTAAACCTTCCCTAAGCTTTCAGTTATTTCAAGGCCAAAAATAGCCAAATCAGCCGTTCTCGAGTTTTAGCGAGACATTGAAACTGCAATCCATTTTGATATACCTACTATAAGTAGATAAGAAGTTTAGTACGGTTCTTAGTTATTTTTATTGATGTTTTATAATTTTAAATGTCTTCGATAATAAAAAAAAAGATCAATGCTGACTGATCACCTGATTTTCTGACAAGAAAGATGATCCATGTGTCGGATGGGAATGTAAAAAGTCGGCCCTGTGTCTGATCTCTCGCCAGACGTGTCGGTCCGTTCCACTGGATTAGGAGAGTAAAGGAAGAGCCGCAAAAGGAAGAGTGCACTCTGCACTTGTGTATTGCGCACACGCTTGGGCACTAAAAAATAAATCGGTGTGGCGAGCTATTTAAGGTTTATGCCTTTCTGAAAAAGAAATATAATTTAAGAGTCAAGTGTCAGCCCTAGGCGAACCAAATATGAGCATTTAACATTGGCGCACGTAGGAGTAACAAATTTTTAAATACACAAGACATCTAATTCAGTATTTTAATTAAAACTCCTTTGAACTATGCGTTTTAATATGACTTCTTCTCTAAATACTCTTTATTTACATTGTATTTCGCAAAGGACTATAGACGAAGAAACTATTCAAATCTAAAGTAGTCAGTCGAGTAATGTTATTTTATTGTAGAGTTAAAATTAATATTTTTTAGCGCTAGTGAGTCTGTCGAGAAGGTGACAAAACGCCACTCCAAGGCCTTTGTCGCGCTTTGACACCTCGACTCTCTTTGCCTACGGAGATCAAATATCTATACAATAATTATACAGTTCCTATACTGAAGGTCAATTTTAGCAGAATTCAATCCTACAATAATACAGTTACAATCCAGTCCCGACTGGATTATAACTGATATGTTAAAACTGCAGGAAATCTAACAAACGTCAAACCAACGTCAAACTTGTTTTGATTGGCCAAACTTCAAAAATCAGTTTATGATATCAAAACAATTCATTTATAATTCAATACAAGTTAAATGAAAGTGTAAGTTTTGAGTTTAGTCTTGCAACTAGAATTTGAGTTTAGTCTTGATATGTTTAAACTGCAAAATGGTATTATCATAAACGTCAAACGGCTCTCTTGCTAACTAACGGCTGGTAACTGGTAAACTTCTAACAATACATGGTGTTGGTGGCTGACAGAGTTAAAAATATAACTACATTTTTTTATTATTTAAATAAATGACATCGGTTTATAACCATTTGCTTGTGACAAGTTAAAAAGGCGGGAAATATAATTTTCGTTTAAACTTTCAACACCGTATTTCTAAATCCTCAAGTCTAAAGTCTAGACAAAGTCTAAATAAATAGTCAGTGCAGTCAACGAGTCATGTCAGTCGATTTAGTAAAGTGGTAGAAGCTTTACTGAAAGTTCCTAGGGAGTTTTGGAGAGAACACAAAATAGCACGTTTTTTGTAGTTGTACCACTTGCCCACACTTGTGCACATCAACGTTTCGCGGCGGTAAATTTTATTAAAGTGAATGCGACCGTAAATGTGTGGTCCGCGCTCAACCAAGGAGAGCACGGTTGCTAGGGCGCGGCTGCTAGGAAAAACGAAATTGTTAAAAAAAAAGGTAGACATTTTTGGATGGGATAAGAAGTTTTAACCGGGACTCGTGTGTTTTAGTTTTTATGTGCAGTTTTTTTTTTGTATTGTGAACACTGTTATGTGTGTTATGTTTTGCTAAATAACATTAAAGTGTTACACACTCACGTCGGAACTTTTTTTACGTGTATTAGAATTAAAATGGTTAATATTTTACCAAAATTACACATTGAAAACTGAACTAACACAAATTTTGAAAGAAATACAAATACAACAACGTCGCTGATTGACATTCACGGAAAAACTCTCACAACTACATTCATGTTGTTATTTATTAAAAGGCCGTAAGCACACGGCGTATTTCAAACGCGCAAATGGCGTGCAGATAACTCTCGCATACTCGCTTTATACGAGAGTTGAATGAAACTGCAACACCATTTATAGCGCGTCGAAAACGCTCATTCCTAAAACATTTTTTTTAATGAAATAGGAGGCAAGCGAGCAGACCGATCACATAATGGAAGGCGATCGCCGTCGCCCATAGATGCGCGCTTAAAATATGTGTGCTTACGGCCTTAAAAATATCAGCAGTGCTCAGGTAACGCGTTGCACTAAGTTCAGAAGTCAATGGCTAACTTGAATTACACAGATTTCCCCCAGGACATGAGCATAGAGCTAAATGTCATTCCATTCCTGAGATGATATAAAATATTTTTCTCTCATATTCCATTGTAGTGTTGTTAAACTGTATGATATAATTATTTTTCTCCACATTATTTAAGTTCTCGAACAGAAGCAGTAGAACGATAGTTTGAAAAATTGTTAGTATTGGCGCAAGTATGGTAGCTATAGGCACAGAGAAGAAAATATAATATATTACTTACGTACAGAGAGAGCTTTCTAAGAACGATCCAAATTGGAAAATTCTGACGTCCCCTTCAACGGCCCCTCAATTTTTCCACACAATCGTGGACATATCTGCTTGTAGTAGTGCAATCAAATCGAAAGCTAACTATGTAGCTGTTGATCTGTTCGTCTTTTGTTAATCTGTGCTATAGGTACCTCTTACGTTTTTAGAATTTCGTACCAAAAGCATTAAAACGGGACCCTCGTCAGACTCCGCTGTCCGTCCGTCTGTCCGTCTATCCGTCTTTCTATAACCAGGCTGTATCTCATGGACTGTGATAGCTAGACAGTTAAAAAATTCACTAATGTATTTCTGTTTCCGCTATAACAAAAAAAGTAAAAATTGAATGAAATGAATATCTATGTGCTCCCATACAACACTCGTGGTTTTTTTCCGTTTGAACGGAACGCTTCGTGCGCGAGTCCGACTCACACTTGGCCGGTTTTCCTAGTATTTAACTTTTACTATGGAGTTTTGCCGAGTAATTCAATGGGTAACGTTGCGGTTTTTGTATTTCTTTCATAAATTTGTGTTATTTCTGTTCTTAATGTGTAATATTGGTGGAATATTAACCATTAAATATTCGTTAATGTCCACAAGTGTGGGCTAGTGGTACGACTTCAAAAAACGTGCTATTTTGTGTTCCCTCCAAAACTCCCTAGGAACTTTCAGTTCTTCAAGCTTCTATCACTTTACTAAATCGACTGACATGACTCATTGACTGCACTGATTATTTATTTAGACTTTGACTTAGACTTGACGATTTAGGAATACGGTGTTACAAAAAAACTTTTACTATGTTGCGCACGTGTGTGTGTTGTGTCAGTCAGAGAAGTCAGATTTTTTCGCATAATTCATGTAAATTATGTAAATAAATTTACATAATATTTACTTCAAATAAAGAAAAGCTGAAAACTTGAAATATTAATAAAAATTAATCCAATTAAAATAATGTATATTCTCTATGGACTTAGTGGGCCATATTGCAAAAATTATCCTCATTAAAACGATCCTTACTCTTAATTAATTCATATATTTATTCTGATTATACTCCAGAGCCGAAGTCAAATATTTCCTCAAAGGGTAATAAAATAAGCGTCAGTATATTTAAAAGGATTAGAAGGTTTGATTAAAAGAGTTTTCTATATTTTTTATAATCTTTCTGGAACACGAAGCTTCGTTATCTATTCAATATAGGTACCTAATTAATTATATTTGATTAAACCATTAATATAAATGTTTTATGTTCCATATATTATAGTGTTCGATTACTTACCTAGATAATCTTAGAAAACAATTTTTAAATATTATATTATAACAATAAAAAGAACGGTTAATACCACGAAAACCGTATATTTTGGTGGGTTAAGGGAGAACTAATATTTCTTTTATTGTGTATATCTATACTAATATAAGAATATTTGCTCGCAAGAAGTCGCGGGCAACATCTAGTACGTTATGTTAATTGTTCGGTCAATTAGGAGCGTGATTTTTTATTATATTTATGGTGTTTTTTTATCAAATTTAATAGTAATAACATAACAGTTTGATGCCAGGAGTCGCGTGAAAAGGAATGTGAAATTAATAAATTATAGTTTAAAAAAACTAAAAAAACACGCTTTTATAGAAAATCTAACTAATAATACAAAATAAAATTGAATAAATTTGGATTAAGAATAGTGTAAATGAAAAATAAATGTTTATTATTGTAAAAAGCGTGGGGTGCATAGTGTCTTCACCTGTACGTTTGTTTGTATGTAACCGACTCCAGTGGATTTGATTTTGATCCACTTCAAACGGTCAGATTTCGTTTAAAGTGATTTTTAAGATATTATCAAAGTGAAGATTCTTCTCATATCTGCCAATAAAATGTTTATAACTATTGACACTATGCACCCCACGCTTTTTTACAATAATAAACATTTATTTTTCATTTACACTATTCTTAATCCAAATTTATTAAATTTTATTTTTTATTTTTTAGTTAGATTTTCTATAAAAGCGTGTTTTTTTAGTTTTTTTAAACTATAATTTTTTTTTTGCTTTTTAGTACGATTTACCAAAGAGTAAGCCTGGAACCGCACGCATGCGTAGTTCGCGCACTAGTTCTATCTCTCTTACGCTCATGCAAAGGATGCGGAAAGAAATTGATGAATCCTGGCGAATTTAATCAGGATAATCGGATATTTTAATCGAATTATTGCATTGTCATCGGGTCTTTGACAGGTGTGCAAAGTTTGAATTAAATCTGATCGTTCAAAGTAGGACAAAATCGAGCCCAAAGGAGTCGGTTACAAACAAACAAGCAAGCAACTAAGCAAGCAAGCAAATATACAGGTGAAACTAATAAAAGCGTTATAAAAATGAAATAAAACTTCGAAGCAAAGAGAATGTAACTATACTACGTGATAAGAGGTGGCACTCCAAATAACAAAAAAGTTCGAAATTAAAAACTATACAATTGGTTTTTTCGAATTATCGTCAAAAGTGCAATAGATTCAAGCATAAAATGGAAAAAATAAAATACAAAAAACTGTACGTAGGTTATTAGTATCTGGCCGCGCGGGCCACCTTGTCCTGGCGTAAGTGAATAATTTCTCTTCGATATTTTTGTGGACTGTATTTCAGGAGCAATGTCCTCCCTCGCGTATCTTCGAATTTATTCGGTTTACGTCGGAGAGGGGGGTGGGGGGGGGGGGTGGGGGGGAGGTGGGGGTGGAATACTGCTTTATCGATATTATGAGATGCCATTCATAGATGGCGCTACCATTTCTCCCGGCCTAAAGGGTTGCCTTTAAAAAATATATAAATAATAATAATTTAGCTATGTTAGGTGTATCCATTATCGCATAACCTATCCATAGACTAAGACAGCGATATTATTAATTAACTAAAGCGAAATAATAACAAATAATCTTATTATCTAGAATCTAGATGCCTAAACTAAAGGAGATCCAGCCTTAGCTAAATCTCACTGCGCTGGCAGTGGGCAGAGACGTACGACAGGGCGCACGTAAATTCCCTTTGAAGTTTTCACGGTAACAACGCGGGTTGTACCGTCTAGAGATGAGATTAGATGATGATTAGAGGTATGTATCCTGAGGCGAATTGTTCGCCGCGCAGCGAATATCCAAGAGAGGGCCACCTTGGAGTCCGTAAACGCGTATATTCCCTTAATGGGATAGTGAGACGAAACTGTGTCCTGAACTCTGCGAAGTAGTTGAGACTACAGAAGGGCCGCGCATAATTCCAGCCTCGCAACCGAAATAGTTTTAACCGGCGAGACTCTAGACTTAGCACAAACCAGCTGAACAGCGTAGTTAGAACCAATACCGACCTGTACATACACTCCTCTGTAAGCGCGTTCACTAGCATCAGCGAAACCTATTAAGTTGACAGCGCAACCATCGACCAATCCTAGATGACGCGGTATATTAATTTGGTTGAGTAGGGGAAGCTCAACGCAAAACTGCTTCCAAGCTGCGACTATGTGATCGGGTGGTGCGTCATCCCACTCGCACTTAGATAGTCAAAGCTCCTTTATTAAGAGCTTGGCGTACAAAATGGGGGGAGCTACGAAACCCATTATGTCCCATAGTCGAGCCACTGTGGTCAACATAGTGCGTTTAGTGCACTTACCATCAGGTGTCGCGACGTCGAACCGAAAACTATCACAGGCTCAGTCCCAGCGTAAGTCAAGTGTCTGTAGAAGCCTTGTGTGACTCAGGTATTCGTGCTAGAACGTATTGAGAGTTACTCGTCCATTTGACAAGGTCGAATTGGCCTCGCTTGAAAAGCTGAATTAGCTCTTCACAAAGCGAAACTGCGAGCGGAACGTTCACGACGCTACAAACAATGTTATCCATGAATAAAGCGGAAGGAGGAGCAGTAACGGAAACGAGAGTGCGGTAGCGAGTGCGGGAGCGGCAGCGCGCGAGGTAGCGCTAGCGAGAGCGGTAGCGGGAACGCGCGCGGTAGCGGTAGCGGGTGCGGTAGCGAGAGCGGGAGCGCGCGCGGTAGCGGTAGCGGGTGCGGTAGCGAGAGCGGGAACGCGCGCGGTAGTGGTAGCGGGTGCGGTAGCGAGAGCGGGAACGCGCGCGGTAGCGGTAGCGGGTGCGGTAGCGGGAGCGGTAGTGCGCGCGGTAGCGGTAGCGGGTGCGGTAGCGAGAGTGGGAACGCGCGCGGTAGCGGTAGCGGAAGCGGTAGTGCGCGCGGTAGCGGCAGCGGGTGCGGTAGCGATAGCGGGAGCGCGCGCGGTAGCGGTAGTGGGTGCGGTAGCGGTAGTGCTCGCGGTAGCAGCGGCGGGTGCGCGCGCGGTAGCGGGTGCGGTAGCGAGAGCGGTAGCAGGTGCTGTAGTGAGAGCGGGAGCGCGCGCGGTAGCGGTAGCGGTAGTGAGAGCGGGAGCGCGCGAAGTAGCGGTTGCGGATGCGGTAGCGAGAGCGGGAGCGCGCGCGAGAGCGGGTGCGGTAGCAGGTGCGCGCCCGGTAGCGGTAGCAGGTGCGCGCCGGTAGCCTTAGCGGGAGCGCGCGCGGTAGCGGTAAGGAGCGCGGGAGCGCGCTTGGGAGCGGGAGCGCGCCCGGTAGCTGTTGCGGATGCGGTAGCGGTAGCGGGAGCGAGAGAATTAATATTATTTTCCTGAAGCACACAGCAACAAGATGTAGTATAACGAGACGTATGCGACATAGGTACGGAACCCATAATCACAAATCCAAACACCGTCTCAATAGCGGGGGGTAAATCATATTGATAACTACGTACTATATTAGGCAATAGCAAATGCGGAAATACTGATGCCCCAATCAGAATATCCACATCACCCGGGCG
Organism: Phengaris alcon alcon; assembly: GCA_037179445.1. Taxonomy (NCBI): domain Eukaryota; kingdom Metazoa; phylum Arthropoda; class Insecta; order Lepidoptera; family Lycaenidae; genus Phengaris; species Phengaris alcon. The sequence continues at coordinate 750,356 of JAYRCH010000256.1, forward strand.
CGAAAAGTCGGTATCAGCTAGCGGGAGAGCTTTCAAGTGCGTTAACAAAGACAAGTCTACGTTAGCGTTTGGTAACTTATCGGTAATACGTTCCACGATAAGCGGAGAAATATTAAAACTAATATTTTTATTTAAGCGCGAGTGTATGACAATATCACGGAACCCTTACATGATTTTTCCGAAACCCCAATTCCTTTAACTATCAAATAAGTATTTTTAAATTTATTCAAAAGCCCTAGACGATTATAACATTCCGACGTAATGAAACTACTTTGTGAAGCGCTGTCTAGTAAACATCGCACGACTAATAATGGGTTTGTCATTTACATCGTAAACAATAACCTGGGCGGTAGCTAATAAAATTGTTTGTTTGGCTGAGTCGCGCGTTGTAAAACGAGCGCGCGCGAGGTGCGTGTTCTGCCTACAATCTCTTATCGCTTGTTTACGTGCGAGCGACGTTGAGCACAGCGACACTTCGCTATTATGTTCGACTCGAACACCTGTATGCGTAGGTATTCGATCGGCCTGTGGCGTCGGCATCGGACGGCGAGAACTTTTATTATGAAGTTCAAGGTCACGCGTGACAGCTGACTGCGGGATCTTATCGAAATGCATTAGCGTGTGATGGCGTCTACCATAAACGCGGCATTTAGACTTACTAAGACAAGAGTTCGATTTGTGTTTTATGCTTAAGAAATTAACGCAAGCTTTATTTCCTTTAATATAATTAAAACGAGCCATCGGGGCCAAATCACATTGAAAGCGGGATATTTATAATTATTATTACTAGAATCCGAATATGCTACATAAGCGGGTTATACATAATAAGCGGGCTATAATTATTATTACTAGAATCCGAACATGCTACATAAGACTGCGGATTAGGCACGGTGTTATTATTTCGGTGTTTAATAAACCTTTGTTTATTAATATTACTGGACGAGCTGGATGAACTAGGCTGCGTATTTCTAAATATTATACACTGATCTTTTATTAACGAGATAAAACTGTCCAGTGTAGGAATTTTATTATTACGTACCGTCATTTCAAAGGCGCGAATAGTTTCTGTATCGAATTTTTTCAATGCGAGTTGTAATAAAATAAAATCGGAAAGATTTTCTAAACTTAAGTTTTTAAACGAATTAACTGCCGTTACGAAATTATTTATAAATGACTGAAAATTCGAAACAGATGCGGAACCATTCAATTTTAAATTTAAGGCTTGGTCAAAATATGTGGACGCGAGGATACGAGTATCTTGATACTTGTCCACCAGCGACTGAAATATTAACTGATAATTCTCAGCACTGGAGGTGACGCCAGCGATACTGATTGAGCCCTTGGCGCCAACTTACCTATTAAATAATATAACTTGTCGGCATCGGTCAACGAGCTATTATCATGTACCGTTGATTTAAAACTGGCATAGAATAGTGGCCAATTTTGTATGTCACCATCAAAATACATTATCAATCGCAGGAAACCTCGGCGTTCGAACAGTTGTATAAACCTTAGTTTTAACCTCGGGTTCAACAGTTTCAAGACGAGATTGAATGCGTTTAATAACGCAATATAGGTCCTTGAATGAAGTATACGCTTGAAAACTAGGCGGAGTTTTCGGATTAATAGATAACAACTTCGCGTTGTAGGCATCTAACAAGTTATGAAAATCTGTTCGAATATCACCTATTGTCATACATTGACTGAGAAATAATTCCTTATCTGCTTCGGATGACTCGGCAGTTTGCGAACGTTTATATATATTTTGAACACGTTCGAACAAAATATTACGTTTAGCGAATGGAATGGCTAACTCCGGATCCTCCGCCATTTTGAGTTAGATTTATTATAATAATCAAAATACTATTCGAATATATAACTAAGTATTTATAATATACGTAGGTTATGCGATATTTATGTTACACCCAAGTATCTATTTACTAATTTACAAATAGAATACCTAAGAATATATGCGGTTTAATTATTTATTCCTATAGGCAACGACTTTAAAGCGGTTTGAAAATATAATAGCGTTTGAAATATGAGATTTATAATAGAACTATAATAGTTCGAATAATAATTCCAATAAGGAATCTCTGTAGGTAGCCACGTTATATCGTGTATTACCTACGGCGGGGCGGTTTCCCAAGTAATGTGTTTATAGATGCGTAAATATGTATTACCACTGCCTAGTTAGGCACTTGTAGAAGCTTATTAATTTATATTAGTAGCTATTTAATTTCCCGCATATATATGCGGGAAATTAAATAGCATAAAATCTGGATATAAATCCGTGATGGAAATGGATTACGATCCAGACCAAATGTGGTCCGGCTCGAATGGACCAAACAATGGCCGCACGGGCCACCTTGTCCTGGCGTAAGCGAATAATTTCTGTTCGATATTTTTGTGGACTGTATTTCAGGAGGTATCTGGCGTCGCCAGGTTAATATGCAGTAATAATTAGATGAGAATGGAGAGGTATAAAGGTATTATACGCTTACCGAACCAGCTTCTGTGAAGGGCGTCTGCAGCTGGAGTTTTCGTCTCCTTCTTCTGCTCACAACACTTTGGTCTTTCCAGAATTATTATCGCGTTCGTTCCTATAGGAATATCTCTCTTTCGTGGGCGGTAATTAGTAGCGGAAAAGTCTAAATAACACATGATGTGTCGACCCTCGCAAACGCAATCTCTCGACGCGACTCGTTGCAATGTCCTCCCTCGCGTATCTTCGTATTTATTCGGTTTACGTCGGAGAGGAGAAGGGGGGGGGGGGGTGGAATACTGCTTTATCGATATTATGAGATGCCATTCATAGTGGCGTTCGACGCTCCTAGATGGCGCTACCAGTATCGATTTTTTTTTTAAGACCAATTATTGGGTTAAAAAGGTAAGTAAAACAACAAAACGACTCTATAATTCAATCATTTTTATTGCATTTAACAGAAAATCAAATAAAAAAGTAAGGCGTTAGCATAGTTCTATTTACAGTGCAGTTTTTTCTGTCATGACCAAAAATAACCGCTCGTGGGAACGTAGCCTTAATGTCTCTTGTCAAATTGATAATATTACGATAAGTTCAAATTGATAAATACGACAGTGGTCAATACCTAGTAGAAGTCAATAGGTATTGTCCTGCGGCAATTAGTGGAACTGAATTTGGTAAATTGTTATTTACAATGCCTGAGGTTGTAAAAAGCGCTGTCCGAGAAATTATACTCAAGTTCTACTTAAGGGGTTTTTTGTAAAGCGGAACAGCAGAACCAAGGTGTTCTAATACCCATAAATATGCTGGCAATATTTTGTCGCGCGACCACAGCGCCGTGTCTAGGGGACTTCTTTCATGAAAAGGAGACTTTATCTATTTACCTTTTAGAAGTAACAACCAAATGTGGTTGTTTTAATACAAGTAATACAAAATAATCGTATCAAGCTTTCAACACCGTTTTTCAAAATCGACAAGTCCAAAGTCTAGTCAAAGTCCAAATCAATCATCAATGTAGTCAATGAGTCAAGTCAGTAGAATCAGTAAAGTGATAGACGCTTTACTAAATCTTCCTAGGGAGTTAACCTTAATATTCTGCAAATATTAGACATTAGGAACCGAAATAACACAAAAATAAGGAAGAAATACAAAAACAACAACGTCACACATTGATATCCTCGGCAAAACCAGGGTCTCCTATTTGTTAACGGCCGATATTGTCAGATAAGCAAATGACGTTATTAAAGTAAGCTCCACCTATCGAAGAGTAAGTTGAAACTTAAATTGAAAAGCTAAGATTTATATGAGCTTCCCTATCTCTAGTAGGCTATCCGTCCTCCCGCCTATAGATGAGCCATTTCAGTAGGAAATGCCATCTGTCAGTAGGTTATTGAAATGCGAGTAAAGACGAAAGCAAAGATTTGACTATCTCTAGTAGCAAGGATTACGGATAGATAAGTTATTGAGAACGGCCGTTAGTCGAAAATGGTTGACTTTGTAAAAAAGCCTGTTACATTATTTAAAAATACCTATTCGATGATACCCCACAATGTGTAGAATAAAAAAAATGTCTCTGACTCTTTCTGTGGGATACAGTATTTACGCGGGCGGAGCCGCGGGCAAAAGCTAGTACACACATCCGTACATAGATTGCTAAAATCCTTTTCATTTGCCAAAAGTCCTTCCTTTTGGCTTCGACGTAGTCGTGTAAAAAGATAACACGAAACACTTTGTCACTTTTTACTGGTTTGAAAAGGTTCCCCTAGACTGAGGAAAATAATGGCCCATTAGAAATATCTAGACCTACAAGAAGATGATTAATGACTTACCGCTTCAGATCATAAGAACCTGCACAAAAGGTTTTGAAATCAAGTGGAAAATTTTAATCTACTTGTGTTCCATTTTTCTTCCTAGTATATATTTTTATAGTACCTGGTTAACCGTGCTTTGCTCGAAGTTCTGATAAAGTTAAAGAAATAAAAAGAATCACAAAAATATTTATCTGACCGGCATTCGAACCCACCACATTCCGAATTTTTCGAACAAAGCAAAAAATATACATATGCATAACAAACTGCCAATGGGACTGATTTAATAGACGCAAAATTATAGATAAGTTGTTGCACGACGAAAGAAAAAACATGTGACTTAAAAATGCGCAGTTTCCCTGACCTATCTAGATCGATTTTTCTCTGCCAAAACCCTTTGCATACTAAATTTCATGGTAATACTTGCAGCCAGTTCCGAGAAACCGATTATATGTATACAAGACTGTCTCGTTTAATGTTTAAGAATAAAATAGTACGAAGAAAAATATAACACAACTAAATTATAACTAAAATAGTATATAATATAGATTTATGCTCGAAAACAACTAAAAAAAGGTTTTAATTAATGTTTGTCCTGAGAAAATGAAAAAATATTTTTCTACGCCAACATGATGGGAAATATCTGTTTACAAATCAGTATGTTTTGCGGTAACATAACATATAAACAAATTACTAACTCCCCTCTTTTATTTCCCATAATTTTCCCAGATCACGTACAATTTTCTCCAGAAAATCCATTATACGAAATCGAAATCTTATTTTATCGAACACTAGATGTAGCCTGGCGACATCGCGCAAATAGAAAATTATCCGCTGGTGCCGTACCGTCGCGACAAAAATAGCCTATGTCCTTCAAAGTGGTTTACTCTATTTCTGTACCAAATTTAATCAAAATCGGTCTTGCAGTTTCGGAGCCTATTCAACGCAAACAAATAAACAATAAAATCTTTCCTCTTTATAATTTTCCACAAACGAAATTTTCTCCAGAAAATTCATTATATGAGATGGAAGTTTATCGAACAGAAATATCAAATGCAGCTCCAACGACGCGTATTTACATAAACACATAGTAAAACTGTTACGAAACGGGCGGTGGACATCGTAAATTTAGTGCGATTGTTGCCTGAACTGCAATAGGAGTTTTCACTCGATAAAATCTACGATATCGTTGTTAATGCGGCGAAGAAATAAAATTACGTAATTGATGGTCCATACAAAGGGTTACGACGTTATATTATTAGAATGGGGCCATACTTACAGACAGGAAACTACTAAAGGCGTCTTTTTGTATAGGAATACCATTATCTCACAGAAACTTAGCCTGCCTTTAATGGCATCACAGACCGCGAATATACTATAATGTATTATCTTTAGATGCCTGGATACATTTAACATTACAGTACGTAATATCAAAAAAGTTGTATCAAAATATATAGTATCTTAACCGTCTGTGATAGTTCATAGAAACTGTATTGCAAGCGATATTTTAAGTTAACATAAAATATTTTAGTATCTTCGTCTTCTCACGCCCTTTACAATATAGGTAGCTCCAATCTACATAATATTATAATAATGACGCCTACATCATTATTATAATATGTGCATTTTTTAATGTGAAGTGGTTGGATCAATTCCTAAATTGATCCAACCACTTCACATTAAAAAATGCATCAATAATGTAATGCGTAAGTGCGTAACTTAAATATTCTATGAGCGAGATAGTTTTAAATAGGGGATTATTTTTATCCATTTTTTAGGGTATAACGGGACCCTATTACTAAGACCCCTCTGTCTGTCCGTCTGCCTATCCGTTTATCATATTATAAACATAGTTGAAATTTTTACAGATGATGTATTTCTGTTGCCGCTATAACAACAAATATCTACTGAAAAAAACAGAGTCAAATAAATATATAAGAGGTATATACATACCATACATCAAATTGTGAATTTTTTGCCGTTTTGTACGGAGCCCTTCCGGCCGGTTTATTTTTATTCCAGACAATATTTCTAAAGTTAGCTTTTAGAGTTGGGTGCTTAAACGCTTAATAGTTTCCGACTAGCTCGGACAAAAGCTCATGAATTTAAGCTTATTTACATGACGAAAATTTTACTCCATTCAATTTATTCTGATAGAAGTTTTGTGTGTTCTAGTAGTCAAAATGTTCACTACAAAACCTACCATACCATACGACGATTCTAAATAATTTAAATTATAATATTATGTTAACATGAATAGGTATATTTTTGTTTGTTTATTTTTAATGTTTTTATTAGGTACTTCAATTATTTTGTTCCAGTGGATGCTTACAAATAAAAGAAAATACATTTTTAAATACCTGCTTTAAATAATTCTTTTGTAAAAATAGGCGAAAATAGAGATAGTTTAAAATACAGATGGTTTGACTTTTATTTACTTCACAAGTTATAGACGAAGTTTGATTAACTGCAAATATCGAAGACAAATGAAGATATTTTCATTACGATCCTAATTAGAAAATTTTTATAAGTTTGAAAACTACTATAATTTGGAAAATTTTAAAAATTACGAATTTAGAAAAATCGTAGATATTTTAAAATTTACTCGTATGTATACAGGGTGTTCGGCACATGGATGGACAAACGAAAACCGTGGACCCGTGGAGCCTTCTGCTATACATTGAGGCCTAATTAATTAAGACTCAGGCCCAATAGTTTTTTTTTTAATAATTTTTTAAGTAAATTTCGAAAAAAGCCAGTTTTCGAACTTCAAACGACTATAAATTTACTTTTAACATTGAAAATCCAAACATGCTTTTGTAATAATTATCTGCATTAGTTGTAGAATCATATTAAATTCAGTTTTGGAGCAAATGTTAGATATAAAATTAGATACGAGTCCTTAAACGACAAACAAAGTGAAAAAATAATTTTCATATTCCACTTTGAAATTCTTAAAAAAAAAAAAACTATGATTTTTAGAGCACTTAAAATTCTAGGAAAACATCTGTGGTTCATACCCTTTATATCGGTATACAATTTGCACATATTTGTTTAAAAATAACTAGAGTAAATCGCAATTTAAACTAACGGGGCCATAATTCATAAGACTCAATTTGCGAAAACTTAAATCAAGCACAAGCCAATTTGTCATAATTGCTTTCGGTATGTTCACTAACACTACACGTGGGAGCTAGTAGTCTGTCTCTCTCTTACCAGTCACGATACTATCTCTTGTCCCTTTTGTTGAATTTGGACAATAGCCGTACATAGCAGGTAGAAAAAGGGGTGTTATTTCTCTGTGCAGTAGTAATTCTATGAAATCTTATATGTTTTTAATTAGTAAGCTTTTTAGTAGAACATGAATTTATTATTAAAACACTATGATAATTTAAATTTTAATTTATTTCCAAAATTTATTTTATAACAATTGTTCGAATTGGTGCCCTTGACTTCTTATGCATGCTCGGCACCGTTTTAAAATTTCCACTGTTGTTGTTTGAAATATCATTTCGGCTTTCATTTTTTCGAATGCTTCATTTATTCTAATTATTAACTGCTCTCGACTGGGCACCACGGTTGCGTACACTAGCTCTTTGGCTCTACCCCAGACGTAAAAGTCTATTGGGGTAAGGTCGGGCGACCTTGGTGGCCAAGGAATTGGACCACCCCGACCGATCCACGAGTTCGGGAACACATTATTAAGGTATTCCCTCACAGCTATGCTCCAATGGGCTGGGCAGCCATCGTGTTGGAACACAAAATGTCTGTCTTCTTGTAATACTTCTTCTACTAAACCGGGCAAATCCTTTTGCAGAAATTCTAAGTAATTATTTCCATTAATATTGTCCGGTAAATAGTGCGGCCCGATTAGTTTATTTCCAATGACCCCAGCCCAAACATTTACACTGAATCTTCTTTGAAATTTTCTCGGTCTCGTCACTCGTGGTGTTCGCGCCAACACTAGCGCGACGTTTAGAATAAACACAAAGGACATCACTACGTGATGTATGGCCGACGGAAAGGGGCGCTGTCAGAGAGTGACGAACACTTGAAATTAGAACCCCTTCCGCGCCGGATGCATTTTCAGCTCATCCCGAAACCTAGTGAACGCGAACGCGTGTGCGCATATTTATTTGTGCTCGTTAATATAATACCAAATTCGCCGGCGAACCGCGATAAATCTATCGATAATCCGCTCAACAGCTGTGTAGTGTAGTGAGAAGAAACCTCCGCCCAGATACAGAACCACCAGCTCAACAATAAGGTCAGTCCCAGATTTCTCCAGCCCTCACATTAACCTATATACCTACTTCCCTCAGCTCAAAGTCGTATGTGTAAGTTCCTAGCTTACACATTTCTTGGGCCCGGGGAATCCCATAGCCTTCGGCACGATTTTCGATTTTGCACTCATAGGACTCGTTGAGCACTCATGCGATTCACCTATCAGCTCAAGCTCTCTCCGCTCATGATTTATGGTGGTCTCCTCCATGGCTCAAATTGCCAGAGGATACCTGGCCCAAGATGCCTTCAGCTCATACTCGACAAGACTTGCCAGGGCTCAAACCAAAATACGTACCATGCAATTTCTCGATACCCGGTGTCGATAGTGATCTGCTCACTCGCTTCAGCTCTTTAGAAAAACTAACTGGTGTCACTGCCTACATGAGGCGATTCATTCGTAACTGTAAACTAAATTCAAACTCGCGACAACTAGGCCCTCTAACTGTAAGTGAACGTAGAGAAGCATTACTCTTCTGGATCCGCTCTGTACAGCAGAATGCATTCGCAGAAGATATTCACCGCCTGCAAACCGATAGAATCTGCACAGTACGACTACAACGTCTGTCGCCTTTTACGCAGGACGGTCTCCTCAGAGTAGGAGGTAGACTCACTCGCTCGGAACTCACATACGATGCTCAACACCCATTCATTTTGCCTAGTTATAGTCCGCTCGTAGACCTCATAATAGATCACTATCATCGCATACACTGCCACCCTGGCACGAACACGCTACATGCTATTTTACGTCAGCAATTTTGGATATTATCTGCCCGCCGCATTATAAGGCACAGAACGTTTAAATGCATAAGATGTTTCCGTTGCCGCGCTCAGCCCGAAGTACCTATCATGGCTGACCTGCCAGCTGATAGAGTCATACCTCAGCCCGTATTTAGTCACGTATCAACAGATTTCGCCGGACCGTTTCTGCTCAAATCAAGTCAATTACGTAATGCTAAGTTAATTAAGGGATATTTTTGCATATTTGTTTGCCTCACTACAAAGGCGGTTCACTTAGAACCAGTCTCATCGCTCACTGCCGAAGCGTTTATTGCAACATTACAAAGGTTCTGCTCACGTCGCGGACTTCCGGTATTGATACGTTCGGATTGTGGCACAAATTATGTAGGAGCTAGGAATCATCTACTAGAGGTACAACAATTTCTCAATGACAATAACGACGCCATTTCTGATAAACTCTCAACTCAAAATATAACTTGGTTACTCAATCCGCCTAAAGCGCCATGGATGGGAGGTATCCATGAGATTAATGTTAAATCCACAAAGCAACTTCTATACCGTGTTATCGGTGAGCAACACCTCACTTTCGAGGAATTCTTAACTCTGCTCACTAGAATCGAAGCTGTGTTAAACTCTCGGCCCATCAGTCCACTTTCGTCCGATCCCACGGACTATCAGCCCCTTACTGCTGGCCACTTTCTCATTGGCCGTCCGCTCACAGCTCTCCCCGAGCTGACTCTAGACGAAAGAGTAATATCTCCGCTCAGACGCTTTCAGCTCATTCAATCACTCTCTCAGCGCTTTTGGAACCTTTGGACCAAGTCCTACCTCCATACCCTTCAAATCCGCTCCAAATGGCTTTCCTCTTCCTCTCCACCCAAAATTGGAGAACTGGTTCTGCTCAAGGAGGACAATTTGCCTCCTCTACAATGGAAGATGGGAAGAATCTCACGTCTGCTACCTGGGAAGGATGGAGTCATCAGAGTTGTGGACTTGGACACGACTCAAGGCCAGCTGCGGAGGCCTGTCGGCAAGATTGCCCGGCTCCCACTGGATTCTGCTCAGGATGGGGCTCAGCTCGCCGCCTGTGCGGGCCCCCCAGGATGTTCGCGCCAACACTAGCGCGACGTTTAGAATAAACACAAAGGACATCACTACGTGATGTATGGCCGACGGAAAGGGGCGCTGTCAGAGAGTGACGAACACTTGCAATTAGAACCCCTTCCGCGCCGGATGCATTATCAGCTCATCCCGAAACCTAGTGAACGCGAACGCGTGTGCGCATATTTATTTGTGCTCGTTAATATAATACCAAATTCGCCGGCGAACCGCGATAAATCTATCGATAATCCGCTCAACAGCTGTGTAGTGTAGTGAGAAGAAACCTCCGCCCAGATACAGAACCACCAGCTCAACAATAAGGTCAGTCCCAGATTTCTCCAGCCCTCACATTAACCTATATACCTACTTCCCTCAGCTCAAAGTCGTATGTGTAAGTTCCTAGCTTACACACGTGGATTTTGGTTTTTGGGTGCCCAGTAATGGAGATTATGGTAATTTGAAATACCTTCCTTATCAAATTTTGATTCATCTGTCCACAGAATCTTCTTAAAAAGTTTTCGTCTTTCACATCAGTGTGTAGTAGATGTCGACAAAATTCTACGCGTCTACCAAAATCATTATCTTGAAGATCTGAAAACAAAGAAAAAAGGCTTGAGAATTTAAAATAAGGAAGACTAGATCTAGGCTTTGGTACATATTCAGTCTCTTTACGGAATTAAGAAAAATCTATTGTATCCATACCTTGCACGGGAGTGTAATGGAAAGCATGTTGCCGATTTTCCCGGAGAACTGCCCACACTTTCCATATGCCAAGGCCCAGCATTGCAGCTACCTCTCTTATACTTTTATTAGGGTTATTATTAAATTCTTCTAATACACGTTCGTCTGTAGCAACATGATGTTGTCGTACATTCACCCTCGGTTCTTGATAACGCAAAAACACAAAACGAAAACAATAACAGTAAGCGCAACGGACACGCAGATCGCAGAGGCAGTTAAGACTCGACAAATAAGTAAAACAATTTTTTCCAAAATTAACGTTTGACTGATAAGGAATAGACAAAATCAAACAATAGCGCAATTGCAGAGTGAAATAACAACCCTTTTTCTACCTGCTATGTACGTACGAATATTGTCCAAATTCAACAACAAGACAAGAGATAGTATCGTGACTGGTAAGAGAGAGACAGACTACTAGCTCCCACGTGTAGTGTTAGTGAACATACCGAAAGCAATTATGACAAATTGGCTTGTACTTGATTTAAGTTTTCGCAAATTGAGTCTTATGAATTAAGGCCCCGTTAGTTTAAATTGCGATTTACTCTAGTTATTTTTAAACAAAGTGCAAATTGTATACCGATATAAAGGGTATGAACCACAGATGTTTTCCTAGTATTTTAAGTGCTCTAAAAATCATAGTTTTTTTTTTAAGAATTTCAAAGTGGAATATGAAAATTATTTTTTCACTTTGTTTATCGTTTAAGGACTCGTATCTAATTTTATATCTAACATTTGCTCCAAAACTGAATTTAATATGATTCTACAACTAATGCAGATAATTATTACAAAAGCATGTTTGGATTTGCAATGTTAAAAGTAAATTTATAGTCGTTTGAAGTTTGAAAACTGGCTTTTTTCGAAATTAACTTAAAAAATTGTTTAAAAAAAAACTATTGGGCCTGAGTCTTGTAATTAGGCCTCAATGTATAGCAGACGGCTCCACGGGTCCACGGTTTTCGTTTGTCCATCCATGTGCCGAACACCCTGTATAATCCCCCACACCGATTTCGGTGACGGTGGCCGGTTTCATTGAAACTAGGCCAATTACGCAGGAGTAATTTTATAGTACCCAAGTATGTGCGCAGTACACAAGAGCACTCTCTCTTCCTTTACTCTCATAACCCAGTGGGACGGAAATGATACGACTGGCGAGAGATCAGGCGCAGGTCCGACTTATTACATGCCCATCTGACGTATGGATCATCTTTCTTGTCAGACAATCAGGTGATCAGCCTGCATTGTCCTAACCAAACTTGGAAACAACAATTTTTGTTGTTCCAATGCGGGAATCGGAGCCGCGACCTCCGAGTCGAGAGCCAAGCTCTAACCACTAGTCCACGGAGGCTAGAGATTTTTTTATTATCTTAACGCAAAAGGCGCACCCAAAAAAAAGTAAAAATTAAGGATTGAATTTTACCTTTCTTGATTAAGTAATCTAGTCTGTAGGTCAGTCCATTTTCCATGTCTATGAACCCACAGAGTATTTCTGATGGTTCTTGATTAAAATACTCTTTGTTGTGATCTGTCTATTCCAATAATGCCAGTCATTCAATATACTGGCTGGCATTTAATATGTAAGATAGAGGATCTGTGTTTAGCCGACGGATAAGAACGATATTCACAAGTACATGGCTATTATTGTGTCTAATTAAAACACACAATAAAATATGATATTGCGCTTGCGTCCTTTAAGCACATAATGCATTTATGAGTATATATTATTAAATATGCAAGATGGATAATGGTTATAATAATATTTGGACGTTGAACGTTAGAGCAACTGTCTTATATAGAAAATTCTGGTGTCACAGTATTTTTGCCCATTTGTTTTGTTTTTATTATTTATCGATTTGGCATTAAAAAGTATATATTACCCTCAGTTTTCACCGTTCTAACCCCAACTACCATTGTTTAATAGTGACGTAAATACTGTAATAATCTTTAACCCTCGGTGGTGGATAACTCTTTCACACATCGTCTGTAGTTTGTAGGTAGTAGGTGTAGGTAGTAGATGTCGGTTATAGGAGTATGCAGTATATTTAGTTGTGTAGGTTTAGGATGTAAATGTAGGATTAGGTAGTAGGTGTAGATTCTATGTGTAGTAGTTGGTGTAGAAACTGTGTAGGTGTATGTAGATTGTAGGTAGTTATTTATTTATTCAAGTTCATAACCAGCAACGGCTGTACCCAACATTTAGTTATTTATAAATTGTTTGTATGCGGTAATTCTATAAATATTAGTTTGCCATATTATTCTCTATGTATCCAATTTTATGACCCAAGATATTTACACTGTACACTATCCAGTTATTCTGAGCTCGGCGAGAGCAAGTGATATAAGCTATTGTTGGCTTACTGCTACGTTATTATGCTGGATCTAGGAATATTGCCGTCGAACGATATTAGATTCATAGTACGGCAGTATGCCATGTTACAAATATCTTGTATCGCTTTTATTATATGCTTAGTGTTCACTCAGAGGCCAGATTACTTTTTAAAAAATTAATACCGAGTTTATATTATAACTTTTGCTGTATTGTTCAAGATATTTTTAAAAGTATTGTATTATAAAATGTTTAATAGACACTATAATGAAAATGGTCATTTTGTAATATAATTTGCGCTATAGTAATAACGTAGCTGGTACACATAGTATATATAACTTTAGACGTATGTATATAGACGGAGCATGTTGAGGCAAAAAGTGTCTCCAGTTAAATGTCACCACTTTTGAGATTGTTGGGGCAATTTTGACATTTGAAGTAAGGTGAAAACAAGATGGCTGACATTTGAAGTATGGTGAAAACCAAGATGGCGTAACTTTTTCTTGTATGACGATTTGTTCTGTCAAATGTATGTCATAACCTGTCTTGAGTTTTGAAATCTTTGCTTAAACTAATTTTATATTTTATAAAACCTATAAATCGACTACGTTAATTTTAGAGCCTATCTTAACCGGACTATTGTTACGAATCTATTGACAACTAATTTATTAAAATCAGTAGCTACGGTGGAACAATCATACATACATAGACTGCCAAAACCGTTACCCTTCCTTTTGGCTTTGCCGTAGTCGGGTAAAGATTGTGTTATTAAAAGATGAAACAGAATATTTAAATTGCAGGACACTAAATAATCACCATGACGATGCGTAGCTGAAAATTTAAAAACAAAATCTTTTTCAAGATCTGAAAAAGATTTTGTTTTTAAATTTTCAGCTACTTTATTATACTTATTTTAAAACTTTTGTTTGAAAGAATTTGTTTAAAAGTAGAACTTTTGGGTCATCAAACGGTCGTATATAATAGAAGTAGAGGGTAATTTCACGGGACAGACCCCATGTTTATTCAGGTGTATATTTAATAGACTTTATTTATCTCCAGCAATTATAAAGCAACTTCTCATTAAAATGGGCCTTCTCGCTGGGTCCTTTGGGTATAATTAAATAATCTTCAAAAGGAAAAATGACAACGACAAATAACGTTTTTGTATTTTAAATAATTAAATTAATTTTGTGAAATTCAAAATTATCAATTAGAAATATAATCTATATGATAAAATGCACTATTATAGGACAAGCAGGTCTAAAATGGCCACAATCGTGTTATGAACCATCATCTATTGAAAGTAAATACGTCATGATGTTTTTATAATACGATTCACTTAATTTAGACCTGCTGGCCTTTAGCCAAGACACCATCGCTAATTACGATGACGAAGTTAGAAATCAAATTTGTATGGTATTGACGTATCGCGCGCTATGTCACTAAAGGTAGCCCTTCCGATGCACGCGACCCGCAACCGCAACCCGATATCGAAATAAGGTCGGTTATTTTAGTACCTCAGTATGAATTTATATGGAACGTTATGTCAATCCCATATATTTCCAATTTCGAAGATCGTCATTGTAATAAGCAAAGCACGTTGGCTAAGCCCTGAGGTCTTAACTTTCTTAACAAAGTGCCGACTGCTGACGAACTTAACTGCAGCTGCAAGCTCTGCGGTGAAAGCTTGGCAGAATTTTAAGCTGTATGTGCTAGTTTCTAGAATTTTCGAGAAATCTATATTTCTGAGTTTCTCGTCTGTAAAAAACAACAGCATTCCATATTTAAAATAGATATGTTAGTAGAATACTAAGTAGGTATGTTTTTCTTATATATATGAGGGGTGTTATAAGTTTGACGTGTCTGTCTGTGTGTGTCTGTTTGTGCCATCGTTGCTCGCAAAAGGATGACCCGATTTTGATCTAGTATTTTTTTGTTTAAAAGCTGACATGATCGAGAGTGTTCTTAGCTATAATTCATCATCATCAGTTCGTTCACTACTTGACAACTCAGGGGTACTTAAAATTTTTAATTTATGTTTAATGCTAATGAGTAGGTATGCATTCACTTTTAATAATATATAAACGAAAACGATTAGTCTACAAAATATCGAGAAATCTCCTTTATGATGCTTATTTACTGTCCTAGAAAGAACCTGAATGTAAAACAACTTATTTAAAAGTACATTGATTTGGTATTCACAATGCGTTAGTGAGTGTCCACGCCGAAGTGCACATTTTTCGATATTTAGTTTAATTACTTGCCGTACCCACCCAAATAAAAGATTGCTAACCTTGTCAACGTACTTGGTGATTTTATAATAATAATGACCGTCCGCCTTGCCGGCAGACGGCGCGGGCGCCTCCCGCCCTTTTCGCTTCAGTCTGTCATAGACAAGACGGAAGCATAGACATCCTGGGGGGCCGTTAGAGACTGGGCTCCAACACTTCTTCTGCTGACACGGGAATGACGCACATTTTTTGAACTGCCCTCTTGACGGTGCCCTTTGTGGTATGAACGTCAGCAACTCTGCATATACTGTCTGTGCCTTCATACAGTTTGGTGACGCGACCCATCCTCCAGTGTAAGGGAGGCAGATTTTCTTCCTTTAGCAGCACGAGATCTCCTACTCGTATAGACGGTCGATCCTTTGCCCATTTGGTTCGGGTTTGCAACTCCGAAAGGAAATCACGTCTCCATCGGTCCCAAAAATGTTGACGGATTCTCTCGATTAGCTGATATCGATTGGGTCTCGAGGGTGCAGTAGGCGGTGTCGGTACAGACATCAACGGGCGGCCAATTAAAAAATGCCCAGGACTTAAAGGATTGAGGTCAGTAGGATCTGACGATAAAGCAGATATAGGTCGGGAGTTGAGGATTGCCTCTATCTGTGCAAACAAAGTGGTTAACTCCTCAAAAGTTAAAGAAGCATTTCCTGCTATACGTTTTAAATGATATTTGGCGCAACGAACGCCTGATTCCCAAATCCCACCAAAGTGAGGGGCATAAGGGGGTGAAAACATAAACCTTATGCCTTCGTTGGTTGCATAAGTGTGAATCGAATGTCGACTGGATCGCATAACTTTACCTAACTCATTATTAGCGCCTACGAAGTTTTTCCCATTGTCGCAGTATATTACTGCCGGTTTTCCGCGTCTCGATACGAACCTGCGTAGGCATGAAAGGAAGGCATCAGTACTAAGGTCGCTAACGACTTCTAAATGAATAGCCTTGGTTACAAGGCATACAAACACGCATAAATATGCCTTCGTTATACGGTTCCCACGTCCCTTTTTAGAAGGATTTCTTCTAAAAAGGGACGTGGGAACCGTATAAAGGGCCCGGCAAAATCGACACCACATTGATTAAAAGGAAAATCTGGACAAGTTCTTACTACAGGTAAATCTCCCATTTTAGGTTGTAAGGTCTGGCCACGCAAACGACAACAGACCACACATTTTCTATAAATGGAACGAGCCAAAACTCTGCCCCCGATGGGCCAATATTGTTCACGAATAGATGAAAGTAGCAATTGCGGACCCGCATGATACAAACGTAAATGTTCGTGTTGGAAAATAATTTTAGTTAAATGATGCTTAGCGTCAAGTAAGACAGGATGTTTTTTTTTAATATTCCGAATCGGAATGAGATAGTCTACCTCCTACTCTCAATAAATCATCGTTATCTAAGAAAGGATTAAGAGGTAGTAGTTTGCTTTTGTGATGCAAGGTTTTATTGTTTTGTAGAAGCTGTTTATCAGAAAAGAAAGTCTCTAATTGGCTTTGTTTTAATAAAAGTCTCAAGGAATTTTCAAGTTCATCAACCTGCAACGGACCAGTGAGTTTAGATTTATTTAATTTTCTTTCAAGGTTGAAGAAACGTTTTATTGCAATAGAAAATGAATTACCAAGAGCCTGCTCCGGATCTTCCGTCAGCGGCATCATGACAGAAAATCGACCGTTAGGTAAACGCTTGGTATGCGTTATGAAATGAGATTCACAAAATTGTTCTTCTGAAGAATGAGTATTGTTATCTAAGGGCAATTCCTCAATTTTCCAGAATTTCTTAATAGACTCATGTATGTCCTGAAGTGATATGAAAGAAGATAAGGAAGAAGTTTTTTTAAAAGTTTTACAGGAATTAGAAAAAGGCTCAGGAGTATCTTGTAGATGATCCTGGGAACAAGCAACCATATCTTTACGTGATATGGAAGAAGTATAGGTGGAAGAAGTATAGTAGTGATACTTCATGGGGTAGGTTGACGTCTTGAAGTGACATCAAAGAATTAGAGCCAGAAGTATCTTGAAGTGATACTTCATGGGGTAGGTTGACGTCTTGAAGTGACATCAAAGAATTGGAGCCAGAAGTATCTTGAAGTGATACTTCATGGGGTAGGTTGACGTCTTGAAGTGACATCAAAGAATTGGAGCCAGAAGTATCTTGAAGTGATACTTCATGGGGTAGGTTGACGTCTTGAAGTGACATCAAATAATTGGAGCCAGAAGTATCTTGAAGTGATACTTCATGGGGTAGGTTGACGTCTTGAAGTGACATCAAAGAATTGGAGCTAGAAGTATCTTGAAGTGATACTTCTTGGGGTAGGTTGACGTCTTGAAGTTACATCAAATAATTGGAGCCAGAAGTATCTTGAAGTGATACTTCATGGGGTAGGTTGACGTCTTGAAGTGACATCAAATAATTGGAGCCAGAAGTATCTTGAAGTGATACTTCATGGGGTAGGTTGACGTCTTGAAGTGACATCAAAGAAGTGGAGCCAGAAGTATCTTGAAGTGATACTTCATGGGGTAGGTTGACGTCTTGAAGTGACATCAAAGAATGGGCATCCGCATCTTGAAGCAAGAGCTGAGAACAAACATCACCGTTTGCCTTTGGCTGGTTAGCAGAGCCAGCTGTTAAAAGGATGGATGGGACAGAATTATTATTATCTTGAACAGTAGGGCCAGCTACTATCCATCCTAATTTAGTTTCTTGAAGAATAGGTTTATTTGGACCTAATTTAATTTTATTGGGACAAAGAATGTCAAAGAATATGTCTATATCTAACAAAATATCTATTTCGGAGGGTTCATGAAATGAAGGGTCAGCAAGTTCTAGATTACCGGGTAGATTTAAATTTTGAATGTCGACTTTGGTTTTTGGAATAGTACCCGTTATCTTAGGTATAACTAAACAATTAATGTTTACACTGAAAGGTCTTACACATGACTTTACTAAAATACTACATCTTTCAGACACTGGACATGTAATGTTACTTATACCAGAAATATTGAAACTACCAATTTTTTTTGAAACTACTCCTAATTTACGTTTTAGGTCACCAGTGATAAAAGACACCTGGCTTCCCGTGTCTAACAGCGCGCGAGCAAGATAAGTGCGATTGGTTTCTTTGTTAATAATTTTGACTCGAGCTGTACACAGTATGACTTGGCCTGGTGATGTCGCTGGTAGACTTACTGTATTAATACAAGTTAATGTGGTGTTCTCAACAACCCTATTGTTAACTGTATTTTTGTTTTTATGTAAATATGTATTATGTTTTTCTTGACAGATGCGGCATCGACCTTTCAAGGGGCATTCTGCTACCGTGTGACCAAAACGTAAGCAGTTGATACATAAATGAAGTTTTGAAACTACAGAAATTCTTTCGTCTACACTCATTGTTTTGAACTTGTGACATTGATGGACAAAATGGTTTAATTTATTACAAACAAGACAAGAACCCTTTTTGGAAACCTCCGAAACGAGAAATGATTTTATGTTTTTATTAAAATTGCCATTGCCTTTATTGTTATTATTAGATTTAATGTTATTAATTTTATTGTCATAATAATTATTGGTTGTACTTCTACTTTCTAATGTATTCGCTCTATTTTGAATAAATGTTTTAAAATCTTTAAGTGTGGCCATTTGTGAAATATGTCCTTTATAGTCTTCCCACTTGACACTGCTTACGGGATCTAATTTGGCTGAGACTAAGAATAAAACTAAAGGGTCCCACCCCGTCGTGGAAATATCAAGACTATTAAGCGCACTTAAATTTTTAAAAACTTGATCACCTAAATACCTAAGGGCACTGAATGATTCCTTCTGAATTGGGTTTAAATTTACAATCGCCTTCAAATGATTATTTACTAAAATGTTTTTATTGTTGTATCTTTCACATAAATTAATCCACGCAAGTTCATAATTATTAGCGGAAAAATCTATAGATTTAATAGTTACAGAGACGCTTCCTTGTAACGAATGCCTTAAATAATGAAATTTGTTAATCGGTGAAATCGCATCATTCTCATGTATTAATGACTTGAACGAGTCACGGAACTCTAACCACTTTGTATAATTACCATCAAAGGTAGGTAGATTAATAGTCGGTAGCCGTACTGGCATACTTCCACCACTCACATGACAACAATTAGACTGATGCGACTTCTCAGGTCCATGTTCAGAATTTTTATCGTTTGCTGAAAATGTGTCAATTATTAACTGTGCATAAGCTATTTGAGTAACAAATTCCTTCTCGGTAATTTCACGCTGAATTGTTTGTTCCTCAAAATTATCTGAAAGCTCCTCTATTTCGGTTTGTATTATATCGAAGTTTGAAAATAATTCCTGAACTTGAGCCAATCTTAAACTCAATTCCCTTATTTGTAAATTTGAATAAGTAGTTGAGGTGTTAAAAACTTGTACGTAGTTTTTAAAATTAGTCAACCTAGCTCGAACAATTCCACGTTTCTTAGTTAAGATTTTTACTTGGTCACCACTAGAGTCCGAATGTTGTACGTTTAAAGCCATCATAGGACTTTTAGATCTTGTTTTTGATTCACTTTCAGACATTGCAAATTCACGAAAAACTTTTTATAAAAGGAAAGGTCTGACCGTTTTCGATCCAGCCGCAATCGACTCACACCACTGCGTGCCGGCGCGAAGCACACTCGCCCGTCGCGATTATTGCTAGCGGAGGCCGAGGGCGCCCGCGCCGCCCCAACGCCGAGCACGCCGGCCGGCGAAACGATTTGTGATCGGCGACCCCACCGGGCGCTGAAATATTCGGCACAAAGGCTATGAAATGACAATAAAGCAATAGCTTAAAGAATTGGGGTATAATGCGACTAAATTATACGTAAACAATTTCACATATTAATGATAACCTATAATTTCAATATGGCGATGTCCGCCTCGTAAAGTTGAAATTTCTTTTTAAGAGTACGAATTATGTTAAAGATAACTTTGGAAAAAGGGAAATTTTATGATATAACAACACACAATACAGAATAATGTTACAATTCCAATGTGTATGTTAAAATAATATGTTAGGTGCGACTAAATTAGATACCTTTGGGAAAAATATGGCGCCGACATTACAAGGCGTCGACTTTGTATTTGAAATTCACAAATTATATGTTATGCACCACGGAATGAACAATACAGATAGGATTGGAATGGGAAATAGGTACGGCAATTACTTGGGAAAAGGCAAAATATGCATACCTTTGTTTTAAGACCGGCCCGCGCCTATGTACTTACGACACTTATTTTCAACGCACGCCAATTCACGTAATATTCGGAGTCCTGTCACGGTCGCCACTTTGTCCACGCCGAAGTGCACAATTATCGATATTTAGTTTAATTACTTGCCGTATTTACTTAAATAAAAGATTGCTAACCTTGTCAACGTACTTGGTGATTTTATAATAATAATGGCCGTCCGCCTTGCCGGCAGACGGCGCGGGCGCCTCCCGCCCTTTCCGCTTCAGTCTGTCATAGACAAGACGGAAGCATAGACAGTGAGGATTTCTTTTGGATTTAGTTTTTTATCTATGTTGTCTATATGGATCTCTATAAATTTTAACAGAAGCTCTTTTTGTTGATGCGTAGATGAAAATTTGGTAAATATTTTTGGAACGAAGTTCCTTATGGCGCGTTGCGAATTGTATTGGGGCTATAGGGGCTTGGGGCTAATAGGCACGACACTTTTTGCCACTCGAAAGCACAATGTAATAACGACTATTAAGAATGATACAAAAAACGACCTTATCACCTTGTCAATAATGTAGAATTTTGCAATTACAAATTGTGACTGTTATGACTGTTACATATTGTGACTAGCTAGCCGGGCCTTAGGTATGCAAGCGGTGGGACTTAAGGGGCAAGCAACCCGCCCCCTCACCCCTGTCCCTACCTAGGGCGCGGCCAACTAGCTCCGTCCAACGGGGTTTTGCGCAGAAGATTTGCAGAGCATATCGGACCGTCTCCCTGAACTCTGCAATGCTGTTGGCTGGGATACTCCCTCTTGATCTCAGGATACTCGAAGCTTCGAGGCTCTATGAGATCAAGAAGAGGGTACCGCACCCGGCGTTGAAAGACATTGAGGTGGAGCGAATGGCTCCTCCTGGGTCCTCGGACCCACATCCGGCAGAGCAGGCAGAGCTGAGGTTCGGGTTGGTAGACGAGGACTCGTATGCAGACGTGGTTAACAGCCACGTCCATAGGATCTATACGGACGGCAGCAAGATTGAGGGTCGAGTCGGAGCCGCACTCTCCGTATGGAAGGGTGAGGTCGAGACGAAGGCCGTCAAGCTTGCGTTGCCGCCGTATTGTACCGTCTACCAAGCCGAGCTTCTAGCGCTCCAGAGAGCAGTAAGTATAGCCTGCAAGAGTGGAATGGCGAAGGTCGGTATCCTTAGCGATTCCAGATCGGCTCTCCAGGCAGTCACCCTTAGTTCCCCTCATCCCCTGGCAGTGCAAACAAGGGAGGCCCTCCGAAAAGCTGCATCGCAGAGGCGGGAGGTCTCCCTGTTTTGGATTAAGGCGCACGCAGGGTTGAGAGGGAATGAGAGGGTTGACGAATTAGCCAAGGAGGCCGCGCTGCGATTGAAAAGGAAGCCTGACTACGATCTGTGTCGTGTTTCATTCGTCAAGCGTATCGTAAGAGAGGATACGGTTGAGGAATGGGACAGGAGATACGAAGTGGGAGGGACGGCCGGAACCACGAAGCTCTTTTTCCCAAGCGCTGCTGCTGCATACAAGATAGTCAACAAAATAGACATAACACACCACACTACACAGATACTGACTGGACACGGCGGGTTCGCCTTCTGCTTGAACAGATTCAAGTTGAAGGAGGACCCATCGTGTTCATGTCAGCCAGGAGTTGAGGAGACGGTTCCTCACCTGTTACTCGAGTGCCCGATTTTTGCTAGCAGTAGATATGATACTGAGCAAAAATTGGGCATATCGATGACGGGTGAGAATCTGCCTGCCATCCTGGGGGGAAAGAAGAGGGACATTTTCCTCTCTTTTTGTAAAAGAATTGTGTGTGCAACAAACAAGAAAAACTGTGATAAATTGGTGTGATAGTAGTTTAGGCTCTAGATTAAGATTTATTGTGATATTAGGGTTAAGTTGAATGTGTGTGCCGTTGTTTTATCTAAATTGTGTTCTATATATTGGAACTATCACTATTGATTTTATTTTATTTTATTGATTTTATTGTTTTATTGACACCTTAAATTTAATTTGTATTGTATAGTAACGAAAATTTTTATTAATTATATTAATAAAATAAAATTATATTAATATTTTATTATATTAATATAATTTTATTTTATTATTAATATAAATATATTAAATATATAATTATATATTTAATATATTTTATTTTATTAATATATTAAATATTAATCTTAAAGAAATAATAGAAATAGAATTAAAAAAGAACACAACAAGCCCTGATACTGTTAGGGGGATGGAAATAATAATAATAAAATAAAATAAAAACTAGTTCCGCGCGCACTATATATACTTAGTTCAACTATTTGTTTTGTATAATATAATATATTATATCTATACAGATAAACAAAATTGAAGTGTCTGTTTGTAATTTCAAATTAACAGCTTTTATTTTCACTTAATGCATTTAAAAGTATGATCGGTACTTACAATAAAATATAAATTGTTAACATTTTTCTGTCCGTCTGTCAGTCTGTGTGTTTGTTCCGGCTAATCTCTCTCTCTATATATATATATATATATATATATATATATATATATATATTTCTTCCAAAATAGGCTTCAATTCTTCATTATCAACTATATATTTATATTATAATATATATATTATAACTTCGTTCTATCCGGGTGTCCCTTGACACCTCTCAAGTTTTTTTATAAAAACTATAACCCTACTACGTAAAGTATGTACATAGCCTATGTCACCCGGGCTGTTATTACGAATCGTAGTTTAGGCGCTACGGTGGAACAAACATACATAAATGGACTGCCAAAATCATTACCCTCTCTTTTGGCTTCGCCGTAGTCGGGTAAAAAAGCATGACATGCACAGAGTACAAGAGATAAAAGTGAAAGTGAAACATCATTCATCATTTGAATTCCAAAATCGTGGCGCTCAAGATATGTATAGTTTATCTATACTAATATTATATAAAGGTAAAGTTTGTGGGTTTGTGAGGTTGTAGGGGGTAATCTCTAGATCTATTAAACCGATTTTGAAAATTCTTTTAGCAATAGAAGGCTACGTTATTTGTGAGCGACATAGGCTATATTTTAACCCGAAAAATTAAAATACTTTTTCGTGGTAGCCGGATTTACAAAGTAAGTCGGAGAAAAAACGGTCGAACGAAAACGTTTCTTACGAACGCTGCCTTACCGATGAGATATATGATTAAGTCCTAGAGAAAAGTCGTAGAGCTTGATAATGCCTACAAAAAAAAAATGTTTAACTTTAATATACACAATTTAAACAAAATAAATCTAAAAAGTTGTTTTTTATATTACAAAAATAATTTAAATCGTTAGGTCATGTTTATTGGTCGTATTATCAACAAATATGAATTCTTATCAAAATGAGTAAATTTATCGTCTCAAGTGTTTAAGACAAGATTTTTTCGCTTTACTGCACATGATTTGGACGAATGGTTCAAGAGATAACGACGATAACGCGGGCGCGGGCGGCTCCGGCGGACTTAGAGAAAGTTGAACACTTTCGAGTTCCACCTTTTTTATGTAATATAGCCAAAGTTATTTACAAATACATACATAATATTATGATGCAAAAATATACCCTCGTTTTTTCAGACAGGATATAAATCATAGCACTCAATACTAATCGAACCACGTTCAAAATTTCATCACAAGTAAAAATGTTTTGCGCTGAACGAAGTGGGCACGGGACAGCCAGTTGGTTATAAAATTGAAATGGTACCTACTAGGGCATGCAATATCGAATCTCGGAATCTTGGAGCGTTTGGTCCTATATTACAATATCGGAATCTCGGGAGTCAATATCGGAATCAGGTTTTATTTTATTTGAGTTTTTAAATAACGCTTTTAATTACGATTACTGCTAATGCAATAACTGTATTCGTGAGCCTAAAGCTGTGGAACCCCCAATCGAGCCCCTAGCCCCTCAAAATACAAGACGTTTATGTCTCTCACTTTTGCACTCATTAATATTAATAATATCGTTAATAACACACTGGGAAAAATTAGACTTTTTCGTTGAATGTAATTTTGTGCCTTTTTTTGACTAATTTAAGGATGTGGTTTTCAAATACGTGTTAATTAATAAAAAAGTTTTTTTTTATTACAATCGTAGGCAGGTCATATCCGAGCCCTGACGTCACTACGCGACCATGTGGATCTATTGTGACTCCTTCGAATTATAGGGGACGGTCCCCAGCCCTATGCTGCTCATAAACTGAACGACTTGGCTGGTGCTGCGAGATTCCTCTGTGGCAGAGTATTCGTGCTGCCCAAGATACCTATTTCTATTCTGTTGAACTGCTGGGCATTCAAAGATAAAGGTGGAGAGGCGTCTCATTCTTTTCCTCGCAACATCTGCAGAATAGAGTTGTCAAGTTAAAAGTTTGCAAACAACCCAGGTTTAACGTTCGTTTGCCCGACTCTATGCGAAAAGATGCGAAAAGAGGCACATATTCATTTTTAAAATAATTTTAAAAGGAATTTTTTTTCTTATTTTTTATTTTGTGCCATTGTGAATTTTGTAGCTAAAAGGAGAAGGGGGAATTGAAAATGCTTTCTATAAAGTCGTCGTGCTGAAAATGAACGTTCACGTATAATCTGTGAAGACTGGTATCTTTAGATTCAAAAGTCTTACCTTTAATCTTCTTGACGAAACTTTAGGGAGCTATAGCACGTGGTAAAGTATCGCAGAAACCAGTAAGGTCCTAAATTTTTAGAACAGCAATAAATACCTAGTAACAGTGGCGTGCACAGGATTATGACACTGGGTATGCGGCGAAGTACTCGGTCACAAAAACTTTTTCGTTTATAGATTTTTAGCATAGCTACAGCCAAGCGACGGATTTCTAAGTCGAAACCATGCCAACAGAGCAAGTCTTAGATGTACTACTATTCATGTACATCTTCTACGGCAACGCAGACAAAACAGCGATCGATCGTCGCAGCGAAAGAAATTCTAATAAGTAAAATAATAAGCATATTTTAAAATATTATAACTACTCACCAGTCGATCAGCTTTCATTCGATCAGTCGATTAACATGAAATTTCGAGTTACATTATTTTTTTGCTGGTTTAATTGTTGTAACTCGGGTACACACCTACCTTTAGACAGAATTTTAATCTTTTCACTGAATGACAATTGTGAGAACTGGTTATTTTAAATTTTTAATAAACACACATTTTCAACACAAACCTCACAATCAAATAATATTTAAAAAAAATCAAAAAACGCACTAGTAAAAGCAAATCACTACAATTATTATAGAAACTCAGTAATAAACTGTTAAATGTACACACTTTCAAATGTTAAAATGAAAAATCTTTTAAGAAAACTATAAATAAACTGGAGCAATTAAATTGTAAACAATGCTTATCACATGAAATATGCAATATGGCCCCCCCGAAACACAAAACGTTTCTTCTATTTAAACAAATAAAAGCTTACTAAACAAAAATGCATAAAGTGCATACGTGATTTATTAGATTTCCGTCTATTATTTTTACTCGGATTATAGGCAACGAATAATTTCCGACAAGCCAGTTCAGCGGTTTTCGGAAGCGATCGGATAGCCAAGAGCCATCGCCTGCCGCGGGAGTTGGCGCTATATAATCATGTCGTATTCATGGGTGTGTGCGTTTGCGAAGTATGAAAATTACACATACATGCGATGATATGTCCTGCAGAACGCAATGGGATGAGATGAGTTGCTATTTATAAAATATTAGTCGTTTTTATGTTATTATATTTTTTAAATTTATTTATTTACTATTAATTAAATTAATGTAAATAAAAAAAGTAAGTAAATAAAAAAAAAACTAAAACGTACGA
The DNA here is from genome assembly GCA_037179445.1 of Phengaris alcon alcon. Taxonomy (NCBI): domain Eukaryota; kingdom Metazoa; phylum Arthropoda; class Insecta; order Lepidoptera; family Lycaenidae; genus Phengaris; species Phengaris alcon. Next base: position 777,188 of record JAYRCH010000256.1, read on the forward strand.
ATGTTTTATTAAAATATCTGTGAATTACAAGTAAAGCACTGCATTTCTGCCTACAAGGAGCGCACGCCCCTGCCTTGTACCTTTTTTCAAATAAAATTTTATGATTACGTTTTTCTCTTACACTTGTTACAACTTGGAGCTTTTCCAATATGGCGTATTTAATAATTTGGAAACTAAGGATGAGCCCGTAGGAACATTTTGCATGAACCTTCCATACAATTACTGACATTACTTTCTTGCCATGTCACGCGCATTTGTTTGCGAGTCATGCGGAGCGTAGATGCCAAGTCGCGAGTACCCAATTGGGAATAAAAGGGCCTTTCCTTACGATAAAAATATTACATAAGACAATGGAGCTTTTCCAATATGGCGTAGGTACGTTTACAACGATTACGCCAGTCTGGCGGAAAGATTTACTTGTATAATGCATCGGATTGTGTACGATATATCGGTTTTAATTTCTCCACTTTGTATGGTTTATGGCGTTGAAAATCGGTTAATCGGTCGGGTAAATGTAAAAGCCAATAGCTTTTACATTTACCCAACTAAGGCGAATCCCAACGGAAGGGTAATGATTTTGGAATTAGAATCTATGTAATTTTGTAAGTTTGTTCCACCGTAGCGCCTAACTAATAATCCGATTTTAATAAATTAGTAACATAGGCTATATAATTTAAGTAGGCGGGTTATATATAGTTTTGTATTAAAATTATAGTCATTCAATTGAATACACGTCGCAATTCACGTGTTTATAAATAAATTTAAAGCCTTCAATATTCATTTAATTGAAAGGAGGTTTATTCATAAAATGTCATTAGATTTGCATCGGTTGGCCAAAGGCAACCGGACTTATTCGGTAATTACCAGAATAGGAAATATTATTATAGAACGTTTTACGAAGTTTCTATCTTTTTAATAATATGGTTCTACTCTTTTTTGGTCAAAGATGTCGATGGCCAGTCTACTTTTTATAATTTTTTAATACATCTTCTATACAGATAAATAAAATTGAAGTGACTGTTTGTAATTTAAAATTAACAGCTTTCCACTTACGCATATGAAAGTATATTCGATACTTACGATAAAATATAAATTAAAAAAATAATTGTCTGTCCGTCTGTCTGTTTGTTCCGTCTAATCTCTGAAACGGCTGGACCGATTTTCACGGGACTTTCACTGGCAGATAGCTGATGTTACAAGGTCTAATATAGGCTACTTTAATTTTAAGGTTCCGTTTAAAAAAAGAGGGTCCCGTTTCCATTAGCTCTATGCAAACGAAGTTGCGGGCACCAGCTAGTGCGTTACAAAAATTATAGGTATTCATTTATTAAAACAACTTTTCATTTACAAGCGAAGATATAAGAAATACTCAGCGAAGGCATCCACACGATATTCTAGAACGCGGTTTCCGAATGCAATTTTTCATACGAGGAATATGAACCGTTTTAAATTTTTGATCCGAAATCTGATTGCACTAGGATTTACTTTAACATTCATAAACATGAATTGAGAACAGATAAATATAAATAATCTGATTTTCCACGAGAATGCTTCTGACTTCTGACTTCTAAGTTCTGACGTAACATGTAAATGTAGTTTGAATAATTTATGAGAATTTTAAATTATGCGATTTGTTTGACGTTAACAATAATTCGATTCTGTAAATCTCAGATTTACAAGTAAAGTATATATATCCCGTTTTATGTACGGCTGGGACTATATGATCCGGGATCCGGCGGGCCTGAGAAAATTCAGAGCACTGAAAATTGAACTCTGCGCTAGTAAAATCGATTTGAAAATCGAAGTGTAGTGTCGAGTTGTCATATTATTATGTGACATTGACATTTGTGTGTTCGATTCTATTGTATTAGCGTTGAGTTATATTTTCAGTGCTCTGAATTTTCTTCGGCTTTACGGATTCCGGACAATATAGTGCCAGCCTAAGAGAAAAATCATATATCGTTCCTCCCTCTTTCATCATTAACAGCCATAGGACGTCCACTGCTGGAGATAGGCCTCCCCCAAAGATTTCCACCACGAACGGTCCTGGGCCACCCGCAACCAACGGCGGCCCGCGACCTTCATAAGGTCATCGGTCCACCTAGAGGGAGGCCGTCCAACGCTGCGCTTTCCAGTTCGTGGTCTCCACTCTAGAGCCTTTACTCCCCAGCGGTTATCAGTTCTACGAGCGATGTGGCCTACCCATTACCACTTCAACTTGCTGATTCTGCGAGCTATGTCGGTTACTCCAGTTCGTCTGCGAATCTCCTCGTTCCGGATTCTGTCACGCAGAGAAACCCCGAGCATAGCTCTCTCCATCGCTCTTTGAGTGACTTTGAGCTTATTTTAGAGGCCAACAGTGAGGGACCACTGAGGGACTGAGGGACCAGTTTTACATCCATAAGACATCACTGGCAACACGCACTGTTCAAAGACCTTTGTCTTTAGGCACTGAGGTATTTCGGACTCGAAGACGCTGCGTAGTTTCCCGAACGCTGCCCATTGTTGGAATCTTGACAGTTGGATTCGTCGTTGGACCTCACTATCAAAGTTGGACTTGCCTAATCGGACTGTCTGTCCCAGGTAGACGTATTCGTCAACAACTTCGATTTTAGAGTTCCCAACAAATATTGGAGCGGGTACAACATGGGCATTAGACATAATTTTCGTCTTGTCCATGTTCATTTTTATACCCACTCGTTGGGAAGCTCTATCAAGGTCGCCGAGCATGGCGCTAAGGTCTTCCAGCGATTCTGCCATTATGACTATATCGTCAGCAAACTGAAGGTGAGTGATGTATTCGCCATTTATGTTGATGCCGTATCCTTCCCAGTCTAGGAGTTTAAAAACATCTTCCAATGCTGTGGTGAAGAGTTTAGGAGAGATGACATCTCCCTGCCTTACACCTCTCTGCAATTGGATAGGTTTCGTACTTCCATTCTGTACTCGGACCGACATGGTGGCATTGTTGTACAAACACTTCAACACTTCTATATAGCGATAGTCAATGTGGCACCGCTGAAGAGACTGAAGCACCGCCCAGGTTTCGATCGAATCGAAAGCTTTCTCATAGTCCACATACGCCATACAGAGCGGACGATTATATTCCTCCGATTATTCTATAATCTGGCGGAGTGTGAGGATGTGGTCTATGGTACTATAGCCTTTTCGGAAACCGGCTTGTTCGGGTGGCTGGAAGTTGTCGAGCCTGCGCGCGGGACGGTTCGTGATAACCCTCGAGAACAATTTGTAGATATGGCTCAAGAGCGAGACTGTAGTTCTTCAACCAGGTATTGTCCCTTTTTTGAAGAACAGCACCACAACGCCCCTGCACCATGACTCAGGTGTGGCGCCTTCGTGTATGATGGAATTGAACAGTTTCTGGAGGACTTTGAGTATCGGTTTTCCACCCGCTCTCAGAAGTTCTGTCGTAATTCCGTCTTCACCTGGCGCCTTGTTGTTCTTAAGCTGTTTGAGGACCATCCTCATCTCGTACAGGCCGACGTCCGGGATATTCTCGGTATAGTGTCGAGTTAGCTTCGCTCTTGGATCTTTAGCCGTGCTGATAGCAGGTGTCCGTGTCGATGTGTACAACTGTCCGTAGAACTTTTCTATCTCCTCCAAAATCTCTGGCTTCGACGAGATGATCTTGCCTTGATCGGTCTTCAGCTTCGTCATCTGGCTTTGTCCGATAGACAGTTTATTTGCGAACACTTTAGAGCCCTTGTTTCGCTCAATCGTTTCCTCAATACATCTCGTATTGAAGGAGCGTATATCGTGTCGCATTGCCTTGGTTATCTGCCTATTAATCCGTCTATATTGTGGCATGTCAGCTGAAGACTGCAATCTCATTTCTCGCCTTTGCGCCATGAGTTCCAGAGTTCCATCGGAGAGCTTTTGAGTTTTACTTTGGCGTCGGGTCTTATAGAATTTCGACCCAGTCGCATGGACAGCTTCTACAAACCTGTTGTTTATATCGTCCACAGATTCGCACTCGCCTAGGCATTTGAAGCGATTTTGGAGCTCTAGTTGGAATTTTTCGGGATTTTGGATATTGGCAGCGGTGGGTCTGATCGTGGACTTCATCAGACTAGACCTTTCCAGCTTAACGTTTAGATTTAATGTGCCTCTTACCATGCGGTGATCGCTACCAGTCTTAACCCTGTTGATCACAGAGACATCATTAAATATACGCCGCTTGGTCGTCATAATGAAGTCGATCTCATTTTTTGTGGAACCGTCCGGGCTGATCCAGGTCCACTTCCTGGTAGGCTGCTTCTTGAAGAAGGAGTTCATCATGAAGAGTCCCTCCTTCTCCATGAAATCAGCCAGTCGCTGCCCCCTTGGGTTCCACTGCCCAATTCCATATTGTCCCATTCTCAACTCATCGCTTCGTTTGCCCAGTTTAGCGTTGAAGTCTCCCATCACAACCGTATAGTGGGTTGGTGAGGTATGTATGGCTTTAGAAATGTCCTCATACATAATCTCAACTTCATCGTCAGGGTGTGTCGAAGTAGGTGCGTATACCTGTATAACTTTGATCGAATACCGACTGGTAATTTTGAGTTCCAGGTATATCACCCTATTCGACACACTCTCGATCTTCACTATGTTGTTGACAAGAGACTTGTGGACGATAAACCCGACACCACCTTCGGATTTACGTTCTCCTTCCCGGTAGTAGAACAAGTTGCCAGATTTGAGAATTATCGTGTCCTCGCCCTGTATTCGGACTTAACATAACCCTATGATATGCCCTCGCAACTTGTCCACTGCTTCTTCCAGCTCAGCAATCTTCGAATCTTCCCTCAAAGTGCGTGCGTTGTACGTTGCCAGGTCGAGTCGTCGGGGGTGGTAGCCGGAATTTCGGAGCCGGAGATTCTTCGCACCCCCTGCCCCGCAGTTCCCGTAGCCGCTACCGTAGCCAGGGATAGCGGGGCTGCCGGTGACTAGGGGTTCATTGCCGGGGGGTGCCGGTTCATCTTGGGGGGGGGGGGGGGGGTTGCCATAGTCACCCTTGGTACGCTTGGCAGGCGGGTTGGTGACTGCAGTGGTGTATTCCTACTTACTAAGACGGACGCTGCTGCCCATTCGCCTGAGGTCCGTTTGTCGCCTCTTACGACACGCTTTTCCGGACGGCGGTGGGGATTTGTATTCTTTCTCCGTTCCCACACGGAGTACTCCCTCTTTCACTTATTAATAATTTGTTAAATTTGTTCTCTCTTTCACTCTTATGGGTTTATGCCAGTGATATAGCTACTTACAGCTTATAATGTTCTTCTTCCAAGCTGTAAACTGAGTTGCACAAGATGGTGTAGTCAGGCCTCTGTCACTCCATGTACTTGCGCGTGCTAAATGCCTCCCACTTGCCGCATCTCGGGGATCCCTTTCGCTGTGGGTTGTCGACAGTCGATCGCGATATGCGCGCACTATTATTTATTAAATTAACATGACGTCGACTGGCATTTTATGTACTGTTCATGGATATAGATAAATCTTTCGTTTTTCCATTTACCCAGTGATGTAGACAATCTATTTAAAAACAATGACACTCACTTGTGTCATTGTTTTTAAATCTATTTAATAAACTGATGTCTATTTTGATTAGTGAATGGTGATGCTTTATGTTACACGAGTCATGACTATTGTAAAAAATACAAGGTTTGCCTAGTAACAGTATGCATTCGGAAACATTCTACAGGTAACAACTTAGGTTTTTGTTTTTTCTATAGGTAAGAATTTACGACTTTAATTAGATAAAATTATACTTAGTATAAAGTACAAGTGTATTTTATGGTAAGTGAGCAATGATTGCCGAGATTTTTTGTAGCTCAAAACACACCTCGTTTGTAATAACTAATAGGTACAAGTTAGCTAAGTACATACCTACATTACTGAGGGAATATGTTAAGCAGAGTGCTAATAGAAAGTAGTAGTTTTGCTGTTGTAGGTATTTCTCGCTTATTGAACAGACGAGGCGACTGTTTATTAAACATTATATAAAAATAAAGCACATGTAACTACATAATATTTTGTAATATTATATACATTGTAGGTATACAAAAACAATTAAAATTATACCTAATAAAACATTTCATTGTATTGAACTTAAATATTTAATTGTAAGAAGCAACCCCGACCGATTGTCTAGGCACGTAAATTCCACTGTGCGCTATCGCATTAGTTTAATTTGTTGTGCGGTTGTGCGCTGCATAGAACGGAAAATTGGAGTTCTTTGAAACCATTTTTCTCAGTCATGGTCTTATTGAAAGAAAAAACGCAAAAATATATCTTAATCTGCATTACATTTAACCGAGGCCTGTTTTTTATGAGTAAAATTTTTTATTTAAATATTGATTTAAAAATATGCCACCCTTTTTTTTAAAGTTGAACCTTTTTTCTCTTCTTATATAAGTCACACGAGTGTGAAAATTATTTCAGTATTTTATATAAGACAAGATTCAGGGGAAGGTCGTTTTAGTTTTTGCAAATTTTGTCTCAAATATTTATATCGCTTTTTTATCGAATTCCAATACTCTCCGGTCGGCGCGATACGCCCTTGTCGCCCACAAAATTAATATGGGACTTGACGCTCAGGTGACTGGCGTTATAGAGAGCCTTAAGGTTTATTTTTACACGCAGCTGTCACCTACTAGCAATATACATTATAGCTGACCATATACGACAGCTATAATCTATATTTTACATCTTCGTGTCATAAGATATGGTGATACAAAATATATGTGCATTATAAATTACAATACATCTCTCTTCGAAGAGGATGTTTAAAGAGTTTCTGTTGATAGACAGATAAACATATTACAGGACAGTCACTCAGAATGAAGAAGATAAAACAATATACATAGGTAATATCCCTAAAACAATCCCCAAAACAATACATCCCAGGATGCTAAGTACAGAACACAATTATATAATATAGCTGTATGTGAACCCTTCATGCTATTAATAATAGGTCATTACCTATGAAATTTCCGTTCTGCAGTACTGGCCATTTCAAATCAAAATAATTTTTGGTTGGCTAAGAATTAGAATTTCAAATTAATTTTATTTTAAAAACATGGAATTCTTTTTCCAAAAGTAGTCATTTGTTTATTGATTAGTGTTACATTTTCATCGCATTTCAATCTTTTTCGTCATCATGGATACGTTAAAAATTCGAGTAATTATGGAATATGAGTACCGTCGTGGCAGCAACGCGGCACAAGCGGCACGCAACATCAACGACGTTTACGGACCTAACACTACAAACCAACGCACCACCTGTTATTGGTTTGCTCGCTTCCGTTCTGGAAATTTCGACCTGAAAAATGAACCTCGCGGTAGTCCGAAGACTTTGGCCGACAATGATGAATTAAAGGCGATTGTGGAAGCTGATGATACACAAACTACAGCTGAATTAGCAGCAGCTTTCGACGTTAGCGTCAAAACAATATTGGTCCATTTGCGTCAAATTGGCAAGGTAAAAAAGCTTGACAAATGGGTGCCCCACGAACCCAATGATCGCCAGCGCGAAGTACGCGTCGAGACGTGCCTTGCACTGCTCAACAGACACACAAATTTAGGAATTTGAACCGCATTGTTACCTGCGATGAAAAATGGATTCTGTTTGATAACCGCAAGCGCTCAGCAAGTTGGTTGGATCCTGGTTCAGCACCTAAACAATGCCCTAAACGAAAACTTACCCCTAGAAAAGTGATGGTCACTGTTTGGTGGTCTAGCGCCGGTGTGATTCATCACAGCTTCTTACCAAACGGAGCGAGCATTACTGCAGATGTGTACTGTGAAGAACTGAACACAATGATGGAGAAGCTGGTACATCTCCAACTAGCATTGGTCAATCGCTCGTCTCCGCTGCTCCTGCACGACGACGCGCGACTTCATACTGCACAGCAGACGGTCTCCAAGTTGCAAGAACTGGGGTTGGAAGCTCTCCGTCATCCGCCCTACTCACCAGACCTTGCGCCTAAAGACTACTACTTTTTCCAGAATTTGGATGACTTATTGCCGGGAAAAAAATTCAATACCCGAGAGGCAGTACAAAATGCCTTTGAAGAATTTGTTGCCTCCCGTCCAGCTGATTTCTTTAAGAAGGGCATCAATAAACTGCCACTGCATTGGCAAAGATGCATTGATTGCATGGGTGATTACTTCGATTAATATAAATAAAAAATACATCAAAAAAATTAGTTTCAATTTTTTCATACAAAACGGCAATTTCATAGGTAAAAACCTAATATATGGCATGTATTTAAACTTTCGACAAGACAATCAAATTTTGGGTGTGAAAAAACCGAATATTGAATACTAAATTGCCAAGTTGACGAAAGAATATACGAGGGCGGCACTGAAAATTTCGGGAATCAAGGAAGTGACACAACATTACTATTTAAAAATGTATTTATTGCTTTTCGAAGTATTCTCCGCGAAATTTGACACATTTTTCCATACGATGGAACCAATCATTGAAGCAACCATTCCATTCGAAAGTTGGGGTCTCTAAAATGGCCGTTTTGTAGGCGTCCACAGCTTCTTCAGGTGATGAAAATCTCTGATCACGCAATTTATTCTTTATTTTAGGGAAAGTATAAAGTATAGAAATCATTAGGGCTTAGGTCGGGGCTGTACGGCGGATGGTCTAATAATTCTATGATTTCTTGCTCTAAAAACTCTTTTGTTCTGTGCGCGGTGTGAGAACTCGCATTGTCGTGATGGAGGATGATGCGGCGGTTGCAGTTCTCTTTACGGAGTTCAGAAACGACCTGTGGCAAATAAATGTTAGCATACCATTCTGCATTAACCGTTCTTTGTCCCTCAAGAGGAATAGTCGCAACATGGCCGGTTTTGGAGACAAACGTGGCCACCATTTTTTTTGCAACACTCCGTGAACGAACAATTTTTGTTGGCTTTAACTCATTTTCGAACACCCAAACTCGTGACTGGTTTTTTGTTTCGGGTTCGTACTGTTATACGGGATTACTATTATCCCGTTTTAAAAAAAGATTTATTACAATTAACTGAAATAGTACTTCAATAAAACAAAGAAATTAGAATTGAGACAACTGTCCTGGTCAAGAGTCGGAGATGGAATGCCCTGAAGGGGTCTGGACTGAAGCGTAGGACGATAGGAGAAATGCGGGATCAGCAATGTCGGAAAGCTAGGGTGAGCATGATAGGGTACAGATGCGGGATATAACAGTACGCATATATCCAGGATTCGTCACCTGATACGATGTTGTATACAGCATTTGAGGATCCTGGAATCTTTCGAGAGTTCTGACGCACCAAGTAACGCGAGCCGCTTTTTGCTCTTCGCAGAGCAAATGCGGTATCCATCGGGAAAACAACTTTTTTACACCTAATTGTTCATGCAAGATTATTTGTATTTGACTCATGCCAATGTCTAAAGTTGCCTGAATTTCGCGGTATGTCACATGTCGATCTTCCTCAATCAGCTTACGCACAGCATCAACGTTTTCTTAGGTGACTGCAGTTTTTGGACGACCTTGACGGGGATCATCACTGAGCTTGACATGTCCACGTTGAAATTCAGCAAACCAGCGATAAATTGTGGTTTTGGATGGGACTTCATCACCAAATGCAGAAATCATCCGGTCAATACACTGTTTTTGTGTTAAACCACTTCGAAAGTCATTATAAATCATCGGTCTAGAATTTTTTCGAGTCAATTCCATTTTCTCAACGACTAAACAAGTTTGACAAGACCGAGAATCTTTTTTTAAATAAATAAACGGTATTCGATTTTTAAAACCAAGGAGTTTTAAATTAAAAAGATTTTAATATGACAGGAACAGTGGAAATATTCCATTCCCGATACTTTTAGTGCAGCCCTTGTAAGGAACAATAAATTTCAAATCTGGTGACTAATTAATACCAGTTTTTTTCACTGAATATTCCAAACTGGCAGATGGATATTATTTTAGCGAACAAATAACTTGAACAAAAATCTTGGCGACAATTTGAGAGTCGACATTTAATTTAAGAAAATATATGTGCCTAACATATATTTTCCATGATGTAGGTAATTCAAAAAACATAATAAGCACCAAAACGAGCACACACAAAAAAAAACATAAAGGATCGTACAAAATTTCCATATTTAATTTTTCTGGGTTTCGGGGGGTCTAGATAATTTGTAGATTAATTTTGAAATTTCAAAATGACGAATATTTATTTTTCTGTAAAATTGATATGGGTGTCGTCTTCGAGGTTTTTAGGGGTGCTGAATATAAAAATGATATCCATTTTGAATTTTAAAGATAGTGGATTTTTAATAAAATTAATCTAGGTGTTAATTTTTAATAAAATTAATCTAGAAAAGGATTTCTAGAGGCTTAGGGGATGTTAATTACAAAAAAAAAACATTTATTTTTAAATTAAAAAACGGCGGATATATTTTAATTTCTGTAAAATTTTCCAACATCTCTATAGCTTTATAGATCGCTCGTGTCTCAAAGTAAGCATTGCCATATTTTTTCTATAATCGCTTCTATCTCGAAAACGGTACAACCTACTGAAAAAAATAATGAAAATCCCTCCCAACCTACCAAGTAACCTCGTAACCACGTATTTTCTTTATGATAAGAGTTTTTTTTCTATAGCTTACATAGCTGGGTACATAACATACTGTGTTAATAATTATCACTCCTAATCAGCATCCGCAACAACTTTTAAATTACTACTTATGTCATTTTAACGAAGAAAGAAAATTCTCTATTTTGGAAATTTTAAGACAATTTTATAAGCCATTCATATTATTCTGCACCCCTAAAAACTTTGAAAACGACACCCATACCAACCGAAAACAAACTCCAACAGTATCCAAAAATGCGATTTCGGTAGCCAGCAAATTTAATTTTTAGCAGCCATTAATTTATCAATCCAATCTGGTTTTATAGCTGCTTACATCGTATAATAGTCACCACTCGGAAATGAAGTCGCCAACCTGTAAATTTCGGTGCCAATTTGGATTAAATTTCGCCACTTTTCATCTGCCGATTTTTGCATTTTTGTCACCTGAGTGCTTTATCCAGTTTAGTAATTTAGTCACCAACATATTAATTCGCTGCCAAATTTAGTAATACAATATACTCATGTGCAGTCGCCAACTTATTTTTTGTTCGCAAGATTAATTATATCCCTTTCAAAATCAATGAAAGGCGTTATATTTTCTTAAATACATTTATTTTTATCTATCACTTAATGAAAAATAATATCTTCTGGTTTAATTGTTCAAAGGGATTGATGAACTTCATAGTAATACTATGACATCATTGACTATGACTTAACCATAGACGAATCATTGGTCTCGCTGGGCGCTCTACCAGACCGAGCAGACATGCTTGTCGGCGGTCGGCTTACCCGTGCCAGTCCTATTGAAAGCTTTATGACAGGCGTACATCCCGAATATTTTATCAATTTTAGTTTTAATCGGAAAAAAATGCCAAATAAAACTATATAAAAATAATTTGAAAAGAAATAAGAAGGACACTGGGATCACATATCATCAGTAGGTATCGTATAACTTCGAAATATAAAATTACATGAACTCAAAACGACATTCAGTGTTGCCGCGTATGAAGAAGAAGAATCAAGTTCCCCGTGGTTGATATTTTTATGATGTGAATTTATTGTCATTGTATTTTATTATAATATAATATCCTATTTCATATATCTAACCTAGTTATTATGATTCTACCCATGGAACTAAGTAACTATTCCCCAGAAGCATAGGTCGAAAAATATTTTAAAAATATGAAAACGTTACAGCTAAATATATTATGTGTAATACAGTCATTTTTATTATTTTTCTAAAGAAGAAGCCCATAAGAATAATATATTGATATATTAACTTTTAATTAATTGTTAATCTTACTATTCTACTACTATAATTATAAATATGAAAGTTAAAAGTACAGTGTTTCTGTGGGATACTGTATGTACGCGGGTGAGGCCGCGGGCAAAAGCTAGTTTTTAAGTATTTTATTAGCTACATTTATAACCGATAACATAACAAATATACCACAGCATAAGATATTTTTCTCATTAAATCGGGCAAAAGTTGAGTAGCTGGCATCACAATTTTTCACGCACACTAGAATTTGTTACATGTAAGTCAGTTGTCACTTTACACACTACAATAATGAGTTGCCGCATTGACAAAGCTGTTGTTGTTAGGTAAAGCTCTATATTGTGGAGCGCCCAGCGAGACCAATGATTTATCTATGGACTCGACCTTTCCAAATCAAAACAAATCTTCTTTAATATAACTCATTGATCGGTGAAATAGTCAACACGATTAATCACTGATAAGATAAATTAGTTACAGGCGATTTGCCTATATTTGTAAAGCCTAAAAGAATCTTAGAAAACACTCAAGAACAAATTATTATGGTTATTGCTTGTTATATATAGCAATTTCCTGTGTGGGAATTACAATCTTATCCACACAAAATTTTTTTTTACCTCAGCCAAGATTTATATAAAAAGCTATTTCATGCCAACACTAAAATATATATTTGCAATAAAACTAAGTAAAAATATTACGCTCAAGAGTACAGGCAGTACTCTTAAGAGTACGGAGTACAGGCAGAAAAGCTAAAAAGTGTCCGACAAAATTAATTAAATGACAGTTCTAAAACTGGCCACAATGGCGCTAGAGTCAAAATTGGGTGTGACATGAAGTTAGCAATAAGAGATGGAGTGAAGTTAAATAACATACTTTTTATGTCATTATTTGTCGTCAACACACGAAAATCAAATGTGTGTTATATTGTGCGTTTTTGAACATTTTTCTTTTGGGGTTTTTATTTAAATGGAGAAAACATATCTTTCGGCGCGACACCATGCGCGTCGCGTCATAATCGCCCCTTCTTATGAAAAATGATGCTTATCTTTTTTAAAATAATGTTTAAAATACCTCCATATATTACACGCGCTCGCTTAGCGCTCGAGTAGCAACAGCGCGGCGTCGCGTACGAGTCGCGCTGATTCGCGATCGTTCGCGTCGCCTCCACATCCCTCTCTATACGACGAAGACTCAACCGTATTTAATGATATGCAATGGTCTTAATTGGATGGTCAGGTTGGGTTAGGTCACCCTTTCAACTGTTACTCTGACTCTACGCGTTCGCGACGCGATTTCGGCTCTTACGCGTTCAGCGCTCATAAGCGCGTGTCATCTGAACGTGACCTTAGGATTCATAAAATGTTATTTGTTAAACTTATTACAATACATGTCATTGTACTGTAACAGGAGAATGACGTGTTGAGGAGTATGACGTACCTAAATGATTGAGGTGTCGAATGGGCTTAGGTTAGGGTTGCCATCTCCTTAAATTTTACAGCACGGACAAGGTGCATATGATCCCCGAGATTCTGGAGCCCAAAACCCGGACATAGGTAAAATGTCATAATATGTAGGTACCCAGCAGTGGACTTTTTAAGATCCGGAAGAAACTAAAAAACGTACATTCAAAATTAAAGATCACGCCAAAAAATTACCTATATCCAAAGTTACACAATAGTTACTTCATAATGTTTTTTATTATTTCTGCAAATCAAAACAAAACAAAAAAAAATGACGGCTCCCTAAATCTGCCTCCAAAAAAACCCGGACAGCAAATGAAATCCGGCCTGGACACTCCTAGGACGCCCTCTAAACTATGACAAATCCGGGTAAACCCGGACCACCGACCACAATTCCACCGATTTACTCGAATGACAGCTCGCGGCTGCATGTGCGTGGCTGGGCGAATGCGGAGGCGGGCGGGGAGGAACTTTTTCCCAGTCTGGACTATGGCTCACGGGGCTAGCCGCTGGTCGTATTGTGCTTTGACATAATAAACAATATCATTTCATAATATCTATGATAGATTTGTCTGCGACCTTAAAAATGATTTTGGTGTAAACCTTACGCTTTACGTCAACATGGCTGACATTCGCCGGTGCTCGAGCTGTCATTTGTAGAGAGTGTCGCCCCTGTGGCATAGCTGCAAAACTAACAGAGATGACAGACATGGTTGCTAGCTTCTTATTCTAATCTTAGGGTTTGATTCATAATTTTCTAACATGTGTCGGATAGCTTACTCGGAAGTTTTGTCGCTGCTTACTTTATATCGAGCGACAGAGACAAAACATGGGAACAAGCTATCTGACGCTTATCAATACGTTATGAAACAGGTTCCTACTGTTCATAGTCTGTTATTCAATACATATTTTACACATAAAGTATATTTAAAACAACCAAAATTTATACAAAATATATAAGTGTAAATAATATAAGTACTGATATTATATTTATTAAAAACTAATTGCAATGACTTCGTAACTAACAAATAAATATTGTTTTATTAGAAATCAAAAACGAGAAGTTGCAAAGTGTAAAAACCTCTAGAGAAATTGTTACTCTGAGTTGTATTATAAATTAAAAATGGAATTTTTCATGAACTAAACTAGGCACAAATTATATTTTTATTTGTGCGACTGTTTTTAATTAATTTCGATACAGAGTATACCTTTTGATCAGAAATTCATTAATTAAAACCGAATCCACTTTTTATTGTATCGAGAAAATCATTTCGTTTTTGAGGATCGGATACTTGATAATGTCATTATTTCGTTTTAACCTATTTATTTTAGCGGACTAGTTCTGAGATACTTACATCTCATATAAATTCTTTTTAAATGACATGTTAATAAAAAAAAACCCGGCTGCAAAAAATACATATACCTACCTAAGCAACGCACTAAAAAGACCGAAACAAGATTGAGAAAACAGACTGCACCCGTACGACTACGCTCGTGAAATAATTACAGGCTTTCAACTCATAGTGTTCTGTTTTCTCAATATTGTTTCGGTCTATTTAGTGCGTCGCTTAGGTATGTCTTTTTTTGCACTCGGGTTTTTATTTTTTATTATTTATTTGATTTTTTAGGTTATCCACACACACTTGGTAGATTTAAAGTAAATAACGAAAACCGACTTACAAAGTAAAAATGAACAAAAAAGTATGGAATAATACTTATTTTCTAAATAATTGCCGTTTTAAATTCGGCAAAAATTTCAACTACTTTATCGTCATAATTTTGAAGTCGGTACGAGCCCGAATAACGCCCTGATATAACAATATTTAAAATAGAACTCACGTTCAAGTTGGCTGGAACCGATTTCAAAATTATGAAGATTAGGTAGAGAAATAGTTAAAATTTTAGCCGAATTTAAAAGGAGAATTATTTAGAAAATATGTTTTATTTCATACTTTTTTGTGCATTTTTACTTTGGAAGTCGGTTTTCATTTTTTGTTTAAAAATAATATTTTTTCTCTTTTGAGTTATATTAATTATATTATATGTATAAATATTATTATTTTAAGTAAGTTATAAATCCAAAAAAGCCTCCGCTTTTCTCACTCTCTCGGCAAAACAACCTCAAGCGTTATTTTATGCCAGTTTTCTATGAGGCTGTGGTATTTCCCCGAATAAGCATTACCGATCTGTGAACCTATTAAACAATTACCAGTGGTGATAGTGATTAGATACTATATTATTAGATAATCATTATTATGTATTGTAATGGTCGGCGCAAAAAATGTAGCAATAAGTATTAAATATATTATAGTGATGATGATGATCACGAATATAATAGCAAAATTTCAAAGACATTAATATCGGTGCACAAATCTCTGATGAGTAGTAAGTGCCTATGTCATCATCATAATAATATTATGTTGGTGTTTCGTGTGCAGATGGTGGTGACGATGATGATGATTACTGTAAGTGGTATGATGGCATATGCTTGCAGTTCTTTAAACAAGACCGGAATCCCCAATCATGTATCTGTAAGGACTCAGGAGTTCTGTTCAGTACTTTTGGATCCAGGGTATAGCTTGGTACAACTACTTCAGAAAAAGTAAAAATCACTATATGTCTCCATATAAATTTAGAAGAGTTCCCTCGATTCATCATGGATCCCCAAGATCAGGTCTCCACTTTGACTTTGACTACGGGACAAATTTGGAATTATAACCTTTTTTATATTATAATATTATTATAATATAAAAAAGACCATTATAATATTATTATTGTGATTATTATTTTTAAATGCGTTTCGTTTGTATTATTATTTTTTGTTACTGATTTATGACATCTATTATATAATCCTGACATGTAATAACATGTCAGGATAATTCCAATAGGAATTACCGACAAATATCTTCTCGATTGACATCATAATATGTTATGTACTGACTACTAATATTTTGCGAATTTTATTATTAATTTAAATGTGTTATGTGTGATTTTCTGTGTTTATTTTTTTTGTTATCTACCAAACTTCCTTACAGTATGACATGTACTTAATTATTAAATATCACTATATAGTGATTTCAACTTCTTCTGAATGCATATGCTACCAAAAAGAAACATTTTGCACCAAGGTATACCCTGAACAGAACTCCTTATAGATACATGTTTGGGGATTTCGGCGTTGTTTAAGGAACTGCAAGCATAAGCCACCACCACCACCATCACACCATACATCATTACATTAAGATGATATAATAGGTACTACTCATAGTATTTTTCACCAACACTGATATCTTTATACATTACTTTGCTGTTTGTGAAATGCAAAAAAATTATGTTGTTTTAATTCAATTCAATTCGTTTATTTGCTCTAAAAGTGGTAACAATAGTTGGTAACAAACTTTATAGGTTCTGGCACTTATCTATGTATTTAGCTATGTATAAATAGCATGCAAATTTATCATCATAATCATATCATATATATCAATAATCAGAACTTAAATTTATTACATTAATTTAAGTTCTTATTATTCTAAATTATTACATTATTATATATTGTATTCTAATTATTTCATTAGTAATTAAGTACATGTCATACTGTAAGGAAGTTTGGTAGATAACAAAAAAAATAAACACAGAAAATCACACATAACACATTTAAATTAATAATAAAATTCGCAAAATATTAGTAGTCAGTACATAACATATTATGATGTCAATCGAGAAGATATTTGTCGGTAATTCCTATTGGAATTATCCTGACATGTTATTACATGTCAGGATTATATAATAGATGTCATAAATCAGTAACAAAAAATAATAATACAAACGAAACGCATTTAAAAATAATAATCACAATAATAATATTATAATGGTCTTTTTTATATTATAATAATATTATAATATAAAAAAGGTTATAATTCCAAATTTGTCCCGTAGTCACCAAAGTGGAGACCTGATCTTGGGGATCCATGATGAATCGAGGGAACTCTTCGAAATTTATATGGAGACATATAGTGAATTTTACTTTTTCTGAATCCAAGCATTTATATGTCTAAGCATTTATATATAAATTTTGAGGAGATCCCTCGATTCCTCATGGACCCCATCATCAGGTCACCTTGATGTCAAAGAACCAATTCGGGATTATACCCTTTAATTAAAAAATATATTTGTAATCGGTCCACAGACTACTATCGTCGTAAGTAATCGTTAAACATACAATATATATATATAATATATATATATATATACAGCCGACCGTTTAACCGCCTATTTGAATGCATTAATTACTTTTAATTATAATTAGCTACACGAATTATAATTAAAAGTAAAAAAAAAACCTATCTTGATAGGATTAGGATGTCAAAGCTGTCCAACTGGTAAGTATGACTTTTATTATGTTACAGTACGACAACGACCTCAATGTCTTTTGGCAATCGTCGTTTTTTATTAGCAACATGGTTTTACTGTACGTGACATATGCTTAAAAAATATGATTAAACAGCGCCCTGCACACTGCGGATCGAACTGCCATGCTTCGTAATTATGCCTAACGGTTTTGACTGTCGGCGTCGTTTAAGTACGTCAAAATACGTTTATAATGGTTTGCGTCATCTGCGTTTTAAAAGTCTGCAAAGTAATCAATTACTACCGACAGAATGAATATATTGCTATCGTTTTTAGAAACCCAAAGCAGTGAAAACGGACAAAAGTTTACCGTTTCTAAATGGACCAAGTTTAGAAACAGAAAACTTTAGAAGAGTTGTTTTAATGACTAAGCCGGTACCTATTTGTAAAGCAAAATACCACAGACTTTAAAACTTCAACTGTTGGAACTATCAGTATTTATTTCTAGATTTTATATTGCATCCAATATCTCTGCCCCATTTATAACACCTGGTTTATATTAAAATTTAAAGTTATAAAAATTTTTACAGGAGTGCTTTAAAGTTTAAAATATATCTGAAAATTGTAAGTTTTTTATAGAAGAGGGACAAATGTGTGTACACTGTAAGTGTGTGTCACTTTATATGAACATATTATCACATAACTACGTCACGTAACGGCGTCTCGCGGCCGGGTTCCACGTGCCGCACGCCACCGAAGCTTCTACTGTCTCCTCAGCGTATCACTTGGCGGACCATGTTATAGTTCAAATAAAAATTGCTTGATTATAAGTGCAACTTATATATTTTTTTGTTTTTGGAACAAAGTTCCTTATGGGGCGATGCGGAGAGGTACCAGAGCCGGGAAAAACGTCCGTAACGTAATATTTGTATGTATAATAGTCTTTATTATTTTCTTTTTACCTCGAATAGAACTTAAAATTAATATTTTTATAATAAGGAGCTTCGTTCCTATCCGGTGTCCCACGACACCACACGGCTTTTTTTATTTTTTTATTAACACAAAAAATTACATATTTTACAGTCATTACATAAATCGCCAAACTGTGGAGCAGTTTGTTGGCGGTTGGAGTATTCTAAATAAAATAATTACAATTCTATTATAAACAATTTTCATCAAACAAAATAAAGTATATAACAAAATAACAAATATTGTAAATAACATCTAAATATATTTTTAAATAATTTTGTACTGACATAATTTATACCTCTCTTATACTTATACTTATACCTTACCTTACCTATACGTACTACTATTTTATAATAAATACTAGTATTTTCCAATAAATACATTTTCAGCCTTTTCTTTAAAATTGACAAGTTTAATATTTTATTTATTAAGAAATCTATTTTATTGTATATTAATGGTGTCAAATATCGTCTAGTTCTCTTACCATAATAATTTTTAATATTTGACATTACATATTCACCTTGTGTTACTTTTCTTGTATTATATTTATGCTTTATATTTTCTTTATATTTATTTACACTACACTACTCTAGCGCTATATATGCGCTATGTAATCAACTTTTGCATGCACTGGTAGTATCTCATATACTTTAAATAATTAGTTGTAGTTAGGTTTATATTTCACTTTTACTTTATCATTTACCAGATACTCGTATTTAATGAGTCTCACTTGCAATTGTTTTATCCTGTCTAGTTGTATTTTGAAAGTAAGGCCAATGTAACTGCTTATGCCGTAGCTAATGAGCGAGTCTGTAAGTGCGTAATATATTACATACAGCATTTTTGTATTAACAAACTTACTAAGATGAAAGAATTTACCCAGTACTGACTGTAATCTATTACACACTTGATTCATCTGTAATTTCCAACTGAGCTTATCATCTACTATCAAGTCTAAATATCTATAATTATTTACTATTTCTATGTTTGTACATTTGCACTTATTTTTAGTATTATGAAGGCACTCGTAAGTATGTCCAGATAATATTTAGTTAGTAGTTATTTAAGTTAATATTTAGTTTATTATTTTTACTGTAAGGTGAAGTTATACACATAGCTTTAGTTTTACTGTGGATGATTATTATGCCATTGTCGTGTGCCCATTGAATTATGCTATCAAAATCCTTCTGTATATAATGTTGTATCTTATCTTCTTTCTTCTTGAATCTTTCATGTTAATATCTTTAATATCTATAATGAAAATATCTTTCATGTTGTTGGATGAAAACAATAGACACATGTCATCTGCGTACATAAAGGTTTTACAATGTTTGATCACATTTATGAGGCTATTTATATGCATGATGTACCCAACCGGACCATACACTGAGCCGGTGGGCACACCAAGAGGGACACTCACCTCATCCCCAGTGACTCCGTCTATCAAAGTGCGTAGCGACCTGTTCTCGAGGTAGAATTTATACCAGCTATTCACGGGGCCTCTGACACCACATTTATCCATTGCACGCAATAACACTCCATGGTCTAGCCTTTTTATAGGCAATGAATAATACGGTAACAGAGTTACCTTGGTTTAGGCTATTGTTGATGTAATCGGTGAACTCTGCTTATATACCACCTGCTATTGCCCCTCAAGCTTATGAAACTCACTTGAGCTATTCAGAAAATTGTTTACAATCATCGGACGTCGATTCCTTTATTGTAGAAGGAGACTATGACCTACCGACGTTAGGCTGGCGTAAAAGTATTATTCATATGGAACCTATTATAGCAAATCACAACAACCTCTCCAATTCTGATATGATAATTTTCATGTCCTTGTTAAACTGCGTGCAAGTTAATACATTTAAAAATGAGCGAAACCGAATATTAGACCTCTTTCTCACGAACATTTCTGAAACTGGGTCTTCACTCACACCTGTTCCCTTGGTACCAGTAGTACCACATCATCCACCTTTCTATGTACTAGAAAAAATAAAATAAAATATATAATGAATGAATGGTGAATTATGGTGAATTTAAAAAAGTGAATTAGTAAATTAATTAATTAATTAATTTAAATTAAGTGAATTCGCCAAATTTTGTGTCAGCGCGGAGATAACATATTGATTTTGCGTTTGAAGTCCGGACTCCGGAACGGTAAACTTAAAATAATTTATTAAAAATTCTTATCTAAATTCTATTCTAAGAATCCTTATTAGTGGCCCAATAACGTTTGTAAAGAAAGTAAAGAATTTTGGTAGAATAAGATCATTATGACGAAGTTTTATAACCTTTTATAACGATACTTAAAAATTTTGAATTCTGACCTTGATACTGATCTCGCTCCTGTAACTTAATATTGCTAGTAAAGTACACATTGTAATACCTTTTTAGAAACTACACATACTAGACAATTTATTAGGATAATGGGCAGCTATAGCGCCATACGTTTTTTTCACAGTAAATGATCAAAGTTGACATTAAGAAAAAAATAGTTTAAAAAAAGCATAAAAAGATGATTTTGAAAATTGTTTACGTTAAAAACACCTAAAATTGTATTAAAATTAAATAACACACGTCTTCAGGAGTATAATACAAAAAAAAATCACACAGAAATACCTAAATTTGATGAAATGGCAACGGAATGAACGAAAAAAGTAGCGAAATTTATAAATAAGTATAAAATGCGACGCCATTTTCATATGGTTAGAAACCCTGGCAAGAAAATACGATTTTCTTACAGTTTCACATCCGGACCAACTCCAGTTTACGGGTTATCCATTATTTACGACAGACCCTGTATATATATATAATATATTTAAAAAAATCTAAAAGTATTACAGGACGAATAGTTTACCATTGTGTTATCTGAATTTCCAACGCTCATCTGTATTTACCAAAAAAAAAGAAGTAGAAGAAGTATCAACAAGCGACTTTTTATTCATAACCTTATTTTGTGTTGAGTATGTAGTGGAAATTCTGAGTTTGTCTAATCGTAAGTATTTAGATTTCAATTTATATAATTGTAACACACCAAAAACACCACAAATAATAATGTACTGTATCCCAATTCCCAAGCAAGCCGTTCTCAAGTCAAGGTTTGACTGTACCCACGAAACCGCGTCTCAAGTAACAGTTTGACAGCAATGACAGCGTACTTGAGTAACAAGTCTCGTTTATTAATATGTTCGCACTCACTTGATACGCCGTACCTACAGCTGTACTTAAGTACGATCTATTAATCAAAACAACATTTTAAATACTTTCTTGAGTATTGTCTTAGCGATAAGAACGGTTTTTATTAATACGGACAACATAACATACGGACAACTAATAATTATTTAGGTAGAAAGGTGTTCCTGTAAGTTTTGAACCTCTTAGTAAAGTTTAGATAGGTACAGTTCTCGTCGCTTCCAACTTTTGTTGGAGTTTACTCCTTAAGAAACGATTTTGATATATTATAAGCTCGGGGTATGAAAATCTATGGGAGTAAAATCGAATTCACGATGTCACACGGCCACACGGTGCGGTGTCACTCGATGTTAGCCGAAGATGCGTCGGTCGCTTTGCATTGCACACCAAATTTTACTTTTAAGAGTAAACTCCAGTCGTGCGTCGGAGATGACACACATACTTTTTGTTTAGTCTCAAAATATTTTAATTATTCATTAATTTAGTGCTTTTTAGGGCTCCGTAATACACAAGGAACCCTTTTAGTTTCGCTCTGTCCGTCCGGCGTCCGTCTGTCTGTCTGTCTGTCCGCGCTTCTAGCTTCTGTAATTATGAATATAAATTAATAAAATTTGGTATACTTATATATTGTGTATGGATCTCGGTTTTGGCATCATAAAATAATATTAATTTTATATTTTAGGGGTGGGGTCTCCATACATGTGAAGTGGCGATGAAAAATATTTTTTCATTCTTCCCCATCGTGTGGGGTATCGTTGAATAGGTCTTTTAAAATAAAGGCATAGTTTCATACATGACTTTTTACAAATTTGACCATTTTCAAGTAATCCGCCTGGCATTTCGAAACTATAGGTGACTAGAGGTAACTTGTAAGTTTCCATGCTGGTAGATCGTGCTAAAAACTCTCCAGGGAAATTATTTTGAGCGAAATCGGACAATAACTTTTGAAGTACTTCAAAGAAGACCTATTGCGCGTTGATAGTTACGGAACCCTCCTCAGACATGTCCTGACATGCTCTTGGTTAAGTTATTTGAGGGTCGTCTCCGTTTGTGCCTCGAGGTTAATCTAGAATGTAAACATAAGTTATTTTGTCCTGTTTCTTCATATTATTCGAATTCCTTTTTGACTTTTGACGTGACAACATCTTATAAATCGGTGAACTCCGGCTGCACGCACGAAAAATTGTCACGTTCCGCCTGATTCTTACGCTCCGCCTGAGCCGAGCGTGCAAGCGAGAGCGCGGGACAAGCGATAGAGGCACGATCGGCCTAGGCGTTCGGCTAGTGATGACGTTATCACGTAAAATTATCGTCTGTAACGGTTTACAGACGATAGGTTATTGAACGGGTCATAAGCCGGTACTTATTACCCGTTTCAATAACCTATCTACCAATAACTATGTTAGAAACGTCAAATATGTATCGCAAAAAACCGTCAAATGATTGAAGGACGACGTTTTTAACAAATAGCTATAGATAGATAGGTTATTGAAACGGACCGTTAACAGACAACCATATTTTGTCAATTTTTAATTTCTATCTTAAAAATGCAGCGCCGCGTCGCATATGGTGTGAACTGACGCTTAACAGTGAAAGTAAGCGAATACAGACTACTCACAGTGGGTAGTTAGCTGATTCGTATCTAATATTCAAAAATAATGTGGAATTTATTTATGAATGTCAGACCTAAGCTTAGTAAAATATTGCAAGTCAAGCGAAATGGCAAATTGAAAATTGTGTTTCTTGAAAACTACAATAGGTAATTGGGGGAGCAAATGAAAACGATACAGAAATTGTGGTTGCAGACAATAAATTGCTAAAATTTAGTTGAGTGTAGGTATTTTTATTATATTTTGTCTGGGTAATAAGAATATAGTAAATATTGTATAAAAAATGTTATGAAAAATAAAAAAAATCACTTTTATGCTGGTTTTGTATTGTATAAGGTTAGACGCGGCAATGTAGGGTTCCGTACCACTATAGTAATATTTTACATGTTTACCTTATTAGTTCGTTATTTTTGTACGAAGATTTGACATTGGAGATGTCTTTTCGTTCGCTCCAGTCTAGGCCCCGATTTCACGAAAAAGTACGATACCGTTAATACTTATCTCTCGGAGAGTTTTGAAGATATGATATTCAAAAAAGACTCAAAAGACGCGTATTTACGAGAGCTGTAAGGCGCAAAAAGAATTATACGAGAAAGTCAAAAACGAAAAAAGTTATGACCGTAATAGAGAAAAAAAATTTTTTTTCCGAATTTTTGATTTTGGTGCTCGATATTTTAGAAACGAAGAATGATATCAAAATTTTGAGTAAAACTCCTCTGGAAAATTTAGTCAGCTTTAAGTTCAGCTAAAAACAAAGACGGGTTAAGGGTTTGCCCTGTAGCCTAACCTTTTTGACAAAAAATGAAATATCTTAATACTTGTTTATATAGAATTGAAATCTCGGCAACGGATGAAAGTATTTCCATGAAATTGAGTATGCAGGGAGTTTTGAAGGAGAACAATCAATCTAGCTAGGTCTTTTCCCTTAGAAACTGCGCATTTTTAAGCAATATGTGGTTTGTTTTCGTAGTTCAACTATATATCAATAATTTTGACTCTCTTACGTCAGTCTGATTGGCAGCTTGGTATGCGTATACCTATGTATAATTTTTGCGTTGTTTGGAAACTTGGAATGTATTGGGTTCGAAACCCGGTCAGATAAATATTTTTATGATTTTTATTATTAATTTCATATTTTTACTAGCTGGTTCGAATCGACTTCGATTGCGCAGAACTAACGGAAGCGGAATCCTATTTTTCTACACCCTAAGATACAAGTAGCTTAAGTTACGCCTTCTATCATCAGTTATCTGCCGGTGAAAGTCCCGTGAAAATAGGTCGAGCCGTTTCAGAGATTAGCCGAAACACCAGGATGACAGACGGACAGACATTTTTTTTTTTAAATTCGATACCGTATATACTTTCATATGCATTTAGTGAAAAGCTGTTAATTTCAAATTACAAACAGACATTTTTGTTTATTTGTTTAGATATATATAAATTGTTTAGATATATATAATAATTTTTTTAAATTATTTTATAGTTTTACTAAAACTCCGAGCAAAGTTCGGTCTCACAGGTACGCTTATCTTATACTTTAAACGAGACAATCTTGTATATTATATATAATCGTAATCTCGGCATCGGCTGCAAGTATTTATATGAAATTTAGTGTGCAGGGAGTTTTGGGGGATAAAAATCAGTCTAACTAGGTTTAATCCCTGGAAACTGCGCATTTTAAGTTATTTATGTTTATTCTGTCGTCGTGCAAATTATATATCAATAATTTCGATTTTATAATGTCAGTCTGCTAAACCGCAGCTTGGTTAATTTTCGCGTTGTTCCGAAATTCGGTTCGAACCCCGGTAAAATATTTTTGTGATTCTTTTATTTTTATTCTATCTACTAGAGGTCCGGGCAAAGCTCGCGGTTACCCAGGTAGGTACTCTTCTATTATATAAAGTAACATGTACTGACTCCTGACTGTCTGATTCATCAACGCCGAGGCAAAACTACTGAAGCTGGAAACGTAATATTTGGACCGTGGCTTCCTTTTATGACGTATAGGTCCACTAAGAAGGTATTTTGCGAAACTCACCTCCTAAAGGGTTAATTGATACCACCTTCGGTAATAACGTTTGTATGTAACTTTTTTGTTTTTGGTCAGATCTGTTTGAAATATTGTGATATTGCTCTTTGACATGATCTTTTAAAACTCTAGTTCAATATTTTCTGAAAATCAATCTAATAATTGATAAAAAGGTGTATTAAGCTTTGTATGGAGAAAAATATTAAATGAGCATTTCGGCTTGGAACTTTCTAAATGTAGTCCTAAAAGAAAATAAGTAAACAAATATTACACGATTTTTCGATATTCAACCCGTAAAGGGGTGAACAGGGCTATGAATGTATTTTTTTTAGAGTCAGACTCATGCTTGACCATTTTACTATAATTTTGGAATGTTCTCTTCAAGCTCATTATTTTGATACCCTTAGTACCCAGGGGTACACGAGCGGCTGAGGTAAAGTCGTGTTTAAATTCATCATGTACATGTGGAGTCACATGCAAAAGCTCTCTTTAAAAACTTAAGAGTTTTGAAACAAGAGAAGATTTGAGAGGTGAACAGTCTGCTGAACGGTTTTATAATTGTTGCTTAAAATAGGAAACGGCGATTATCCTACAATAAATTGTAGGATAAAATTACTATTCCGCTTTGGCGACAGTGGTGACGTCACTTACAGAACTCACTAACGCATGTCACCAATCTCATGACAAAGCCCATATAAAGGTTAAGTATATTGTGAGCGTGCCATTTTGACTCCCAAAAAAGAAAACGCCGCCACAATAAATGAAATTTTACTAAAGCAATTTGAAGCAGATGAAGTACAATATAAGTCAGCGGATTAAGTAGTACAAACTGATGATGCAGTAAGCTATCCCGTGGAGTTCCTTAATACTCTAAACCCAACAGGTCTTCCACCAGATAATCTCCGTTCGAATATTGCAGCACCAGTTATGTTATTAAGAAATATTAAGCCTCTAAAATTGTGCAATGGCAGATAAAAGTTATCAAAGTCAAGACATCGCAACATTGTCGAGGCTACTGTACGCACTAGATGTGTTCAAGGGGAAACTATTCACAGGGAAAGTGGCTGAGATAAGACCTAAGAGAGAACTGTTTCTCACACGGACAGTTCTGTGTTGCTTGTTTTAGAGTAAGTTCGCCTAGTAGTCTGTGATCCTTGCTCCGCAAGACAATACGTTAATTTTGTATATAAGGAGGTTCTTCAATAGCAATACACTTTAATAATAAAATAATCTTAAACCAAATTTACCATTTAATTTATTTTTAGCATAATTAGACTCTTTCTAAAAAAATTGGAAATTAGTCACCTCAACGCGTACGAAGTCGTGACTAGACTAAGAATAAAATAATTATCATTCAACGTTGTAACTAATAATAATTTTACGGAAATTAATATAAAATGCAAATTAAAATCATATTACTTAACTATTTAAAATTAAAACACTGATGTAGTAAGCCTAAAACACGTTAAGAAATTCTATCTGGTTCCAAACTGTTTTAATATTCTTAAAAATGTATGGTAAAATGTGTAAAATATTATTAATGTTGAAATGTACAAGTACCTACCTACCACTTAAGCAACTGTGTATTTAGACTAGAATTGAGAATAAGGCTGTGTGCAGCATTGGCCAAACCTTAGTGGGTTTAAATGCTGTATATATTGCAGTTAAATTGTATCCTTCTTATTTTTGGTAAATAAAAGAACGAACCCGAAAGTCTCGACTTTCTCGTCGCTCAGCGACAATATTTATTCGAATTAATTCGTAGATTCATTTCCACTGTGCTTGATAGTAGTGTGAGGTACGAAATTCTATCTCCTATAGTTTAGAAATGCTTATGTTTAGTCTGAGGGGGAGACCAACTTATAAACCACTTTGGAGGCCGATTACTCGAAAATGGTTGACTCTGTAAAAAAGTCATAAATTAAACTTTGCCTTTGTAGTGTATGACTGTGTAGGTAATCATAGATCATATCATACTGTCTCGAGTACTCTAGCCACAGATGACAGTTGACGTGTCTCGGTGACATTTTAGACGTCAGTCATCATACGTAACTACCAAGCGGGCGAGACGCGGGCGAAAGGCGGGCGAAAGGCGGGCGAGACGCGGGCGAGTCGCGGGCTGGGTATTGGCGAGCCAGTATTAATGCGTGTTAACGAGCCATAACGGAATCCTACATCTGGCGACGAGGGAAAAAAGGTCAGTGGTTAAAATTACAGAAATATACAAAAGATTATCGTATTTTACAAATTCGCTTTGAAGCAGTCAGTTGTAGGTGCCGTCAATCTCGTAGATTGTTAAAACAAAGAATATCGTATTGCCCAAGCAGGCATATAGCAGAATGTGTCAAGCAGGTGTCGCATCGGTTATTGTTTAAAATGTAATCACCTAATGTAGACAGCCTTAAATCTTGTTATCTTATTTTTATTAAATTTTCTATGTGTGGGATAAGATAAGGAATGACCAATGTTGTAGTGTGCTGTTAGTGTAATAAAAGATTCCATGGCAATAATTTTATTACGAACACAATTCTAATTTTAATATAAATTGATTGTTATATAAAATGAAAACAAGTTATTAAATCTTGTTATCTTATTTTTATTAAATTTTCTATGTGTGGGATAAGATAAGGAATGACCAATGTTGTAGTGTGCTGTTAGTGTAATAAAAGATTCCATGGCAATAATTTTATTATGAACACAATTCTAATTTTAATATAAATTGATTGTTATATAAAATGAAAACAAGTTGTTGATTATGTCAAGATTTATATTATTTACAATAATTATTTCACGTTATTATGGTTTATTAAAAGTCAACGAATTAAATAGTGGTAAGTAAGCTGGACTCCAATCCAAAGGTCACTATAATTGTTATGTTTAAAATAAAATCGTTATAATATATAACATGTTGGTTTAAGTAATATTAGAAGATTACTGTAAGTTTTGATACCATAAGTTTTATGTTGACACAGGTATAAGGTAATTGAAAGTAAGACATTTTGTACTTGATGCATTTTTAACTAATGAGTAAAACTAATGAGGATAGTAAAATGTTAACGTCAGGTAAGTTTATGGTTTCCAAATCATAAAACCAATTGCAAAACAATTGTTTCACTTTGTCAGTGTTAGTGTTAAGTAGGCACATCTGTAAGGTTTGTGATTAGCAGGTCTTAAATAGCCGCTTTCGGCGATTCACTTTCAATTCTGTTTATGAATTACTCCAAAAATCGTAAAACGGCCACTTTTTTTCGAAATTTGTATAACTTATTGCAAGGGAAAAAATTCAACTCCGATGGGGCAGTCCAAAGCGCCTTCAAATATTTTATTGATTCCTGTCGGAATGGTTTTTTTAGTAAAGGGATCAATGAACTTCCTATGAGATGGCAATAGTGCATAGATAGCAATGGTATATACTTTGATTAAATAAATATTATGTTTAAAAAATAGACATTATGTTCCTCCTTTACAAAACGCCAATTTCATATTTAATGATCTAAGATTTATATAATTATTTTCATTTTGACAAATGGTTACTGTTTATCATATATTATTTAAATACGTGAAGAAAAACTTTGAGTACATTTATACGAGAATTGTGCGAACGGAAGAGTATTAAATTTGGCCGGAAAATTAAATTTTATGTGGAGTAACGTGTAAAGAAATCTAATATTGTTTTAAATAATGCTTAGGAATAAATACAATAATGAAAATAACAACAACACACACTTCCTCAGTTACTACCGCGCGTTTGATAGGTTCAATGTTGTTACACGTTGATGTTTGTGAATCTGCCTGTCTGCCACAAGTCCATAGAGAAAGTAAATTACTCTATGCACAAGTCACAAAACTTAATATTTTTATTACTTTATATTTATGAGGCAAAAGTAAACCTTCATACAGTTGAAACTAAAAAAAAGTGATATAAATTATTATGGATGAGTTTCGACCATAGGATGATCTGTAGTATGATTACTATACTGTTTCGAGGTTATTGCTTCAGTAATATACGCATTTCTGAGGCAAGTATGCTTGATAACTTTTACAAGCGAAAGGCATGACACTAGAAAAAGAAACAAAGTGAGAAACAAGATGGTTTAGAGTTTTCTTTAAATTGAGGAAAATGTAATCATTTCAGATAGTTTTGTAAAGTAATTAGCTACCTTTAGATAAGATTACAGATGTAAACTACCTTTGAGAAAGGAGATGATATAAATAGTTGTGGGATGGAGAACAGAAGATTTATTACATTAAACTGCTGTAAAATATCCAAATTTATATATTAACCCGGTTTCTTCGGTTTCGGTACACAATACATATATAACGACTGAAGGAAGAGGTTTTAGAATAAAATATGCACTCTAGTATAAGCTACAACTACACTAAAGGTGAGAACCACCGAACGTGCCGAGGGTAGACATAGATTTTAC
The DNA here is from genome assembly GCA_037179445.1 of Phengaris alcon alcon. Taxonomy (NCBI): domain Eukaryota; kingdom Metazoa; phylum Arthropoda; class Insecta; order Lepidoptera; family Lycaenidae; genus Phengaris; species Phengaris alcon. Next base: position 807,112 of record JAYRCH010000256.1, read on the forward strand.
ATTTAGTTAGACATTACATCAATGTAATTGGAACTTTCCTTAGTGGAATTTTCTTGTCATTTGAAGCGGATTAAGTCAGGCGTTAGTAAATGTTACTGTACGATTTCCAGTTTAAACTTAATACAAAATCTAAAACAGATATTATTATGCAGTCGTTAAGAAAATACTTCGAATATAACTGCGTAGTTATAGCAGAAAGTAAATGATCATAGCTCTTTTCTACCGTACCCTGTTGGAGACAGATATAGGGAGGTTGAGCGTCAGAATTCACGACGATTTGAATGACTTAAGGTCAGCAAAGCTGAAAAGAGTATGCAGAGGGAAAAGAAAAAGCAAAAGGGTGTTATGTAAGGCCAAGGGATAAGAATTACCCAAGAACCTTAATGAAGAAACCAAGTTAAGCATAGACTTGGTTCTCGAATCTGGAAAAAATACAAATTGAGATATAGAAGTTTGGAATGATTTAACAGGGGAAAAAGTACCAAAACGAGATGTAGTAAACTTTTAGAGACATTCGAAGGTTTTAAAAGACAAAGAGAGGAAGGTAGAATACACGTCGGTCGGATAAAGAGTGGATAGTGGAAATAATTAGAAAGGTGCATGTATTGATTTGAATTGAAAGCAGATTAATTGTGTTTTCTAAATTATACTTTATTGGTTACTCAATATGATGCTAAGAATTGCCGATAAAATAACGATATCCAATAGAGACGTTACAACATAAACATAGGGCATTATATTCATGACGAATTACGACTGGATGCAAGTAGAATATATTATACATACACAAAATAAATTAAAACAAGGAAGGAGGCATGGAAGGAAGATGTAGTGTATGAATCATAGATCATATACGGTCTCGAGTGCTGTAGCCACAGATGACAGTTGATGTGTCACGGTGACAGTTTAGACGTCAGTCATCATGTAACTGCCAATCGGGCGAGACCAGACCAGAGCAGACCAGACCAGACCAGAGACCAGAGCCAGTATTAATGCGTGTTAAGGTGCGATAGCGGAATATTACAACCTTTATTTTAAAATACCTATTCAACGATACCCCACACGATGGGTAGAATGTAAATTTATTTTTCATCCCCACTTCACATTTATGGAGGGCCACCCCTAAAATATAAAATTATTACTATTTTATGATGCCAAAAACTGAGATCTATACACATTATATAGCTATAGCAAATTTTATCCATTTATATTCATAATTCCAGAAGCTAGAAGCGCGGACAGACAGACAGACAGTACAGTACTATAAGGGTTCCTTGAGTATTAAGGAACCCTAAAAATCGTCTTAGCAACTTCTCTATGTTTCTAAAAGACCTATCTAATGATACCCTACACTATAGGGTAGACGCAAGAAAAAAAATCACTCCTACTTTTCGTTTAGGGGAGGTATCCCAAAAAATAGTATTTTACATATCCATGCAAAGTTTCAACTTTCTAGCCCTAACCGTTTGGACGGTAAGCCGAAGACGGACGGACGGACATGACGAAACAATAGTTCTGAGACGTAAGCTCAACCCTAAAACGGTCAAGACTTTGCTGGAGCAGACCCTTATTTTTCCAATAATCGACTATGGTGACGTGTGTAGTATCGATCTTAATATTGATAAACTAAATAAACTTGATCGTCTTTTCAATAACTGTATAAGATTTATCTTCAACCTACGAAAGTTCGATCATGTTTCTTCCTATCGCTTCAAGCTGCACTGGTTGCCAGTACGCCAGCGCCGCTCTGTGCGGGCACTGTGCATGCTGTATTCATTGCTGCACCATCAACACGCTCCCGAGTATCTCTCTTCTCACTTTCAATATCTCTGCAGCAGGCACGACAAGAACCACCGATCGACTAACAACGAGCTTTTACTTTGCCCTCCCCATAAGTCTAATATCGTCCATTCTTCTTTCAATATCCAGGCTATTCTTCTCTGGAATGCACTTCTTCTAGAAGTCAGGATGTCCAAAACCAGGCACACGTTCAAGCGCAGGGTTCGTGAATTTTATTTTAAGCAATTGGCAGATTCTTAGTATTTGTTATTAGTTAGTGTATATATATATATATATATATATATATATATATTTATTTTATAGTAATTTTGTATTTCATAGGTATATATTGTTATAATATTTATGTTATCTATCTTCATTGTGTTTATATTATTGTATTGTATCATGATTGTATCCCTATTTCATCTAGGATTTTTTGATTTCTTCTTCTCAGCATTTTTTTTTCACTTTACCGGCACCTATATAATTTTGATCCAGGTAACGCCCAAAGGTTGACTGGTAGATAATGCCATAAGGCATTAAGTCCGCCTTTGTACATGTTTGTGCATTAAGTTTCAATAAATAAATAAATAAATAAATAAATAAATACCCTAAAACCCTTGTCTGCCATTTGCAATTTTTTGCTAGGTATAATAACGGCAACAAGTAAACGCTTAAGAAATATTCACCGAATTTTGAATTGTAGGTATATTAACTTAAAATAAAAATAAATAACCAAAATAAAATAAATATTTAATTCCATACAAAGAATCTTGATTTTGCTCGATAATAATACTAGTGATTTAATGCTGGTTTTTGTATGAGGACCATCTTGCGCCGTTTGACAATATATTTTACTTATCTATCATGCCATTTGCCAATTTCCTGTGTCATATCCCCGTATTTGAAGGTCTTTTAGGCGTGACAAAGAAAGATAATTTACGTGAATAATTGCCAGTTTACAGCATAGCAGATAGCTAATCCTTCCCAGATGTCATATCTCATGTAGATGCATGTTTTTGATGTCATGTGTGCATAAATCATTTTTATTACACGCCTAACTGTACTTAACCGAGATAACTGGTATACTAATATGGTAAAGTAGGATAGAAAAAAGTAATGTCTAGCAAGTTATTTAGCAAGCAACTATGTGTTTTAACTTTTAAGCTTTTTCCAAGAGATAGCTTTTCTTATTAATACTTGTTTATCGGTTAAAAAATTATACAGGTTTTTCGATAATTTTGTTAGTGCAAATAAGTTCTAAGATTGTGGGTATATTTTGATGCGTGATAAAAACTACATATATTGAAAAACTTCATTTTATTTACATCGGATTCTAAAATCATTTTACATATCTTAAGCAAAAACTTGTGACGACCTATGTGGCTCAGACAGTCGGAGGTTAGCGCATTGGCGCTTAAGCTGGAGGTCGCGGTTTCGAATCCCTCCAGGGAACAAAAAAGATTTCTGTGTACTTGGGTCATGGATGTGTATTATATAATAAAAATCTTAAATATAATTATAGTATAAAAGTATTCAATATATCAACGGCGCCTACGTAAAATATTGTATCTGAAAATTTCTACTTTTCAGGAGAGCGATTTAAAGTTTATTTTTCGCTTAACTTTATCCTTAATGGTTAGATCCTTATGAAAGTTTGCATAAACAGTATTGTTAGGATAACAAATTAATACATTGTATCAAAAATTCAAAATGTTGAATAGTTTTCGCAAAAATTTAATAACGATAGTATACCACGAACTACATAAACAAAAATGTATCGGATTTGCCGATTCAGGTAATCTACGTTGGTATTTCTCAGGAATATTTTATTTTAAGTGTCACATTCGATTATATAATTCGTAGATTGCTTTTACTTACGGTTAATGGAATAACAAGAACAAAATTTACATAAAAAATCTTTACTATCGTGGTTATTCACAGTACTTTGCTTGGCGCACTTATTCGTTGTTCTTTATTTATTAACCACTGTATTATAGTAACCGAAAAAATATTTTTATTATTTTGTGTATACTGGTACTGGGATAACAAAGAAATTTAAGAATCTTGTTGGGATTATAGTAACCTATACCTTACTTAAGTTCTGACTTACCCCAAAATTTGTTAATTCAGTTCAGTAGTTTGTGTATAATTACGTTATAGACGGACTTACTTTTGCACTGATAATATTAGTAATATGGATTCTATTTGTCAAGCAACAAAATTTTAAAATCAATTAAAAAATTATGTTATTTTTTGGTTTAATTAGGTATTACAAATATCTCAATCATAGCTTTTTGAACTGATTAAATTGATTGAATGTAAGACTGATGTTTTCCTTCATCATCGATATTTTATTATCATTGTCAGATGAGAGAGCTAATAACGGCTAAGCAAGATTGAGGCGCCTATGACTGTTTTCATAGCAGAAATTGGAAATACATAAGAGGCACTAATGAAGAGGAAAGAGAAATACTCAAAGTCAAATTTATTCCTAGTGTTACAAACTTTATAACCTTTTACCACACAAAACAGAAGATATTTAAATCTCTATAAAGGCCAACAGAATGTTTGCTACTATTAACACTTAAAGTGCGGAAGAGGAAATTAAACAAATCGTTAATTGCGACCCAATCAAGATTGTTTTACTTCTATTTCTTTTATTTCATTATTCAAACCTTAATCGTCTTAACGTAATATCTTACGTTAAGACGATTAAGGTTAAAAAAAAAACAAATAAAAAAAAATATTATTAAAATATTATTATTAATATTAAAATATTACAATATATTAATACTTAACTTTAACTTCCACTTACACTTAAAAAAATAAAAGTAAATATCCTGAAATTTAAATTTGACAGCTAAAAAGTAACTGAGCCACAATTTCTAAGCTGATATTCTAAAGTAACCTAGAAAAATACTCTTTCCAATCCATATAATTATGATAAAAACCTATTTGAGGAGGTGAAAAATATAAATACTTATCATATGGTTACTTAATTAGGAAAGCCCTGTGTAGGAGTCCTCTCAAACAGCTATGATAATTATTAGTCTTCTTTCATTATTTTCTTAAGTCTTCAAGAAATAACTCTTGACTTTTTTTACTACTTTTGAACTGAGCTAAAAGAGCGTCTCCGCCTAGTAAGCTTTCATTAACTCCATGAAACGTCGGAATTAATATAAATTATACCTCATACCTCATGGCAAAAGCCTGCCTATCGTGCATCGTCCAAACGGCACTACCGATTGGATCAGTTAGAACTAACCATGTGTAGGCGTAGGTTGCCATGACAGTTGATACTGTTTTATTTCAATACTAGCTGTTGCCCGCGGCGTCTCCCGCGTAAATACAGTATCCTAAAGGAACACTGTACTTTTTCGGGATAAGAAGTAGCCTATATTTTAATCCAGAGCCTAAACTACTACCATACCAAATTTAATCGAAATCTGTTCAGTAGTTATTGCATGAAAGAGTAACAAACATCCATCTATCCTCACAAACTTCCACATTTATAATATTAGTAGGATGGAACTGATCCAATCGATAGTGTTAAGTGGATCGGATGATAGGTAGTATGGTGTATACTAGGGTACTGTAAGAATATTAATAATACTATTCTGCTGTAATCCTCGATATAACTATTTTTAAACTTACTTGCATAATGACTGACATTAGCTTCCAACTTTCTCATACTTTTAGCTGACCTTGTCATTTTCTGTTAAGTGATATTTTAAAAGTATCTGACAAAGATTGGTTAACTTATTCGACGTTTAAATATTTTAAAAACAAAGGGGCTCAGGCTTTTATCTTACATGTAATCGAGCTTGCCGCCTGAAACTTTAAAACTTGCTGATAAAATTTTAAAACTGTGAAAACCTCTTTTATTTTTATTTATTATACTTTATGCACACAATATGGTACAAAGGCGGGCTTAATGCCTTGTGGCATTTTCTACCAGCCAACCTATGGGTGATGCAGAGACAGTGTGAGGTAGATGCATAGTATTAAAAGGAAACATAGACTTAGACATTTTGTGTATATATACAATATATAATAATAATAAATACTACCATATAAATACTAATATAACTCTTTATTTAAAATTAACCTACTAAATATTTTAAATATGTAAACCTAATAATATATAACATAATAAGATATCTAAATAATTTACTTATTTATTCTAGTCTATTTCTAGTCTGCCAATGATTTTAAGTATAGTTCACAAACTCTGCGTTTGAATAAATTTTTTGTCTCAGACATCCTAACGTCTTGGGGTAGTGAATTCCAAAGGAGGATAGACTGAATATGGAAGGATGAATGGACAAGGGAGGAGCTATGAGAAGGACAAAGAAGGAGCAAATTATTTGTAGAACGAAGATTTCTATCATGGCTACTGCACAGATATTTAAAATGAGGAGTTAGGTAGTGAGGAGCAGAGGGGGAGTGAAGAAGGGAATAGAGTGTACACAGAGCCCGTAGAGAACGACGTTGTCGTATTGGCAGCCAATGAAGCTTAGAGCGGAAGGGGGAGATGTGGTCGTACTTACGGAGGCCAAAAACAAATCTTATACAATTATTAAGGAGCCAACCGAGTTTGTTGAGTAGGTCTGCATTAAGGTCGAAGTAGCAAATATTACAATAATCCAGTATTGGGAATATAAGGGCTTGAACAAGCATAGTTTTTATATTGGAAGGCAAGAAATTTTTCAGACGGTAGAGAGATCGCAAGCAACTGGTAACACTATTACCAACATTAGCGATTTGGGTACGCCAGTCAAGATTAGCATCAATATATAAACCGAGATCCTTAACACACGAGCTGAGAGGAATAATGTTGCCGTTATAGATAATAGGCGGGAGACTTCCTGTGTCAACTCTACTCAATAGTCTTGGACTTCCTAATAAAATCGCCTGACACTTATTGGCATTCACTGACAGTCCAAGCTCAGTGGACCAAGTGTGAATAGCGTTTAGATCTCGGTTTATATCATCGATGGCAGTGGACAGATGTTCAACCCCTTCTTGACAGTACACCTGCAAGTCATCAGCATACAGATGATACGAAGTACGAAGAACATAGGATATTAAATTTATAAATATGGAAAATAAAAGAGGAGAGAGTAAGCCGCCTTGAGGAACCCCAGTTTCGAGAACCCGCGAATCAGAAAAACACTGGTCAACGCGTACACGCTGCCGACGGCCCCGAAGATAAGAAGAGAACCAGTTCAACGCTTCAGGCGAGATCATAAGATGGGAGAGGATGGCCAGGAGAATATCGTGGTTGACATTGTTAAAGGCGTTTGAAAAATCAATTAGCACTAAAATAGTGACTTTCGAATCCTCCATGCCTGCCCTTATATCACTAGTAATTTTTAATAGAGCCGAAGTGGTGCTAAACCTCTTGTGCTAAACTTCTGTCCAAGAAGGGTTTATCAACCACCAACTCCTTCAAATTATTCCAATAAGGAGGTAAATTAAATAAATATGTAATTTAATTATGTTTTAATACAGAAATTAAATTTCGTTCCTATAATGAAACATATACTTCATTTTTACATAAGCACTTATATCGAATCTGTACAAAAACTGTAAAAAACTCCTCCAAAAACAATCGTAAGTGGCACTTTAGATCATTTTTAGAATTTCAAATACCACGTAAAGTATCGTTATCGTCAGATTCGATACAAATACGTTAAAAAAGAGCCATGTAAACTGCCGGAACTGCCACTGACGTTATTTTTGGAATGTGAATCAATCCATCCATCTAAATCATTAGGAAATCAAAAAGCAATCGGTTCTGTCCGATTCAATACTTTATTCAGTAACATTTTCAAGTCAAGAAAAACTATATTATTAATGCCAATTAGTACAACATATTTAAGTAACCAACACTTAAAAATAAAAAATAAATGACGCGCGTATATCGCGGCGAACACGCACGTTAGTGGCAGTTATGACCTTCTCGCACACTCAGGTGCGCAACGTTTATTCGAGTACGTTAACATACGTTGATATTGGTCGGACAGACTGATATGTTACGATAAAATTCGACTCAAAAAAACGCAATTGCAAAGGGTTTTTTAAATTTTTGAAAACGTGGTACTAAACATACCTATATTATATAGATTCCAAAACAGTAATAAAAAAAATTTTGCCATTTTGCAGTTACAATAATTTACGTAGGCGCCGTCGATATTTCCGTTGTCTGGTACCCGTAACACAAGTTCTTCGAGAACTTATCATGGGACCAGATTGACGTGGTGTGAAAGCGTCTAAAGATATTAAAACAATTAAAAAAAACTTGCGTCAAGTTCCAAAAATTATAAATGTAGATAAAATAATTTAACGTTCGTATTAATTCAAATTGTTTGCGAACAATTACACTCCGCCTGCGCCGCCTGCCACATCTGCCTTTCAGATCGCAAGATACAATTTCGGGACGAATTTCCATCGTTAAGTAGATCACAAAATTATTTATTATATTTGATTTTGAGAAATGATTGTAAAACTAAGGATAGGCTATGACGTCATATTGGACAGAAAAAATCTTCATACAAGAAAAAGGTATGCCATATTGTTTGTTGTATATTGTTTTCACCATACCTCAAATGTCAGCCATCATGTCAGCCATCTTGATTTCACCAAATCTCAAATGTCAAAATGGCCAAAAACAGATGACAAATGGGACAGGTTTTGCCTCGACATGCCTCGTGTATGATATACATATACGTCTATGATTTTAAGGGTACGATGATTGTTTTAAGTTGATACAATTGTTTCTATTCAACGTTTAATGATCTATTCAATATCATGTTATACATATTTTTTCGTCATAATAATAGTAATAATAATAATGAAATTGCCGTTCTTCAGTACTGGCCATTTCAAATCAAAATAATTTTTGTTTGGCTAAGAATTCTAATTTCAAATTAATTTTATTTAAAAAACATGGAATTCTTTTTCCAAAAGTAGTCATTTGTTTATAGATTAGTGTTACATTTTCATCGCATTTCAATCTTTTTCGTCATCATGGATACGTTAAAAATTCGAGTAATTATGGAATATGAGTACCGTCGTGGCAGCAACGCGGCACAAGCGGCACGCAACATCAACGACGTTTACGGAGCTAACACTACAAACCAACGCACCACCTGTTATTGGTTTGCTCGTTTCCGTTGCATGGGTTATTACTTCGATTAATACAAATAAAAAATACATGAAAAAAATTCGTTTAAATTTTTTCATACAAAACGGCAATTTTATAGGTAAAGACCTAATCTAATATTTATCATTGAAATAATATGATGAAAATATTGAAATGTTTTCATAATACTATTGATATTTCAAAGTAGGCTAATTAAGTAAAATTTTATACAAGAGCTAAAAAGTATATTATGAAACTCCTTTAATTATGATACTGAATATTATATTTATTGGCTGTGAGTGGTGATTAAATTTTCATACTTATTTATTTAATTTTTTTTTTTAATAATTTATGTACACACAATAATAAATAATGAAATCTTAAAACTAGGATACAATTTAGTACAAAGGTACTACTTATTCCAAAATCGGAATTTCTTCCAGTAGACCCGATACAGGAGAACATAAAGAAAATAACAGTATCTGGTGCGTATATGCGTATAATAACATCGTCACATAATAACATCGTGCGTATAATAACAATTATTAACAATAAGAAAACAGATTAAGTTCTTTATTATTATACAAATACTTACATAAAGAGATATACCAATATACTAATATATACAATAATTTATAATAGTAAAGTAAAAACATAAAATAACTTATATTAATAGTATAAATTAAGGGTATCTTAATTATCATTAAGCTGTGCTATAGTGCTCACGCAGTCTTTACTTAAAGAGCCCAAGTGTCTTACACTCCCGTATCTGAGCTGGCAAGGACCAACCAAGAAGCAACCAATAATTGGTTGGATAAGGGTTTGCGCTAATAGAATTTTAGTAGTAGTAGGAGGAAAGTTTTGGAGTAACTTGAGTGAATGCAGGGTGTGGTAAACTTTACGACCAATGTTGTTGGTATTGGTATTGGAATACAGGTGTGTGTCAAAAATTACTCCCAGGTTTTTGGCGTTCGTTTCAGAGAAAAGTATCGTAGTGCCGTTCAAGGTAATGGGAGGAAGAGTAGCTTTGTCAAGTATTGCTAGCATCCGTCTGCTACCCATTAATAATGCCTTCGTTTTAGTGTGGTTTACGAGTAGACTAAAACACTGCGCCCATTCATTTATACGTGAAACGTTAAAAAAAAAAAAAAACGTTAAAAAGTTTTTTCGTTTATTTATTTTAGTTTTTTTATTTTTTGTATTTTTTTTGTCATCATTAATGATAGCTATGCCGGATGCTGCATTAGGTATAGTAAAACTTATATTTTGGTTGTCGTTGTATCTTCAGATTGTTTGATATGATTTTATTTTATCGTTCTAAAATCAGTAAGTACAGCAAATGTAAGGAAGTAAGCCGAAGTTTACCGGACTGGTAATTTATTTATACGTGATGCAGAAACTTTCGAGAATTGTGCGATCGGAGGGCTATGATATTTGGCCAGTTAATGTTTATGTGTGTTAATATTTTTTTAAATAATGCTTAGAGATACCTTCATAAAATTAATAAAAATAACAACACCACAGTACACACCTCAGATTATTCACACACAACATTCACTTATTGATGTGTAACATCTTTCCTCTCGCTTTCTTGCATATTGTGGGAGTGATTTCGTGAAATGGGACGGAAATCGCGTGCGCGCGCTATTTGAATTGACGAATGAGCTCGCGGTGGTAGAGTTGCCCGTCAGATTAGAATAAAATATTTCAGTATTTAGCTTTTTTTTTAATTTTGAGGTTCATTTCTGTCACTGCTTAATGGAAAAGTATCCGTATTTTTTCATCATATTAGAAAATCGTACTAAGCATTGTGTTTTTTTAAATATTTTCATAAAATGTTTCACATCATATGGAACTACTGTAAGGCTCACTCGTTTTATATTTTATTTTTCTATCCAAGAGGCAAAAGAACTTAACAAATATATGAATCGACGAATTTTTCAAATTTTTATTTTTGTGTCGTCAGATTGGAGAGAAAGAGATTCCTTTGTAGTTTATTGAGCACAGGTCCTAGGGCGAAAATGGTTTCTCCTGTCGAAATTGTTCACTTGGCGTCCAGCGGGAAATGAAAAGCTTTTGTTAGGTCAGTCAAGGTTGCACTGTCGCGACCATTACATAGACCTATATACAGTCGCAGACACCAACGGCACAAATTAAAGAAAGAGGAACAGACAAACAGCTACATAGTTATCTTTCGATTTATTTGCACTCCTGCAAATATACAGTGTGTCCACGATTGTGTGAAAAATTTTCGTTTTCGGGACTTTCAAATTTTCAGATTTAGATCGATATGGATCTTAGAGCATTAAATCAACATTTGGATTTGTGGCAGACCAATTAGCGCCACAATCCTGAATCGCGCTATCGAAGTTTTCTACGATCGGCGCTATATATACAACATCAGAAATACATACAAGTGGACTTCAGCCTGACCAAGCATACTACCTCGCTCGGTCGGAGATCTCCCTTTGGGGCTTCCCTATTCCCATGGATCGTTATATGAAAGTTGTTTCTCTGTACTTTCTACTCTATGCTAAGGGCTTTTTCTACAATATACTGTTAAGTTTCAGATAGATTATAATTTACTAGATGTCGCCCGCGAAAGAAAAGGAAATCCTGCGGGAACCTTACATTTGGCCATTCCCGTGGTCTAATATATGTCTGTGCCAAATTTCATCCAAATTAGTCCCGTCATTTCGAAGCCTATTCAATGCAAACAAACAAATATTTTCTCTGTCGCTCTATATAAAATAATCAGCGACAAAAATGGCTTTCTTCAATTGGTGAATGTGAACATGGCGTAATCGTTGTTTGCTCAATTTTGACATTTGCACTTATAACTCACTTCAAACTTAACGCGAATACCACTTTTCAACATTATTACTACACTAATAACATCGAAACGTGGTACTCTGAGCTTAGTACCAAATTGCAGGAATCGGCTCTATATTAAAATATAGAGATGTATACAATATTACCGACTTCTATAAATACTTTTTTCCTCATTATATTCGGATTTCGTTCGAGAAGCGGTATGGAAATGTTTCAATCAGTCAGACAGCCAATTAGGGTCAAGTCGTCAAAGTTATAGAACTTTCGTGAAGGCTCATCATCATTAATTTATCTTCAAACTATCTGTAACGAAAATTAGGATAAGTTACATGAAATATACTCAAAACTTTAGGCTGAAATAAATAGGCTTTAAGGAACCCTCAGTGGAAAGCTCTTGAAGGCACTTCATTTATCTAAGAACACAATGCGTTTTAATGAGAGTTTTCGAATTTTAATCTGCCGCTAGAGGATAGACCCGACACACACAAATCGCCGTCTGGTGGCTGAGGTGGTATCGAAAACTGTAAATACGAATTTTCGATACCTTCCTGCCACTAGGTGGCACGTCGTATAAGTCGGATCCATGTAGTGGCAAACAGCTGTCAAATTTCACAAACATAACGACCCACATTAACTAGCTTTTTCCCGCGGCTCTGCCCGCGTAAATATAGTATCGGGTATTCCATGGAAATACTGAACTTTTTCGGCATAAAAAGTAGCCTATGTTTTAATCCAGAATCTAAACTACTACCATACCGAATTTCATAGAAATCCGTTCAATAGTTTTTGTGTGAAAGAGTAACAAATATCCATCCATCCATCCATACTTCGATCCATCTATCTTCACAAACTTTCACATTTATAATAGTCATAGTAATTAATTCTAAAACGTAAATTGAAATCCACTTTGACACTATTACCCAAAGATTTAAAATCTCAAGATAGGCGTATATTTGACAGAACAAATCATCATACAATAAAAAGTTACGCCATCTTGGTTTTCACCATACTTCAAATATCAGCCATCTTGTCAAATACTCAAATGTCAAAATGGCCCTGTAAATCTCAAAAGTGGGGTCATTTAACTGCAGACACTTTTTGCCTCAACATGCCTCGTCTATAATATATACGTCTATGCTATAACCATATTATCTTCTCTAAGTGATGTCTCGGGGCTAAGTACATACTTTGGTTGTTAATCAGCGCTCGTTCTGCGGTGTTCTGTGTGACGTGTCACCACGGTCAAAGTGGATCCTACAATAATTTGTCAGAATTTTTGTGATATCGGTTATTCGGGAAGTATAGTTTTCCTTGGTGACAGTATACACTGAACTGTACAGTCACCGACAGGTCCGGTGTACACGTTTTGAACACTAATGCTACAGTAATACAGTCGGCGACGGTCAGCAACTGTACAAACAGTCGTACATATCTTTCGTAATTAGAAAATAGTTTGTAGGTAAAAATACGCTTTGATATCTATTCACAAAAGGCGTCCATTAATTGTCACATTCAAATCACAAATTCAAACGGAAACTTCATATTTTCATCGTTGAACGGTTGAACGTTTACCGAAAGCCTTTTATTAATTTTCTTAAACTTCGGACGAACTTAACTTCTTTTCAATTCGAATAATGAACCTTCCCGGTAATAGACAGTAAGAATTAGAGAACTTTTGTACGGGGAAAATTGAATTTCCAAATTGAATCCATATCGTGGTATTGGCATTTTTTATGGGAACGGAAGAGAACGGTTTTAACTTGTAGCTGACCTGAATATTTGATTTTTCGACAATATGATATTGTTGCGTGGGACATCTCAATATCACACAGGATCCCAACGGTATAATATGAAAAGTTATTCTAAACAGCATTAGCTTGACAAGAAAAAGGGATGTATGATTATATATTAACTGAACCCATAACCAGTGAAAACTGAAAAATTACTGAAATAAAAAATGTGGATGGGCATTAAACAAGAGGACAAACTAATTTAAAAGATCTCAGCGAGATAAAAAATAAATTTTGTCTGAGTTTTGGCTTATAAATTGGACAATAGAGGATTCTTGGGATCTGCACATTGGCCGGCGCCATTTTAATAGCTCAGGACATCACGTAATTAGTTTATCACGATTCTGCCTCGCGGGGCAATATCGTTAATAAAAAAAAGTGAGCGGCTTTATTTATTTATTCAGTTGTTGAATTATTAATAATTAGCTATTATCTGCGGAGGGATAATATAAATAACTAGGGTTTGCCCGCGACTCCGTATGCGTTGAGACAGTAATACTACTATGTATGTAACTTTACATTAATAATATGAATCTTTCTCTCTTATCACTCTATCTGTCAATGAAAGCCGCATTAAAATTAGTTGCCTGATTTAAAAGATTTAAGCATATGTATCGTGTAAGTATGCGGCGAACGTTGCTATTTTTATACTAAAACTGTTATAAGTTTTTGAGGATGGATGATTCGATGTATATTTGTTACTTTTTCACGCAAAAACTACAGAGAGGATTTTGAGGAAATTGACATGGTAGTAGTTTGAGCTCTGGATTAACACATAGGCTAATTTTTATTCCGAAAAGTACAGTGTTCTCATGAGATACTGTATTTACGTAGGTGGAACTGCCAGCAAAAGCTATTCATAAAATAATGTAAAATAAATCAACGTAACGCTTAGAGAAAATGTAGTCTGGTAGTGCCCTTGCGTTTCGCTTAGCTCGTCTTGGCGGGGCTCTACCGTGCCTTCAGATTATGACGGTAGTCATATATAAATATAAACTAGGGATTTACATAAAAATAACATCAGTGACTGTTCATAAGGTTAGACGAAAAAGATTTAAAAATTTAAAAGCGAAATATGTATGGCCCATTTTTCTAAAGACACTTCTAAAGCCTAAAGTAAACAGATCTTATTTAAATAAAATTTAAGTTTTCCAACTTATTCGTAAATTAATTGGATTTACGAACTGTTTTGGTTATCACTGGAGCCTAAATTGAATAAACAAAACACTATGAATATTCATGCCCGTAAAATTCACTAGTTAATGTAGAATCTTAATGAAACCGTTTTATTCTTGGATAATTATCAAAAAAAAATAATTTTATAATAATAACTAGCTGGTACCCACAAATTCCTTTGCGTGGAACTAATAATGGAAAAGGAACCCTTTTTTTTAAACAGTACTTTAAGAAATAGCCTAAGTTACTTCTAACATCAGCTGCCTGACAATGAAAGTCCGGTCGAAATCGGTCAGGCCGCTTCAGAGTGCATGTGTTTGTATATATTATTATGTATTTAATTTTAGTGTATTAAATTTTTAATTTCTCTATAATCAGGGTTCATAAGCCATTGTGTAACAGCTTTTAGATAACATTTTATTTTGTTTGAGGGTAGATGTTCATAAGTTTATTAGCTTTATTGTACAATCGTGCTCTCTACAGTGTTGTAGCTAATTTAAAAAATAATCTATGGGCAAAGGATGTGCGGGAAACTTTATGTAGAGCGTTTGTATTCAATGCACACGCATCCACATGCGTGAGTGTGCGAGTGGGACAACACGCGAATTCAACATAAATCAGAACTTGAATTGGTCTCCCAATATTAATTACAAGTTAAAGAAGCTTCACTGATGAATATTAGGATCTTTTAGATAAAGGCTTTAACTTAACCTGATCGCCAGGTCTTAGTACTTTTTAGGACCACATTATCTTGATTAAGTTGGTTGTATGACCACTGCAGGTCTTCGTCACTTCTGATTAACTTGATTTTCTTTACGTAAAATCGAAGCTAAGAGTTTCGTTGTAAAACTATTATGTTTTGTAAAAAAAAAACTGCGAATATCGACCTCTGTGGCTCGGTGGTTCGCGCATTGGCATTTGGCGCTCAAGCCGGAGGACGCCGAGGGGTTGGAAACAAAAAGTTTTCTGTGTTCCTGGATTATGGATGTGTATTAAATATGTGTATTGCATAGTAAAAATCTTAAATATAAGTAAAGTGTCAAAGTTATTAAATATATTTCCCTTGTCTGGTATCTGTAACACAAGTTCTTCGAGAACTTACTACAGAACCAGATTGACGTGGTGTCAAAGCGTCCATAGATAATATTGTTAAGTATCGAAACAAAGATCAACGTTACAAATTACATTTGTATGTAATTTGTAACGTAAGATGTCCTATGTATGTGTTTTTTTATTGTTTAATAAACTAAGGAACATAACAATAAGCATAATCTAAACAGTGTAACATAATATACCATTGCTAGTTTTTCCGCAGCTGCTATTCGTCGTCGATAGCTCATTTAAATTTTATTTAATTAGACAAAGCTTATATCTTAATTAAGTTATTATTAAGATTAACAATATGTTTGTAATGTTACACATATTTTAATAATTGCGATTTCAAAATAAATCGTATCCCGTACAATACCGCCACTACTCCGCGCCGCCGCATCCACATATTCCGCACATGCGCACAATGGAATCACACGGGCATAAATTGCTTCAGCATAATATTATTAATTATTTATGGTTTTTTTTCATTTATGTTAAGGTTTGATTTACTTTATTTGTAATAAATTTTTATAATAAACTAGTCATAATTTTGAGAGGTAATAGTTTTTCAATTTATTTTTAATATTAGTTTTTTTTATTTCCTTTTTAAGGTTATCTGGAAGATCATTAATTAATTTAGGTATTTGATATTGCAACATTTGTTTGCCGTAAAGGTTACAATATCTTGGAACTAAATATTTGATTTTTGACGCACTACAAGTTTGTTTATTATGGTATGTTATATTTAGATAGATCTCGTTACAAAAAAATATTTTAATAAAATAATATGTTTTACCTGCTCAATGGTCATGTATGGTAATATATTAGTTTTGATAAAATGTTATTTACAGTTATTAGTCTTAAGTTTTGCAGGCACTTGATCGAGATGCGATTTAAACGTCCTCCCGTAGCTACTTAGGCCGTAATATATTGTTGCTTCACCCAGGGCTTTATATAGTGTTAAAATCGTGGTATATGGAATGTTCTTCTTTATGATTTTAAACATAGCTAACATAGCTCGCAAATTTGTCGCAAACTGAGTTCAGCCGTCAAATTAAATTTGTCATCGATTATTAGACGCGAGATATTTATGCTTGTTTACTGCTTCTACTGGCTCACAATTACAACTTGTGTAGGCATTATTATGTAGGCAATTATGACTGTGCGCTATTATTTCTGGAGATATGGTGCTACGATTTTTGCTGGAGCTAACATAAATAAATTTTGTATTATTAGCATTAATCGCTTGTCCCGCATCATGAGACGACTTGGTAAGTAGTGTAAGATCGTTTTGAAGGTTATTGATGGCTATTTTCATGTCCTTATTTGCAGAAACCAAAGATATATGTCATCAGCAAATTGGTACATGTCACAGTCATTGACATTGATGGCGTCATTGACGTATGTTATGTAATATAGGGGGCCTATAACGGAGCGTTGCGGGGTTTCTTCGTCAATAAATACCTTTTCACTAAAAACGTCACCAACTTTTACTACGAAGGACCTATCCTTAATATAGTCTCGACACCACTCATTTAGAGGTCCTCGTATGCCGCACTCATGGAGTTTTTCAATAAGTGTCTATGTCTCAAAGTGTCAAAGCTTTTGTATAATCAATAAATACTATTAAAATATGCTCTTTTTTGTTAAGGCGGTCGTAAGCTTTGTCAGTAAATTTAGAATGTAATTGTATGGCACTTTTAAATGGTTGAAATCCGTATTATTTATCCGTTATTATGCTATTTTCTTTAAAAAACTTATAAATATGTTTGGATATGGCATTTTCTATGAGTTTGCCTATGATAGATAGTATCGTTAGAGGACGGTAGTATTAGTATTGCCGCCGACGCTGGTTGAAACCTGAAGGTAACATTGGCTGGTGAAGTATAACGATTTTAGTTTAGTAATTTAATGTTACATTTTTTTAATATATGTTCAATCTTAGTACTATTGTTTGAAAATGCATTTAAATATATGTTCAATCTTAGTACTATTGTTTGAAAATGCGTTTAAATTTTTGTGTCCGCCAGAGGCTTTGCTCTGTCAGAAATTTTATTTAATAGTCCACAGTTGTCTAGGATTATTTTTATAGTTCATGACTTATTCCTTAATTTTTTTATTTTTGTTTGTTACAATTAATTTAGTAGCGCAATTTCTGGCAGAAATGTATTGTTGTTTTAATATCATATTTGATGTGTCGCGTATCTGTTTTAAATATAATTTGTGTCTGTATTTACATGCCTTTAGAATTTTACTATTTATCCATGTTTTATTATTTTTATTACTGCTTTTATTGATTTTTCCAAATCCAAAGGCTTTGAACTTTTAGTTAATATATTTCTGTCGTATCGAGTTTCCGCTCGTGTGTTTTCACTACGCTTTACCGTGCCTACCGTGGCGAGTGCGACGATGCGATGGTCTGCTAGTGCAGTTCCGAGTGCCGCCGTGTAGAGGTCCAGCGTGCGTGATCGTGCATAGATCTATACGAGATTTACTAATACAATTTTTAGTCCATTCAATACGCGCATATTCTGAGATCCCGCACGCTAGGCCATACTCGTACATAGTGGTGTTGTATATATGTTTTATAGGACGTTCCTGCAACACATCAATATTTATATCATCTAGTGAATACATATCGAATTCGTTATTTACATAATTTAACAAGGATTTGAGTTCTCTTATAAATAGTTGCTAACTGCTAATTGGAAGACGGTAGACACAACATAAAGTCGCCGAATATTTAGAAGAGGTTATGATTAATCCTATGATAGTTTCGCAGTAAATTGTTAAATTGTATATTGTATAAGTAATTGTATAAGTAAATTGATGCTTATTTTTTACATATAAAATAATACCACCTCCTCTTCTATTGATTTGTAATTTACTATATATTTTATAACCCTATCTCTCTATGACCAGAAAGCGCGTAATCATACGCACGTAAGGCCGACGCGCGTGTCAAGGTACTAGCCCCCGATACATTGCGTCCAGAAGCCACGCGCATATTTTTTTACTAACGCGCGTATCGTCCATCACATGTACGCCGCCCGACATTTTATCTTGAATCTCTACACACGTAGGTTGACGCGCGTAATTCGCCTTTCTGTAAAAGGCCTATGCATCAAACATTTTGTAAGTATTATACATGAGTTAAAATACTTTTATTTACCGGACCATAAGTTTAGGGGGCCTAGGGCTAATACTACTTAGGGGCCCACCTCATTGCTCAAATTATAGCTCAAAAAAGACAGTATATTAAGATACAAACCATCTGATTATTTTTTAAATAATATTATGTTTTTTTTTAATAAAAACCGACTTCCAAAGTAAAAATACACAAAAATGTGTGAAATAAATCATTTTTTAAAATAATTCCCCCTTTTAAATTTATCAATATAAATTAAAATTTTAACTATTTCTCTACACAATCTTCATTATTTTGAAATCGGTACCAGCCCAAACAATATCCTGATAAATCATTATTTTATAGAGCTCACGTTTAATATGGCTGGTACCGACTTCAAACTATTCACCACTTTGATGTCAAAAGGACCAATTTGGGATTATATCCTATACATAAAAAAACAACATTTTTGAAAATCGGTCCACCCGAGGGGCAACCGAGATTGCTAATTAAAATTTAAATATTGCAAATACTGAAGCAAACAAAAAAGTTTGATCGTCCTTATGAGTTTGTCCAAGTTATAAAAACATTTCATAAACATAATACGGTATTTTCCTGTATTTTTTTATTACATAAAGAATAGTGCTCTGATAAATAAGACAGTTAACAATAGGAATAGTATTAAAAATCAAAATTTATAAAGATATTGCGGATTGTTTGAAGCACTTTTGTGAGTCCCGTGAAAACGCCCCATACAAAAGTCGTACTAGTATGTGACGTCACACGCTAGTAATGTTGCTACGAAATGTGTGGCCATATGCACAAAATTTTTGATATCTCGTAATTTTGTGCTTTTAATATTAGTAATAATATGTATGGACGCTTCACACCACGTTAGTCTTGCCCCGTGGTAAGTATCCGAAGAACTTACCACGTGATACAGATACCAGACAACGGGAAGTATATTTAATACTATTATACTATTCATAAATTTAAGATTTCTATTATTACACATCCATGACCCAGTAACACAGAAAACTTTTTGCTCCCTCGGCGGGATTTGAACCGGCAACCTCCGTCACCGACGCGTGCAACCACTAAGCCACAGAGGTCGTCAGACATTAAAAACTTAAAATGTAAATCAGAGTAATGAAATTGAATCCATTTCAATTACAAAGTACTACACCAGTATTATATAATATTATCAGTGGCCAGAAAAAGGCCACTTTAGCTGTTTCATATTATGATTCACATATTTTTTTCAACTCATATTATGTGCGGCATTTTACGCATTTCTATTGAAAACTGTCAAAATTGATGTTACGATATGATATGTCTTATATGATGAAATCATATGAATCAGAGCATATCGGACCGTCTCGCTGAACTCTGCAATGCTGTTGGCTGGGATACTCCCTCTTGATCTCAGGATACTCGAAGCTTCGAGGCTCTATGAGATCAAGAAGGGAGTACCGCACCCGGCGTTGAAAGACAGGGAGGTGGAGCGAATGGCTCTAACGATCGAGGACCCACATCCGGCAGAGCAGGCAGAGCTGAGGTTCGGGTTGGTAGACGAGGACTCGTATGCAGACGTGGTTAACAGCCACGTCCATAGGATCTATACGGACGGCAGCAAGATTGAGGGTCGAGTCGGAGCCGCACTCTCCGTATGGAAGGGTGAGGTCGAGACGAAGGCCGTCAAGCTTGCGTTGCCGCCGTATTGTACCGTCTACCAAGCCGAGCTTCTAGCGCTCCAGAGAGCAGTAAGTATAGCCTGCAAGAGTGGAATGGCGAAGGTCGGTATCCTTAGCGATTCCAGATCGGCTCTCCAGGCAGTCACCCTTAGTTCCCCTCATCCCCTGGCAGTGCAAACAAGGGAGGCCCTCCGAAAAGCTGCATCGCAGAGGCGGGAGGTCTCCCTGTTTTGGATTAAGGCACACGCAGGGTTGAGAGGGAATGAGAGGGTTGACGAATTAGCCAAGGAGGCCGCGCTGCGATTGAAAAGGAAACCTGACTACGATCTGTGTCCTGTTTCATTCGTCAAGCGTATCTTAAGAGAGGATACGGTTGAGGAATGGGACAGGAGATACGAAGTGGGAGGGACGGCCGGAACCACAAAGCTCTTTTTCCCAAGCGCTGCTGCTGCATACAAAGTAGTCAATAAGATAGACATAACGCACCACACTACACAGATACTGACTGGACACGGCGGGTTCGCCTTCTACCTGAACAGATTCAAGTTGAAGGAGGACCCGTCGTGTTCATGTCAGCCAGGAGTTGAGGAGACGGTTCCTCACCTGTTACTCGAGTGCCCGATTTTTGCTAACAGTAGATACGATACTGAGCAAAAATTGGGCATATCGATTACGGGTGAGAGCCTGTCTTCCATCCTGGGGGGAAAAAGGAGGGAAATTTTCCTTTCCTTTTGTAAGAAAATTGCTGTGTATGTTAACAAAATTAATTGTGATAAATTGGTGTGATATTAGTGTAGGCTCTAGATTAAGTTTCACAGTGATAGTAGGTTTAAGTTGAATGTGTGTGCCGTTGTATTATTTTCTGTATTATTTTTGACATTTTGACTGAATTTTATTTGTAATTTATTATTATTGATTATTTTATGTGATTATTTTATTGACATTTTAAATTGAGTTAAATTTATTGCATATTACTTTATTGGATACTATTATATTACTGTGTTTAATTAATGATGTTGACCTTTTACAATGTAAAATTGACAAGTGCATAGTAATAATTATGCAAGAAACAATCAATGTATATATAAAAAACAGTAGATATAAGATTATACAAATGTAAAAGAACTAAAAGAGAAAGAAATAACAAAAGATAAAAAACAAGCCCTGATTCCGTTAGGGGGATGGAGAAAAAAAAAAAAAAAAAAAAAAAAAGACCCCTTATATTGTAGTATTGGTTGTGTACAATGAACGTATACCCGTCAGATTGTGCGGTGGGCCAATTCTCAGGTACAGGGCGCCGAAGGTACAAAAAAATTGTACTAACTTTCTTACAGCCTTTGAAATTCTAACGTATATTTTTATAGTAGAATAATGCCATTTGAATATACACAACAACAAAGTGAACTTAACACAGATCACTTATTTTTATGTTGTAGTTTTCATAAAAATAAGAAGTGGGAAATCATCCACGTAGAAATAAAAATCATTTATTTTATTATTTCATACCAATTAACAGAAAATATACAATAAAGAACTACAAAACTGTTCTTCAGTTTGTTTGTAGGATCAATGTTACAAAACTTAATATTACAGACAGAGTATAAAAACAAAATTAACAAGATACAACATTAATAATACTAATAATACAAAATGAAATATTGTAATAACAAATTAAGCAAAATAAAATTAGATAAATGATTAGATTAATATTTTTAGGTGGTGGGGGATGTACAATAGGGTAGTTAGGTGTTTGTACATGTTTTTTTGAAGGCTTTTGTTTTGGTCTCGTGTCGGATATCGTTGGGCAATTTTATTTAAAGTTCGGTCCCCAAAGTAGTTGAAAACTCTGGGTACCTTATATTTGCCTTTCGATAGCGACCGAGTACAATACTTCTGTTTCAGTAATTCTAGGTTATGGATATTATTAATAATAACTCCCCACACCGATTTCGGTGACGGTGGCCGGTTTCATTGAAACCAGGCCTGTTACGCTGGAGTAATTTTATAGTGCCCAAGTGTGCGCAGTACACAAGAGCACTCTCTCTTCCTTTACTCTCGTAACCCAGTGGGACGGACGAGAGATCATTCGCAGATCCGACTTTTTTTACATGCCCATCCGACGCATGGATCATCTTTCTTGTCAGACAATCAGGTATCAGCCTGCATTGTCCTAACCAAACATTGGAAACAACATTTTTTGTTGTTCCAATGCCGGAATCGAACCCATGACCACCGAGTCGCGAGCCAAGCTCTAACCACTAGACCACACATATTATTATGGTTGTGGTTGTTAATTGCCAATAGGTATTTGTGTTTTAAAGTAACTGGGAGAAGTTTACAAATTTTAAATAATTTAGAATAGTTGCGTTTACAATTAAAAAAAGAAGATTTGTTTTTTTACTATGAGTTTTAAAAATCTTAAACTTCTCACCTTTATATCTCTGTTCATACTAAGTTTAGAGAAAAATTACGTGAATAAGTTTTGTTCCTTACAATATTTTGAATCCAAAAAATAAGATTGATACTTTATCAGAATCTAAGTAAAGTAAGTAGAATTTTCTCGCAACTTTAGCGCCTTGTACCTCAAAATTGGTCTACGTCACATTGTGGCGGGTATGCATACGTATGCATTGTATGCATTACAATGAACGTTCATTGTACACACTAATACTATAATATGAAATAAACAGCCTCCAACAGCAACAGCCTTTAACAGCCTCCGTGGTCTAGTGGTTTAGAGCTTGGCTCTCGACTCGGAGGTCGTGGGTTCGATTCCCGCATTGGAACAACAAAAAATCTTGTTTCCAAGTTTGGTTAGGACAATGCAGGCTGATCACCTGATTGTCTGACAAGAAAGATGATCCATGCGTCGGATGGGCATGTGAAAAGTCGGACCTGTGCCTGATATCTCACCAGTCGTGTCGATTATTCGTCCCACTGGGTTACGAGAGTAAAGGAAGAGAGAGTGCTCTTGTGTACTGCGCACACACTTGGGCACTATAAAATAACTCCTGCGTAGCTGGCCTGGTTTCAATTAAACCGGCCACCGTCACTGAAATCAGTGTGGGGAGCTATTATTATAATATGAAATACATTTTAACAGTAAGAATATAAGAGGAGTCTGGCGGGGCTGGGATCTCAGTCCATTATTCGTTGCACAAGAATCTTATACTTTATTTGAAACGATCTTGTATATATGTAACCGGTATCTCGACAACGGCTACAAGTATTACCGTGAAATTTAGTATGGGAGTAGCAGAGAGATTTGGGGGAGAAAAATCATTCTAGCTAGGTCTTATCCCTTAGAAACTGCGCATATTTAAGCAATATGTATTTTTTAGGTTTCCGTAATACTCAAGGAACTCTTATACTTTCGCTCTGTCCGTCCGTCTATCTGTTATCTGTATATCTGTTTGCGCCTCTAGCTTCTTTAATTATAAATATAAATGTATGAAATTCGGTATAGGAGACTGTGTATAGATCTTGGTTTTGGCATCATAAAATAATAATAACTTTACATTTTAGGGGTGGCTGGCATACATGTGAAGTGGGGATGAGAA
The DNA here is from genome assembly GCA_037179445.1 of Phengaris alcon alcon. Classification (NCBI taxonomy): domain Eukaryota; kingdom Metazoa; phylum Arthropoda; class Insecta; order Lepidoptera; family Lycaenidae; genus Phengaris; species Phengaris alcon. Next base: position 831,312 of record JAYRCH010000256.1, read on the forward strand.
ATATTTTTTCGCTCTACCCTATTGTGTGGGGTATCGTTGAAAAGGTATTTTAAAATAAAGGCAAGGTTTTTTTACAAAGTCATCCATTTTCGACTTATCAGCTTCCAAAGTGGTTAATAAGTTGGTATTTCTAAACTATGAGACTTAAAAACTTGCCATTTCCCATGCTGATAGATCATGCTAAATACTCTTTAGGAAAATTATTTTGAACGAAATCGGTTAGTAACTTATGAAGTAATTTGAAAAAAACCTATTGCGCGTTGATAGTTACGGAACCCTCCTTAGTCATGTCCTGACATGCTCTTGGTTAGGTTTTTATTTCGTCGTGCAACAATGTATCAATAATTTCGACGATCTTACGTCAATCTGATTGGCAGCTTGGTATGCGTACCTACGTATAAATCATTTTTGCATTTTTTGGAATTTCGGAAAATGGTGGGTTCGAATCCCAGTAAGATAAATATATTTGTGATTCTTATTATTATTTTTATTTTATATGTTTTAAATTATTTTATCGTTCTACTAAAACACCGATCAAAGCTCGGTCTCTCAGGTACTTATTATTTAATTGTAAGAGTTAGTATGTCATGCACAGCGCATGTGCTGCATGTTATAATATTAAGTGTATCTTTTTGTGTAGTGAATAAAGTTTAATTTTCAATAGCTATCCTAAAATGCAGCACCGCGAAGCATTGCGTTGCGGTGTGTACTGACCCTAAGCCTCTTTTGAATAAAGGTAATAATTTGTAATATATTACTATTATATATTTATATTCACATAGCATAAAGTTAACTCATGCGAGCAAGACCTTAGAATTCCGTGTACGCCAGTGCAGTTTATTTTAATTACAAGAATTACAATTCGAGATTCAATCTCGAAAACAATTTAAAATAGAATTTAATTTCTATCCTTGATAACGAACATTGTCGGGGAAAACTAAAATTAATTCTAGAACGTACCTAATAACCATTAATAAATGTCTGAGCAAGACTACAGTCACTAGACTCAGGTATTGTAAGGCCTAAATGTCCTATACAATATTGAGCCTGAATTTAGTTTGTTAATATTGACTAATTGCGTACGCTAAGCTTTAGTATTTAAATATCAGATCTTAGTGGTAGTACGACGCAACGCGATGCGGCTCTACATTTTTAAGATAGCGATTCAAAATTGAACTTTATTCACTACACAAGAAGATACACGTTTCATTGCAAAAGTTCGAATTGCGAGCTGCATCGCGCTACGCGCTGCGGCGTCGCTCTTGCAATGCAACGTATCATTGATGTGAATAAAGTTCAATTTTGAATCGCTATCTTCAAAAGTACTCGCCGCGTTTGCGTCTCGATGTCAGCTGAACCATAGCTTAAGAAAAATTCTACGACAAAACGCCCACAAGCCATTATGTGGAATGCTCTGAATTCCTTATTGATCGAGGTTCGAGGCACGCGAAGGATAGAGCGCTATTGATAAAATTACACAGACAATTATAAGTAATATCGCCAACTATTTAATATCGCCAACTATTTAATATCGCCAACTATTTAATATCGCCAGCTAATTAATATCGCCAACTAATTAATATCGCCAACTATTTAATATCGCCAGCTAATTAATATCGCCAACTATTTAATATCGCCAACTATTTAATATCGCCAACTATTTAATATCGCCAACTACTTAATAAACGTCAAGACAAGTTTTTCAACTTTGACCTTTAAAAGGTGAACGTCTGATTCATTTTATTTTTCTACTATTTGGCTTTTCAACGATTCATAATTTTGTGTGAAACAAATAATTGTTATTTCTTATCCTTATCATCACAATAGTCCACTGCCGAATAGGTTGTCCCGTAGGAACATTTTTTGGATTGCAAAAGTTGTAGAATTTTATGTAGATCAAGAAAATTATAATAGAAATTCAATACAACTGTAATTACTTCAGGGCGCCCTCTTTTAAGTTTTGACAAATTGAGGATTTTCGTTATAATTTTGCTAAGTCTTATTATTTAAAATGACTATGTTATTTAACTTTTTCTTTAATTTGTTTATAATAAATAGTCGAAATATTGATTTGCATACAAAATAATTTCGTTCGGACTTAAGATTCATTAAATTTAAGTTCGCAAGTACTCATCAGTATGTTCTTGTCTCGGAGAGTTTACATACTTGACTCGCAAGTGTTTTCTGTATTGTCAATGCAATTATATCATATAAAGTTATTTTTGCGATCGTGTCAGCAGATTAGAAGAGAATTTCATTATTTAGAAATAAAGTTTTTGAGTAATATTAAAATTACTCTTGTTACTTTGAGGCCGTCCGAGGAACTAAATGATCGACGATACTAATCCTAAAAAAGTTTCCAAATATGGTTAGAACTAACAATAATTGTTAAATTTTATAAAATATCTTTAATAATAACTTTTATTTGTTAAAAATATCATAAAATTCAACTTGTATGGAGCGAGTATGTTATTTAGTTGAAAATAGTTTTCTCCATTTTCTATTTGGTAGTTTGGAAACAGACAAACATACTTCAAAAACATTTTTTTTTTTTCTAATACTCGAGTATATTATCGGAAGGAGTAAATACAGTACAGAAAAACCTAAGAAGCGAAAAGGTAATTTTATTGCGTATTAAAAGAAATATTACTTCCTTGCTCTTTTGAAAATAGTGAAAAAAATTATAAATGATTTCTTTGAATGAGACTTACGAACGTAGTTATATGCATAGAGATGTAGTGACAAATGTAGTTGTTAGAAAAACGCGGGGATCGCGGGTTCGAATCCCGCTGAACGAACAAAAAGTTTTTCTGTGTTCCTGGGTCATGGATGTGTATTAAATATGTGTATAATATAATAATAATCTTAAATATATGTATAGTATTGTAAATTATTATCAATATATTTTAAGAACGTTAAAAATAAACAATCAAATGTATAATTGAATATGCGCCAAGCTTCCATTAGGTATTGAAAATAAGATGATGATGATGATTACTGTAAGTTACATACTGCATAGTAGGCTTATGCTTGCAGTTCTTTAAACAATGCCGAAATTTTCAAACGCGTATCTTTAAAGACTAAGGAGTTCTGTTCAGTGCTCTTGGATCCAGGGTATACCTTCTTACTTACTTTTTGATAGCATATGCTTGTGTTACTTCAGAAAAAATAAAAATCACTATATGTGTCCATATAAATTTTGAGGAGTTACCTCGATTCCTCATCCTCAACTCATATTTATACTCCACGCACTCTCCCTGCCTCGTATTTAGACTAAAACAATAGGATTAACATAACTGTGCTTACACGTGCCGTCTTTACGTTACGTTTTTAAAAAAAAAACTCAAACGATTCTCAAAATGACACAAAAAACATGTGTTTTGCGTCATATTTTATTACTGTATTTATTTAAAAGCGTGCGTGCAAAATTTCAGCTCAATCGGAAACCCGGAGGCATGTCAAGTTACAAAAACTCACTTTATGGTTAACAAACATATTACATACGTACAATCTACATATTTACATTGCAAGTAAGACAAAAGCTTGTAAAACATTACTAGAGGCGTCGTCGCGGCTTATTTAATACTTTATTAAAAACATTCTCTAACGACCACCCGTGATATATTAATCGAAACGTCAAAAAAAACTAGAATACAAATATACTGCAATAAAGTCAGTAATAGAAAAATTATAATAAGTATTATTCTTAGCACGTTATCATAGTCAATAAAAATACAATTTCATTGCGTTTTCGTAAGTAATTTTATCAAGAAAACTTTCATATTATAATAGTTATAGCGTAATATTATCGTAGCTTGTAATAGGCGTTTACAGAGATTATTGCCCGAATGTATTAAGTTTAATCACAGTTTTAGAGATTAAACAAACTAGGGTGGAATTCCATTAATTAATATGGCATATTATGTTGTGGGGTCGATACTCTATTCACTAATGTGTGGATAATCTGTGTACTTATTTTGATATTAAATACCTGCGTAAACTATTTAAAATACGAGTGTCAATATGACTTGAAACTGTCCTAGTGGAACAGTTTTTGGTTAGTATGCGACGAGCCGGTCGACGAGTAGCACGTACTACGTGTCCCGTGCACCTTGCACAAAATGCCAACGTGTGTCTATAAAAACTGTAAAAACCGTGAGAAAAAAGTGATTAAAAGTCAAGGAATTTATTCCACATGTAACTTTACAACATTTATTACTATCAGTCAAGTATTTTCTTAAAAATATAGTTTTTTACGATAAATAATTGCAAGAAAATACTTGACAGTTTATGACGTAAGGAAAAAGGAAAGCAATATACTTTTTTGTGAATCTAATAAGGATGCATGCGTTGTCACAGGGGCGACACTCTCTACAAATGACAACGCGAGTACCAGCCATGTTGACGTAATCCTAAGGTTGACACCGACAAAATTTCAAACATCACATCAGACGCAACGAGCGTTGTCAATACTTAGTTCTGGCGCACTGCCCCCACATACGACTACGACACACACATAGCCGTGAGCTTCCATTCGAGTAAATCGTTGAATGGCGGTCATTACGTTAGTAATAATACATTTATATTCTTTGGTATTGTGGCGGACCAATAAGCGCCACAATCCTGAATTACGCTATTGAAGTTTCTGTAGTTTGGCGCTATATATACAACAGCTGAAATGACTTCAAGGTCCCCCCGCCGCCACCCTCCGCCACTTCTCTAATGGCGGAGGCAAATGACCCCACCCCTCGTCCCGCTGCATCCACCGCCCCCCCCCCCCCTCCTCGGCCCGGAAGCAGCGGAAACGAACCCGGACCCGGACTAAAAAGAGGGCCAAATCCGGCACGACATCGAATGCCGCCACGGACTCGGAGTACGAGCCCCTCGCCCTCCCCCTTCCCCCTGTTGTTACAGCCCCGCCGGCTGATGAGGCCACTCTATCGGCCCCCCCCTTACCGCAGCGCACTCCACGCCCCCCGCGTCCTGCGCGCACCAAACGCACTGTCCCGCCGGTCACCAAACCAGAGGTGACCGAGCTCTCTACCGAGCCTGCAAACCCGGCGGTTACTACCGCCACTTTGCCCCCTCGTGCCCCCCCTTCTTCCCGCCGCCGAGAGTCCCCTAGGACCACGGCCCAGCTTTTACAAGCCCTGCTTTCCCTAGCCATGGATGTCTTTAACAGGATCCTGGCCGGGGAAGAAATCTTACAGACCCTCCTGAAGGCCCTCCCTGAGGGAGCGACCCTCTTTGCCTCCCTTATATCCAAATGGCTTCCCACGCCCCATCCCACCTAAAGGTTGTTCACTGGAACGTCCGGGGGGTCCGCGGTAAGGTGGCCCCAATCCGCCTCCTCCTCCGGGAGTATGAGGTGGACGTCGCCTTACTAAGCGAAACCCTCCTGTCCCCTCGGGACCGTTTCAGTGCCCCCGGCTACCTTATATATCGCCAGGACTTCCCGGGGGGTGAGCGGGTATGCAGAGGCCTCGCCGTCCTGGTCGGCAGGAAAATTCTGCACCAACTCCTCCCCCCCCCTCCAGTTTCATCTCTGTACGCCCTTGGAGTGGAGGTGCTCCTCGGGTCGCACCGCACGCGCATATACGCGAGCTACAAACCTCCGGGGTCGCGTTTAGATATCTCCGACATCCATAGGCTCCTATCAGAAGAGTCGACTGTGATTGCCGGAGATCTAAACTGCAAGCACCCCGGATGGGGATCCCGCGCTCCCAACCCGGACGGAAACCGACTGTTCGCCGACTCAGAGCGAGTCGGGTACTCGGTAGTGGGAACTTATTACCCCACCCATTACCCCGAGACCCCCCGATACTCTCCGGACGTCCTTGACGTGGCAATAGCTCACCGTCTCCCGGGTGACCTCCATCAAGAGGTCCTCGATGTGGCCCACGGCTCTGACCACCTCCCAGTCTTAGCCACTATACGCGCCGCTCCCGCAAGCGTCCCCCCTCTTCCTCCCCGCCCAGTCCGTGACTGGGACGTCTTCGCCTCGCGGCTCCACGAGAGCACCCCCAATTTCCCGGTTGACTCTGCAGAGAACGTCGAACTGATGACTCTGCGGATCACCGAGGCAATTGCAGCCGCGATGGACGCGGCAACCCAGACGCCTACTCACCGCCATTCCAAGCGGCCCACTCTCCCCCCGGCACATCGCCGACCTAATAGGCGAGAAGAAGCGCCTGCGCCGAAGATGGCAGCTCAGCCGCTGCCCCACCCTGAAGACGCAGCTAAACCGCCTGACATCGCAGGTAAGAACTGCCCTTCAGGACCTGAACGCTGCGGATTGGACTCAACGCATCCTGGAGGCGGGCGAGGACTGGCCCTCCCTCCACCGCTTTTGCCGCAGCCTTACTGGTGTCACAGCCCCCGTGTGCCCCCTGTTCCATCCAGATGGCAACCTCAGGTACCGTGCAGAGGACAGAGCAGACATTCATGCCGAGCACCTAGAGCGCCAATTCTCACCGCTGCCGACGACCGCAACGGAACACGCCCGAGCGGTCTCTGAGGAGGTAAAGATTTTCCTTCTTTCCCCCTCCTCCCCCCCAGATTTCTCCTTCTCACCGAGGGAGGTCCAAAAGACCCTCCGGTACCTTAAACCGAAAAAGGCCCCCGGTGCAGATGGAATTCCTAACTCCGCTCTCCGCCACCTTCCCTTCAGGACGGTGGCCGCCCTGACTCGCCTCTATAACGGCATTGTCAGGACCGGTCACTTCCCCTCCCCCTGGAAAATGGGTCTGGTAGTAACCATCCCCAAAGCGCACAAAAACTTAAGGAAGGCTGAGGGCTACCGGCCCATTACCCTCCTTTCCACCCTTTCAAAAGTTTTTGAACTCCTCCTTCTGAAACACCTTTCCCCTTACCTCCCTCCTCGTGAGGAACAGTTCGGGTTCAGGTCCAACCTGAGTACCACCCTCCAGTTGGTACGTGTTATTCACCATCTATCCGTTGCGGCTAACAAAAAAGAATCGTCGGTAGCCGTATTTCTAGACATGGAGAAGGCGTTCGACAGTGTCTGGCATGAGGGTCTGCTCTGTAAGCTCATCCGGGCCAACGTACCTCCCCCCCTGGTAAGGTTAGTGGCATCCTTCCTCTCTGGCAGGACCTTCAGGGTTCGCGTTGACGGAGTCCTCTCCAACGAGCGTCCCATTGCCGCAGGCGTCCCCCAAGGTAGCGTGCTCTCACCAGGACTCTACAACTTCTACGCCAGCGATGTGCCCGCGGACCGGGGCACCTCCGTGGCGTTGTACGCCGATGACACGGCGTACTTCTCCTCTTCGCTGACCACCGAGCATGCTGCCATCAAGATTCAGAGGACGCTGGATCTCCTCCCTGACTGGCTGAGCAAATGGCGACTCTCTGTTAACGCAGGTAAGTCCCAGGCGCTCGCCGTCAGCACGAGGTGCTCATTTCCGGCGCCTCTGAAGATTGGTGATGCTGTGATCCCGTGGGGGAGAACAGCAAAGTATCTCGGGGTCACGCTGGACCGCCGACTCTCCATGGCCCCCCAGTGCTCATCGGCGGTGGCGAAGGCGAACGCGGCGATTGCGCTGCTGCGCCCGGCCTACGCGTCCCCGCAGATCCCCCTTAGGATGCGCATAGCCCTCTTCCGGACGTACGTTCGGTCCCGCCTGACGTACGCGGCACCCGCGTGGCACCACCTGCTCTCTGCACCCCAGAAAGGGTTGCTGCAGAGAGCCCAAAATCGGGTGCTGCGCCGAATTGTGGGCGCACCATGGTACGTCCGCAACACTACTATCGCCAAGGACCTCAGGGTGGAGAGCGTGGAGGCCTTTGTGGCCCAGCTCTCTGCCAAGCTGTTCGCGCGGGCGGATGCCTCGCGCTTGGTCGAACTTACCGACCTGGCGCCGTGGCATGCCCGCCCGCCCGACCGCCACCGCCTGCCGAGAGATGCCGTCCCTCCGGAGGACCCAGCGGAGCCACGCAGCCCGCCCCACCGCCCCCGAAGAGGAGGAGCCCAGGCGCACTGATGCGCCGCACCTAGCGCATTTGGCGCTCTCTGGCGCAACCGCGCCACCACCATTACGGGATTGAAATCCCCCCCCACTTTTTCCCCCTTCGCCGGCAAACCAGATGCCGGCGAATCATGTCCAAACCGCGTCCGGGGCCTGACGAGTGGCAGCCCTATTGCCACCCCGTCGTCCCCGGGGCGTATCTTCCCCCCCCGACATAAAAGGTCGGGGCCTGGAAGTTTTTAAACAACTTTCCCCCTTTTCCCCAGGTTGTTCGTTCCGCGGTCCGGTAAACACGGTGCGTGAGGGAGTGGACCCAAACACGTTTCTCGGCCCCCGGGTCGGGACCCCCACGCGCCGTTTGGAGCCGACCGTTGGTCTCGGTCGGGCCTGGATTGGCATGTCGTCACTCCCTTGTTGTTGTCGGCTGCCCTACCATGGGTTTTCCCCGCGTTCTGCCGCGGGGGGTCTTCCCCTAAAACCCAATGACTCATGCGCCCAGTATTCGTACTGGGCGCGTCATCTCCACCCCAAATAGAGGGGCTATGCCCCTGGGTTTGGTATCCGCCCAAGGCCCTTTTCAGGGGCCCGGCGTCGAGTGAGAAGAGTCTCCTTCTCTCATGTTTTTTGACTTCAAGTGGGCTTCGGCCTGACCAAGCATACTACCTCGCTCGGTCGGAGATCTGCCTTTGGGGCTCCCACTCTTCCCACATTGGTGACCCTCGACAGAACACACCTCCTTCTCGACATCATCATTATCACTCCCCAACCCTCCGCACTACGCCAGCCATACTCAGTCTCATCGGGTAAAAATGTCACTTGGGTATGGGGTGACGAACAAATTAAAGCATATGAGGAATTAAAAACTGCATTAACTACAGCACCACCAGTATTAAAGCAAGCCGATTACGAAGCATCCTTTATTATCAAAACTGACGCCAGTAATTATGCTATTGGAGCAGCTTTGGTCCAGAGGGAGGGATCCAAAGAACATCCCATAGAGTATGCTAGCCGACTCCTTACATCGGCAGAACGCAACTATACAACTAACTGAAAAATGAAAAATGTATTCCCGAAATAACACCACATTTGGATAAGTTAGCAAAATACTTAAATTTTGCTAAAATAAACGTCGAAGAAATACAAGACAGTAACAGATTAAGAGCTAATCGAAAGCGCAGACCTGATCCTGGATATGCTGTAGGAGACCTAGACTAGTCGAAACTCATCCAATAAGCAACCAAAGCAATAACTTTTCGGCAAAGCTTGCACCTAGACGCGACGGACCCTATGTTGTAACTCAAAAACATGGAAACTCTATATACGAGGTGGCTAGTATTGAAGAGCCTGATAAACCTATAGGAAAATACCACACGTCGGCAATTATTAAATTTCAGAAGCGAAATAATAAGAAACTGAGCCCAGTTATTCCTATTAGAAGAAGAGGTAGACCAAGAAAGCAACCCACCATGGAGTCCTGGTACTCTAACGAGACGTCCACGAGTACCAGAGGGGGAGACTGTAACACGATAAATTAATGATAAGCGTGCAGCGCGCGGATCCTAGTGCGTTCCCGCTCGCACACCGACTATCTATCTCGCCGAGCACCCCCACCATCCCCACTACGATGTTTTGCACACGGCTCCAACGGCGGCGGCGTATATAAGTCCCAGTGCGCAACCGGATGATTTAGGATCGTCCTGTCTCCTAGTCGCGTGTGTTAGTGTCTCGCTCCGCGTTTCGTGCCGTCTCGCTCTAACTGCGTAGCAGTGACTCGCTCACTCCGCGTTAGTGTCGTCTCGCTCCAAACGCGTCGAGTGTCTCGCTCACTCCGCGTTTTTGTGTCGTCCCGCTCTATCCGCGTAGTAGTGATTCGCTCACTCCGCGGTAGTGCCGTCTCGCTCGGAAACGCGTCGAGTGTCGCGCTCACCCCGCGAACGTGCCGACCCTTTTAGTGCAGTGCCTACAAACTCCTAATAGCGACCGCAAATTCACACCTTATTCATTAGAATAAGCTGTGGATTTGCGCCTTGCTGGGGAGTTGCCCTGCTCTTGGCCTCCCGTTGAGTTTCGGCTCAGCGTTGGGTCACGAGGAGACAGCCCCCCTAAGTGTGTGTACCTTTGTGTTTGAAGACGTACACTTGTTGCCGTCAGTTTTAACTGTTTGTGTGACTTGTGTGTTACATGTTGTGCTCCACTCGTGTCGAGCATGACGAACCACGACCCGCGGCTATACAGCCGCGACTACCAAGACTCCTGTGCGGACTCCGAATCGTCGTGCAGCCTGGCCTCGTCGAGGTCTAGCTCACGCACGATCCCGGACCGCGCGCACTACCGCACGCTCGCCGAGCCTAGCTTGTGCGGACAGGACACCGCCCGCCCCGGGTCGCCCTCGGCATTCTCGCGGGGGTGTAATGGCACCCCCCCGCCCCAATGCTTTCCGATGGCGGCCTGCGTCGAGTCTGGGCCCCTGTCCCGCACAGCCGAACAGGGTTCGGCCAAAACCCGGCGCACATCGCGCCGCTCTGCGCAGACGAGCGACTCTCGCTATCCTGCTGCACACCCTGGACGCCACAACGTCCTGATAGCGGGAACACCCCGCGACACCGCGGGCTCAGCCCGCCTCTCGCTGGCTACCCAGCCGCGACAACATCATGCCGCGCTGGCTATTCAGCCGCACGGCTTACACCAGCCTTCCGCGAGTTCTCCGCGCTCACCAGATGCCTCGCCGGCTCCACAGCCGCGCGTCAACCAACAAGTCGCACCCGCCGCGGCCGCAGAAATCCACTCCTTTATGCCGCGTGAGTATCGTTACCGCGCGCCCATATTTCCGCCACCACTAATCAACCTGCAAGCACCACGACAGGCCAGGCACGCTGACCCCCAGCGGACCTACGCCGAGGTGAGTGCCACCAGCCATCAGGCAGTTATTGACAGACCTCCCGCCCCGGCGCCGGCGACCCCTAAAACGTCGCCACCCCCAATCACCCCCCGCTACCCACCCTTGGTCGTTGAGAGGATCGACGACTGGGTGCACCACTTCCGCCGTCTCCGTGACATCTTGGGGCACACACCGAACGCCAAACAAAGCGGTCCTGGTATTCGCTTCTCGCCCCGAAGCGAACACGAATTCAGGTCCGTGAAGAGATACCTGACAGACCTAGAGAGACAGGGACTTGCTTCCTGGTTCTCCTTCTCACTACCGCAAGACAGGGAAATCAAGGTAGGAATTAGGGGCCTACCCTCTGCCACGGACACCGAGCAAATCAAGGCTGCACTCGCCGAGCTAGGATACGTGGCGGGATACGTATCCGAAGTTCCGGCGAGGTCTGAACCCGGTGGCTGTGTCTATTTCGCCCGCATCGCCAGGACCCCAGACGTCATCCCTGGCATATTCAAGGTAACTGAACTTTGTTATATGCTGGGAATATACATCGAAGCTTGGCGGGGCCGCAGCGGCCCGGCCCAATGTCACCGATGTCTCCAGTTCGGGCACTCCAGCCACAACTGCCACCGCAAGGTAGTATGTGCCCGGTGTGCCGGAGAACACTCAGCGAGGGACTGCCCCCGCTGCTCTACCGAGACGCCCACCTGCGCAAACTGCAGTGGGGCCCACCCAGGTAATAGTCGAGATTGCCCAAAGTTCCGTAAGGCGGCAAGGAAACTGCGAGCAGCAAAGGCCCGCCTTTCCCCCCCCTGCGCAAACTATGACATGCCTCCTACCGTGCAGGAGGCCCCTCCCCCTCCGCCAACTTCAACATCCTTGATGGCGGAGGCAAACGATTGCTCTCCTAGACGCGTCGCTCCCCCGGACTCCGACCCCTCAGCACGGAGGACAAAGAAGCCGAGGACGAGATCCAGGAGGGAAGACGCCGCATCTCCTGAGGTCACCCCCTGTGCTGTCGCCTCACCCCCAGCCAGCAGCCTGGAGCTGGAGCCACCCATGCTCGCTCCACCGCAGCCTGATCACACGCGGGTCTCACAGCGCCCCTCGCGCTCCCCGCGCACTCCGCGCACCTCGCGCACACCCAGTGCCACCTCCTCGGCTACCACAGCCGTGGAATCCTCCATCGCCCCGGAACCCGCAAAACGTGCGGCTGCCCCGTACTCCCAGCCCCCGGCATCCCCGTCGCTGCCCCAAGAGTTGGGGCCAAGCGAGGCCCCCATATCCTCTGCAGAGCTACTGCAGACCCTCCTCTCCCTGGTCATGGACCTAGTTCAGAAGGTCCAGGCCGGGGAGGAGATACTCCAAGCCATCATACAGGCCCTCCTAAAAGGCGCCCCCACCATTGCAGCCCTAATAAAAGTTTGGCTCCCCAGGCCCTAGCTCGGACCCGCGCCTGGATATCTCCGGCATCCAGAAGCTCCTATCATAGGAGCCGACTGTGATTGCCGGAGATCCACGACGCGCGTCCCGGACTCGGGACACTCGCGTGCTATGCACTGCCCCCCCCCCCCCCCCGCGCTCTTTGAACGCGTTAATTTTTATCTTATAAGTTACAGGATCACCTATTTCTCTGTGCGAGCGGTAGCCGCGTGCCCGGTCAACCGACCCGCCGCCTTGGCATGCCCGCTCGCAAACCGCCCACGCTGACACCGGACGCAGGGAGCATCCCGGAGCCACGCTGCCGAGACGCCCCATTCGCGGTGCGCCCCCCTGTACCATGCACCGTTGGATCGATGCCCCCCTATCCCTTACCCCGCGCCGGTTCTAATCCGGCGCAAATACTTCTGTTGTGCGCCCGGAGTATGACGTGGGGCAGCCCTATTGCCCAATCACGTCAGCCCCGTGGCAGCCCCTTTCCCTCCCGACATAAAAAGTCTGGGGCTCGGGAAATACCTTCCCCCCCCCCCCCCCCCCCTCATTTCCCTGGTCGGTTGTGTCCGTGGTCGACAAAAGCGGCGCGTGTGGGAGTGGACCCATACACGCTTCCTGGTCCCCGGACCAGGACCCCACGCGTCGTCGGAGTCGACCGCAGGTCTTGGCCGCCTACGGCCCTCGCTATCTACATTTCCCTTGCCACCTCGGGTTTCCCCCGCGTTCTGCCGCGGGGGGTCTTCCCTAAAAACTGACGTCTTTGCACCCAGTATTCGTACTGGGTGTGTCTCTGGAACTCCACATGCAGAGGGGCATAGCCCCTGATCATGTTTTCGCGCCCAAGGCCCCTATCAAGGGCCCGGCGCGCCTAGAAGACGCCTTCTTCTATCGGATGATTTATTCAGCTAGCGACCGTGCTAGGGCGATAGCCACCTGCAGTCCCCTAGTATCGTGCCGAAGTGAGTAGGAGGTGCGATAACCCCTGCAGCCGCCTCTCTACTAGCTAGGAAATTAGTTAACTTATAGGCTAGGAGTGCGATAGCCACCTGCAGTCCACTCCGACGCCTGTTAGGAAATTAGGGCAGTGTTGTGTAATATACGACAGTATCAAATTACCGGTGTTTCACTTTTCACCGATTTGGCTAATTTTGGTCTTGTAGGGATGTTTGAATCCCTACAAGACCAAAATTAGCCAAATCGGTCCAGCCTTTCTGGAATTGTAGCGAGACATTGGTATTGCAATCCATTTTTAGGGTTCCGTAATACTTAAGGAACCCTTATAGTTTCGTTCTGTCCGTGCATCTGTCTGTCTATTCGATCGTATTGGTCGCGGCATTTTTAATGATCATATCGGCACAATAAGTTAATAGAAACTCGAAACAACACATCAACCTGTCAACTTCAAAATTTCTAATTGTCAAATTTTCAACCATACCGTTTAGCTGTCAGTTGCGTTTGTTATTCCATGTCAGTTACATTTTGTTATACAACGTTTTATGTCACCTGACACGTCCCACGGGAACGGTATAAAAAGTATTCTTTTTCCATCTCCTGGTTCTAAGCTATCTCTCCACCAATTTTCAGCCAAATCGGTTCTGCCGTTCTTGAGTTATAAATTGTGTAACTAACACGACTATATATATATATATATATATATATATATATATATATATATATATATATATATATATATATATACATATATATATATAGATTTTTCTTTTGTGATCTCATTTCCATGGAGTGAAACACCTACCACATTACAAAAAAAACAGAACTAAAAATATTAAGGATAAAATTATTATCTTAAATCAAAAACAATAAAAAATAACAAAATATTATAATATATTTTATGGCAGTGCAAAATACGGAAAAGGGATCACTCAGATTGTTACAGGTAAGAGTAAATAAAAGATGTATTACCGTGACAAATATATTTAAAATAAGGTTTCGTGGGCAGAAGGCCTAAAGGAAGGATAAAGTTTATTAACAATTTTAAACTTTACACTACAACAATATGGTTACTAGTTACTACACTAAGCATATGCAACGCTCGTAGTAAGTTAAGATTGTAACACGATGTATTAATGATAGCCACCTGCAGTCCCCTAGTATCGTGCCGAAGTGAGTAGGAGGTGCGATAGCCCCTGCAGTCCACTCCGACGCCTGTTAGGAAATTAGGGCAGTGTTGTGTAATATACGACAGTATCAAATTACCGGTGTTTCACTTCAAACATCCCTACAAGATTAAATTAAAGTTAAGTTAATCAAAGTTAAGGCCAAACATCATTGAAGATGATGTTGATGTGTGTGCATGTATAGTGTGTGTGTGTGTATGTAAAATAAATAATATGTATACTAAAATAAATAATCTACAATATAAAAATAATTACTAATATCCTGCCAAAAAAACATGACAGGACAAAAAGAAAAAAAAATATATATTCAATAATAAAGAATATATTTAATAGTTTTTAAATTTAATATGATGTCCACTGAGAAAAAAACACAGGGTTCCTTATGTATCACGGAACCCTAAAAAAAACAGTGGGTGTGTGCTTGTAACGTTACCTGCGTCTTACACGTGTCCGTTACGTAACCTAAACCAATTCTACCCTGGGCCCAGACGGGTAATTGTTACGGGTAAGAGTAAATAAAAGAGGTATTACCGTGACAAATATATTGAAAATAAGAGTTCGTGGGCAGAAGGCCGAACGATCTGGTTTAGCCTCTTGGTGTCTGTGGAAATCAGAGGGGCTTTAACCACGTGGGCACTTAGCTGGGTCCTGTAGTGTAGCACGTGGCGAGAGCGAGGTGGGGCTCCAACTCCCGGTAGCGTCTCTCTGTTCACCCCGACGTAGATCGTCCAAGGGGCGGTGCAGACTGATTCCAAAACCAGTCAGTTCAGTCCGGAATATTTAGCGGCACTCAGGAATCCGGATGTGTGAATACCAGCTTCCAAGTCCATAAAAAAACGGTGTCTTGAATCCGGAGTATAGATCCCTGGAAAATCCATGAAAACGTGTGGATAGGAGTCCCACAGTCGGCGTGATCTTAACTCCAAACGATCAAAATCACGTGCTGTGTGACCATCACAAAATAAAGGGTAAGCAAAATAAAAGATGATATAAAGGACAATTAAAGTATGGATACAAACATCCTAATATTCTAACAATGTAAGAACGGAAAGATGAAACTACAAATGAGCACGTGGTATGGCCAATCAAATTGTTGACAACTAATTTTACAAGGTGATAATTTACGAAAAAATTATGTGCTTTATTACAAGCGTGATTTACCAAACATTCACAACACAGATATAAAAAAACTCACCGTGAAAACGGGATTAAGAAATATAACGACTACATCTTGAGTCTAGAAAAGTTTATTCTAAAAGGAAACGTCATTCGACGAAGTGCGTTATATACCCTTCTCCGTCGTCTTTTTCAAACTTTTGACAACTATAAAAACTAAAGCGTAAAGAGAAAAAGTCCACAAATCAAATTAAAATATATTAAGTATATTAATAATCAATATATTATGTAATATAATAATTCAATTCTACTGTATTTTAATCATTATTAAAAATTAAATTATTATTTTTTTAAGATTTAAGACGGAAGTATCGATCTACGAACCAAATATTAAAGCAAGGCTAACGCCGTTTTAGTAAGGACGTGCGCCGATAGATGGCGCTAAAGCCTAAAAATTACAAATAATTAAGTATACAAATCATAGATGACGCGAGTAACGCCGAAATAATTGATTTTACGGAGAGGAAATGTAACTACGTTACAAGATTATGTCAGCAACAATCGGCGCTGTGCACGGTCTTGCGGAATCCTCTTTTAAATAATAATCTATGTATCAATCAATTCCCATCAAAATCCAGCCAAATATAATAATATATTAAATAGGTATATAACCATTGATAACTGTGGATACAGGCTACGTTATATCCTTATAAAACTGACAAAGTTTCTGCTCCGCGCCGCGACACACATTGACATTTTTCATTATTGTTACATTTCACTCGCACAAATTCGTGAAAGGGATGGAATGTTTAATTTAATAGCAAAAAAATGACGACTAGTGTTTGTCACTCACTACCAATTGAGTGTATTCTTAAATAAGTGCCTATATTCAAGTTTGGAATCTCTGGAATAGAACATTTGACGACACAGAAGGTACAAAATGCGTATAAATTCTATTCGTTCATAGTTATTTACCTTTGACGATATTGCATAGAATGTAGGTAATACAATTAGATGTTACAGTGTTTTGGAGCCTTATACATTACACCTTACGGCATGCAAAAATTTCACAATTAAATTAATGAAAAACTACTACTGATACCAAAAACAAAGGTTATAATAATAATATCTATGGACGCTTCACACCACGTCAGTCTGGCCCCGTGAAAAGTATCCGAAGAACTTGTATTACAGGTACCAGAAAACGGGAAGTATATTTAATACTTTTATACTATACACATATTTAAGATTTTTATTATATTATACATATTTAATACACATCCATAACCCAGGAACACAGATAAACTTTTTTTTCCTTCGGCGGGATTCGAACCCCGCGACTCCCGGCTTGAGCACCAAAGCGCTGAACCACTGAGCCACAGAGGTCGTCAAAATGTAGATTTACTTATATCAATTATTTTAAATTACCTATTTATATTACTTATGTCAACATTTATGAGGTATAAATATAAATTAATTAATAAATACTTTAAACTCATAGTCCAAATGTATCAATAATTAAAAAAAAAACCATTAATCAGGTAGTTCGATAACCATTTTATGTACGATTAATTTAGATAATAGCGTGAATGCCTACTACTATTTAGAAAAAAAAACTGTATATTTAGTTTTTTTTTAAATTTATGTCCCAAACAGAAATCGAAACCTGGTATTTAAAAACAGAATTGTATTATTGCGTTTTTTGATAGTAATGTGGTACAATTCCGTAAAGTAATAAAATACGGCACACATGAAGACATTGGCGATTTTTCACGAAAATGAAAAAAAATCTTAATAACGGGCATTAAAATCTAGGTGCGTTGGAATTTTAGCAATCAAAATATATATAAAAAACAAAGAATTATTTAAATAAACGGTAACACTGCACTGTACAAAACAAAATTCTATTATTATTAGTAGTTCTCTTTCACTTTGTATATCACACTAATATTATACAGGCGCAAGTGTGTGTGTGTGTTTTGGAAATCATGACAAAATTTAAGATTGATAAATTTAAATCGAATAAAAGTAGCATTTCTATAATGTTACTAGTAGGCTGAACTGACGAGTTCAGTCTACGAACAGTAACGTAGGTTCTATGTTATTCAACATCTCACAACTCACTTTTTGTAGTTTTACAATTATAAGATTTTTATATATATTTAACTCATTGAACGATATTATTAAATTGTTCTCGTCAATCTTATCAAAATAATATCTCATGAAGCTAGATATAAAATAAAATAAGTGAACTGTTTGTAATTACAACTAACGACATTCGCTTCTGTAGGTATGGCTGAAGACTACAATCACGTATTTCTCCTTTAGAGTTTTGTGTGTGCCTTTCTAAACGGCCAAAGATGCAGAGGCAATTGAAGCCGAACAAAAGATGTCTCATTATGACGAACGAAATCCTAAAATAAACTGAAATCCTTTTATCACACATCGTTAAAATAAATGATCAACAATAATATTTCAGATATAATTTATGTTCGCGACAAAAGCTTTCATCGCTGAAAACAAATCTGATGGTTTTAACGTTTTCCTCGTGTTCCTGGCTTCCTAAGTGCTATATCTACTCCATTGAGTGTTTACTTAAGCGAATAAATTCACCTTAGAATATGTAGCGTACAGAAGAAAGTAAAAAATTATTTAAGTTGTGTTTTAAAACAAAATATGTTGGTCAGTTACAAAATAATCCGGGCCTTTTAGTAAAATCATGGCGTCAATATTATTCATTGTCAAACTGTGTTTGGAATGCGAAACACAAAATGTTCTTTCATTCAGAAAATCATTGTGAACATTACAATAATAAAATATTATATTCAATCTATGATATCGTTTTACTGCGGTTTTATACTATGTCTGATATCTACGTAGAAGTCACTTGACAGACAAAGACAGCATCATTGAATAGCTTATTACCTAGTTGTGTAAATATTTTTATTAGAAGAAATTAATAAACTAAAACATACCACCATATTTATACTATATATTATCATATTTAAAATAACTTAAATAACGAATTCGTAATAATATATGTTAGAGAAATTGATTGCGAGTAAAATTCCTTCTATCCCATAGAAGATCTATTCAGTCTGTATTTATCAAACGTAATATTTTTTGAGCCGCGTCAGTTTCTTTACGTTAACGTTAGCGGAAACCTTTTAAAACACTGGCAGGAGGTTAATCGTAGATATATAAACATAGAGCAAATCCTGCGTTTACAAACATCGTTATTTTTTAATTTCTTTATGAAATAAGATGACAAACGAGAAGAACGATCAATTAATGGTAAGCGATTATGCCAATGAGCACTAGCTTGTGATACCAGCAGGTCAAAAATGGCCACATTAAATTAATCGTTCAGAATCAAATACAACAGCAATATGAATTGAAGTAGTTGCTCTTACAGTATCTTCTAACAATTCTCCTATTTGACAATTAAACAATTCTGAACAAGTGTGCCATTTTACAGCATGGGTAACACTCTCTACAAATGACAGCTTGAGCACCGGCGAATGTCAGCTGGGTTGACAGTTGACACCGAAATAAATATTTTAAATAAATATTTAAAATCTTTTTAATATGAAATTATATTGTAAATTATATCAAAGCACGAAACAAGCTTAAAAATGCTTAGTCCTGGCTTGGAATCCAATCCACGCCCCGCGGGCACCGCGCGGTCCCCACACATATCTAGCCACGCGCACATACCTGCGAGCTGTCATTCGTATTGAATGATATTTCTTTACGTTAGTAAAATATAGAAATACAGTTAATAATTTAGGAGCATCAATAAATATTAATCATAACAGATTAAATAATAATCAAATAAATCACACAATTTTAGTATCAGTCATAGCAAGTTAGTTAATTTATTAATTATTTAATTTACGTTAGTTATATACTTTTATACATTAAAGAATGTATAAAAATATATAACTAACGTAAATTAAATAATTAATATTTGATTTTACGAATTTATATTCAAAAGTGACAAAATTTGTGAATTTCAAACATGATTATTTTTGTGATAATTCATCTAGCCGTTTTATGATTTCTGAAATGAAACATTTTTGAACGTAAAACGAAACACTCTAAGTGTCGCTTTTCTGTTAACCTGTAATATTTGTCCAGTTGAGCCAATTCATTCAGATCGAAATGTCTCTCCCATGGTAAAATGTATTGATGACAATTGAACATTTAAAGCAGCGCGCCGCGTCAAGACTGACAGTATGCCATGGCGTGGCCAAGGGACATGGCGATGTTACGCGGTACCACGCCAATATATACAACCGATGGTTAAAACAAAATATAGCTGAAACTTTCAGCAGATCATTTAAAGGCAAAATAAATAAACTAAAAGTAAATTTTCCATTCACCAGATCCCGGTATTACGAGGGCGGCACTGAAAATTTCGGGAATCAAAGAAGTGACAGAACATTACTATTTAAAAATGTATTTATTGCTTTTCGAAGTATTCTCCGCGAAATTTGACACATTTTTCCATACGATGGAACCAATCATTGAAGCAACCATTCCATTCGGAAGTTGAGGTCTCCAAAATGGCCGTTTTGTAGGCGTCCACAGCTTCATCAGGTGATGAAAATCTCTGACCACGCAATTTATTCTTTATTGTAGGGAAAGTATAGAAATCATTAGGGCTTAGGTCGGGGCTGTACGGCGGATGGTCTAATAATTCTATGATTTCTTGCTTGCAAAAACTCTTTTGTTCTGTGCGCGGTGTGAGAACTCGCATTGTCGTGATGGAGGATGATGCGGCGGTTGCAGTTCTCTTTACGGAGTTCAGAAACGACCTGTGGCAAACAAATGTTAGCATACCATTCTGCATTAACAACTTTTTTACACCTAATTGTTCATGCAAGATTATTTGTATTTGACTCATGCCAATGTCTAAAGTTGCCTGAATTTCGCGGTATGTCACATGTCGATCTTCCTCAATCAGTTTACGCACAGCATCAACGTTTTCTTGGGTGACTGCAGTTTTTGGATGACCTTGACGGGGATCATCACTGAGCTTGACATTTCCACGTTGAAATTCAGCAAACCAGCGATAAATTGTGGTTTTGGATGGGGCTTCATCACCAAATGCAGAAATCATCCGGTCAATACACTGTTATTGTGTTAAACCACTTCGAAAGTCATAATAAATCATCGCTCTAGAATTTTCTCGAGTCAATTCCATTTTCTCAACGACTAAACAAGTTTGACAAGACCTTGTGACAAGACCGAGAATCTTTTTTTAAATAAATAAACGGTATTCAATTTTTAAAACCAAGGAGTTTTAAATTAAAAAGATTTTAATATGACAGGAACGGTGGAAATATTCCATTCCCGATACTTTTAGTGCAGCCCTCGTATACAAAAGCAAGATGCGGTATAAGATAAATATACCCTCATATTTTCTGCTTTGAAACAATAACTTCAATAAACAATTTTCAAAGGATTCATTATTAAAATAAATAGTAGAAACCACATAAAAATAGCTTCATAATTGTCTGTCACAAGAAGTTGCGCGCGCAACGCATCTTTGTCATTCTCACCACTTGCATTTGAAATTAACATACAAAATATAGGAAACCATGAACTTCGATTTAAAAATCTATTATTTAATATTATTAGGGCGCAATTTAACTAGGCAACCTATTTGCAATGTGTCAATGTGAATATTATCTATCATTTATTTCTTATCACTAATAAATAACAGATGAGGGTATATATTTCTTATACCGGATCTTATACCAACAGTAACTCCATTATCCTGTAAATTACAATACAACATTTTATATGATAGGGTATACAAATTGGTAGCATCAAACCCAACTGTCCCTAACATTACCCGTTCCATGAGACGGGATAATAAAACTATTAGAGCTCACGAGTTGACTTTTGATGGAGCAACTTTTTTCATTAGTCCCCAACTAAGTCATAACCTTATAACAACAACAATTACAATATTGTGGACTAATGGTTAATAGTTTTGTATTTATTTGTATTGGGTAGGTTTCACAGTAGTAACACACAGGACTTCTTGCACTATTTGCACTTTAATAAGTACTACACCTGATGATGACTTTGTCGAAACCGGTCGTGTAATATATTAAAATTAATGTAAAATACTTATTAAAGTGGAAATAGTACAAGAAGTCCTGTGTGTTATTACTGTGAAACATGAATTTCCGCCAAGAACCTACAGTACAATCAATAACATTGGGTAGGTTTATTATCTTCTTCCTAGTTCTTTCCTAGTGGGTAGACCGTTTGATTCGCACTCGAGAGAGTGCAGTTTCGATTCCCAGGTTGTGGCGTGTACCAATGAGAATTTTTCAGATCTCAAGTACATTATACGGACGCTCTAAACATCGCGCGGAAACCCGCACATGGTTGGCCCCAGACGTATTGACCAGTCATTCCTTTGGACTAGGCTGACTGTGCTGTGAGAATGCCGTATGCGCTTCGGCAACTATACGACATTTAAAATCAACTGTCCCAGGCACTACAGTATTTTAAGAGTGGTTACGTCGCTCGGAGGATATTGTATAAATTATCCAATAACGGATGAAAAAGGCCTAAATTTTTTTTATTAAGTGTTAGTTCCCGAACCGGTGGTCAACAAGTTGAATTAATCTGAAAATATTTGTTTCTATTCTATTAATTTAGAAATTAAAGATTCTTCTTCGTTATTTTTAATGTTTTTGTTCTTAAATTTCACCGTAAGCAAAGATTTATAATACTTTTAAGTCGAAGCGGTTTATATTTTAGTTGCTGAATTGACTAACAAGTCAATAGTACGAAAGAATAATTGCTGGGAACACTTGCGCCATAGTTAGTTGGCGCTGATGGAGTCCGGTCTGACGAGCTTGCGCGTTCGGTTTGGGGGGGGGGGGGGGGGGGGGGGGTTTAAACTACCAGCCTAGTGGATACTGGATGGAAGAGTAAATGTTTTTTTTAATTTTTACCAATTCACTCCCTCAGCTTCGTATTTAATACTTACAAAAAATTGGAACAGACAAATTATATTTTTATCTGTTTCAATTCTTTGTTTTTTTATATTATTTATTTATAATGTATTGGGAGAGTTATACTTAAGTAAAACAGGAAATTATTATTTGAAACCGAATCATTTATTTATGTATTTTTGGCATGAATTTTAATTAATAAAATAAAATAAAATAAAAAATATATTTATATTAATATCAATAAAACTATATAATTCATTGGATACCCTAACATTATGATGTAGATAATTATGTATATAAGTACACTTATATATTATGTTGATAATTTAGTCTTAATCATATTGTACTTAATTGTTCCTATATAGGAAAATGATACTAAAAACGAAATGAGAAATTCAGTTTTTGAACTCGAGTTTGAGAGAATTCAACTCGAGTTGGTTCGAGCTAAGCCCAACTCGAGTCGACACTCGACCCTATACCAGCCGTGGTTTCGAGAAGTTCGGATCTGGACAGGGAACTGTCGATGTTCTTGTTAAAAAGTGATAGCGAAAATAAGTGCAAAATAATTCAATAAGTACCGAGTTGTTATTATTTTTAATAATATAAGACAGTGAAAAGTGATTAAAATAGTGTGAACTGTGAAGTGTTTAGTTTAATTACTATTGAAATAAAGGTGAAGTAAGGCTGTTTCTTGCCTTTTCATTTTGAAACCAACACCCACTTAAGTTACGCCCAAATATAAGTTTGAGAGCCAGTACACTATAGTACGATATTTGAGGTATGTTCCCCCTCTTCTCTATGTCTTCTAGATATTATACGTACGTATCTACCTGTTAGTTATTACCAACGTGATATAAATGCGATAATTAGTACTAGTATTGTTAGTTTCATATTAATTACTGTACAAGTGAAAAAAAAAACATTTGCAATATTTGCCGACATATTGTATTTAGGTACAATTTCGGAATTGTGATATACTTTAGCATAATACTAGTAAGCGTATAAGACACATAATATAGTTTATAACTGCTACTTGTTTCTGACTACAGAAACAAAATGAGTGCTCAAACGATAAATAATACCATCAGTTACGCCACTGTCACTCAGACAACAATGTTCCCCAAGAAAGACCAAGCAATTATTATTGACGCGGTTGATAACGTTCAGATTAAAGATTATGCTAAGGCATTGGGACAAATAATAGAACCGTCGCAGATTCGATTTTTATCAAGAATTTCAAATAATAGAATTTGTATTTACTTAGCCTCAAAGTTGCTCTCCGACGAATTAGTGGATAAAAAAAGCAGTATAACCATCCAAAGTCAAAAGCTTATAATTAGACCGCTGATTACCCGCAACACGCGTATAATTTTGTCTAATGTTTGCCCAATAATTCCTCACAGTGAAATAGAAAAAAAACTAATAGAAATCGGAATAAAACCTATGTCACCAATATCATTCCTACGTGCTGGCCTTAACGAAGTAGGCTACAGTCACATTCTTAGCTTTAGAAGACAAGTATACATATCACCAGAAGATTTCAGCCGACTACCAGATAAGATTTCCATGGAATACGATGATACGAATTACTGGATTTACCTATCATCGGACGAACTTACCTGTTTCTTATGTAAAAAAGTAGGTCACGTTGCCTCCAAATGTACAGAAACCCTGCAAATAATTACGCCTGCAAATAACGATAGTGAAGAATCGGTACAACATTCAAAACGTCCAACTTCTCCAGGACTGCCCTTCAAAAGACCACATCCGCCCACGGAGTCAACGACGAGCCTAGAACCCCAAAAAGAGTCTGAGAAAAACATAAACTATTTGGAAGTAACGGAAGACAAACAAACTAATTACTACAGTGACAATTTGTCCCAATCAAGTACAGATGAAATATACGAAACTAATCACATGAAAAAACTGAAGAAAACCCCTAAAAGTGACATCGACTTACTAGACCTAACATTCATTAACGATTTTATTGCTAGCTCTGATAAAATATACCCACTGACCGGGTCTCGGGTAAAAGAATATTTAGTTCAAACATATGGTGTCAAAGATATTAAGGATATAACACTCAGGTATACTACTGACTTTACTTCTCTAATTGATTTTTTTAAAGATATAATACCAAATATATCTCAAAGGAGTGTTAAAAATAAAATTACTAGGATTATAGCTAAACTAAAACTTTTACAAAATATATAAATTAACTAAACATTTATTACCTACTACTTAATACTATGAACAATTTAGATACCAAACTCAAAATTATACAATGGAACTGCAAAAGCATTTTATTAAGGTTAGATGATTTAATTACTTATATAAATAGAGAAAAAGTTCACATATGTATTTTGTCGGAAACATGGCTATCTTGCGAGAAAAAATTAAACATATCCGGATACCAGATTTTTCGGAAAGATAGGTATGATGGCTACGGAGGCCTGGCTATGTTAGTGCGCCGTTCTGTGGCTTGTAGACCAAAGGTTATTCAAACTACAAGTAACAAAATTGACAATTTATGTATTGAGATTTTTAACAATTGCAAAATAATGTATATAATAGGTATTTACTCTCCACCAAATATACAAATACAAAAACAAGATTACGAAGAAATTTTTAGCTTATTTACACAAAATACTGTAATAGCAGGCGAATTTAACGCACACCATACTGCTTGGTCATATTTAACTGATACTCGTGGTAGATTGCTGTCCGAAATTAGTACAGATCTCAGTTATATATTTCTTAATAACGGTGATTTTACTCGCTGCGCAAAATTAAATGATAGAATTGTCTGTTCAGCCCCTGATGTCACATTCTGTAGTTCAGATATTGCTTTGGATTTCGAATGGTCCACCACTAATGAAACTTTCGGCAGCGACCACCTTCTCATCTCAATCAATATGTCATTCTCTTACTCAATAACTGACGACAAAAAAAGAAACATTAAAATGGCGAATTGGCCAATCTATACTGACGAGATTCAATCTTTGTGTATGGGTCTAAATTTACAAGAAGATGTTCAAAGTTACTATAATACATTTATTGATATCATTGAAAAGTCCGCGAATAATGATATACCTTTTACGAAACCAATCAACGAGTTTTCCAATTTCAGACCTAAACCATGGTGGAATCCAGATATATAGGATAATAGCAGAACGGAGACTTGCACTTAAGAACTTCAGAAAATCGCGTACTATTGAAAATTATGAAGTGTTTAGTAATAAGGTTAAAACTGCCCGAAAATTGATCAAACTAGCAAAGAAACAGTCGTGGGAATCCTTTTGTAATAATTTAAATTCAACCAAATCTAGTGCCGAGGTTTGGAAAAGTCTCAGGTGGTTGAAAGGCAGTCGCAGTTCTAAAGAATACTTGCCAGATGACAATGCTACACCTTTTTTATCGAAACTCACTCCCGATAGTGTTAGCCATAAACCTTATGAATTTAATTTTAATTCTAACAGTTCTCCGTTTCCTTTTACATTATCTGAACTTAATGCTATTCTTAAAAGAACAGATACTTCGGCAGGTCTTGATAAAATTGCTTACTCAATGATTTTTAATTTACCTAAAAACGCAAAAGAGATCCTGATAACAATTTACAATAAGATTTACACTACAGGTAATATTCCAGAACAATGGCGTAAAATTCAATTGATAGCTATTCCAAAAAGAGGTGATAATAATTTATTAAAATATCGACCTATCTCATTAATTAACTGTCTTTGCAAAATATTTCATTTAATGATTGCGAAGCGGCTTGAATATTATTTTGAAAATAATAAACTTTTCAATGACTGTACTTTAGGTTTTCGTCGGGGATACTCTTGTCAGGACAATTTATCTCGCTTTATTATTGATACAGAGACAGCGTTTATAAATAAAGAAGTCGTTCTAGGTGCCTTTTGCGATATCAACAGTGCATACAATAATGTAGACATAAATGCCTTGATATTGTGTTTAGTTAAGTTTGGTGTAGATCTATTTCTGTGTAGATATATAAGAGAATTTTCAGCTTAAAGGTTTTTGGTTTATAAGCTACAGAACGGTGAAAAACTTGTCAGAGTTTGTAGACAGGGTTTAGCACAAGGCGATCCCATGTCACCATTATTATTTAATGTAGTAACCATCAATTTGTGTAAAAATCTTAGAAATGCCGTTAAAATTTCGCAATACGCAGACGATTTTGCACTGTATTGTTCTGGTAAGCATATCAATAAATGTGTAACATCAATTCAACAGGCCCTTATTACTTTTAAGTCGATATTAGAAAATATAGGTTTAGAAATTTCGCTTACCAAAACAAAAATTTGCATGTTTACAAGAAAATACCGGACTCCACCTATAGACATTATAATTGACGATACACCCATTGAATGCGTTAATTGTATAAAATTTCTGGGTGTCTGGGTGGACAGTCGTCTTAAATGGCATAGACTCATTACGGAAATCGCTCAAAGGTGTACTTATTTTACCAATGTATCAGTGTAATCAGTGCTGGTAAATGGGGTGTCCATCCTCTACATTTGAGACGGCTGTACATAGCTTTAATTAGGTCTAGACTAGATTATGTAAGTGTATTGTATGGTAATTCAAGCTCGAACCTACTTACTAAATTGGAAATACTTCAAAATTGAAACCTTCGTCTGTGCGGGGGATTCATACGTACTACCCCTACCTATGTATTGGAAAGCGAACTTTGTATTCCACCCTTACACCTTAGAAGAATGTTTTTAAGTGATAAGTATTTTTTGAAGCTTTTATTATAAATATTTAAATATTATAATAAATATTTAATATTTAAAATTTATTACTTAATGCCTCAATAATCAATAACAACTATTGGCGTAAAAATCAAATACCCTTGCTGATTCAAAGTTTCAGGAAATATGGAAAACTACCCATGGACAGGTTTGAAATTTGGCCACAATTTGAATTACCCTTCCTCATTACAACATTAAATTGGGAATCAATAATATTCACAAATGTTGAAACCATTCAAAAACCTAAACATCAACTATCTATAGATGAACTCAATAGCGCGAGTAATTACATGATTCATCAGAAGTACTCGGGCTTTAAGCATATTTATACAGACGGATCAAAAATTCTAGACTCTTCAAGCTGTGCCTTTTTTGACGTTGAATCCAAAGTTGAGGCCAAGTTTCAAATCCAAAACTCGTCTATTCCAATTATGGGACTAGAATTGATGGCTATTTCCGAAGCACTTCATTATATAGAATCAACACATTTTAAAAAAGTTGTAATATTCACTGACTCCAAAAGCTCTCTAATGCACCTTTTAAGTTGTGTTTCGGGCAATCTTGGTAGAAATGTAGCTTACCTGATTATTAAATGTATCTTTAGGTTGATACGTAATGAGGTTGAAGTGCGCATCCAGTAGATACCTTCTCATGTTGGCATATTTGGTAATGAAATGGCAGACTCACTAGCATCAGAAGCGCGGCATAACGGAATCATTCGTAACGTAGATCCCATCTTTGCAGACTACATACCCACTGTTAAAGCAATATTTATTTTAAATGGAAATCCTTCTTTAATAATATCTCATTAACAAAAGGCATATGGTATAAAACTCTTGTGAATGAACCCCCACGTGTTCCATGATTCAACTCTCTCAAATTAAATAGAAGAGAGCTAGTGCTCTGCTTTAGAATGCAATCATACCATATGCCTCTTAATAAATTTAACTTCTTGATGCTTAAAACAGACAGTCCTAACTGTGTAGTATGCCAACGCGAGGAGGATTTACTGCATTTGATACTGGAATGCCAAATAAACGAGACAATGCGATTGTCGTTTTTAGAGGATACTCAGTGTTCTATAGAAAATTTAATGTTTAAGTTCCATAGTATACTGGGTTCCAGCTTTACAGAAGAACACAGCGACAGATTACTGAGTTATGTCATACACTCTCTAGCTGTAAGACTAGATTTCATCCATAATGTATAATTTATTTTTGGTTTTTATCTACTAGGTAAGTTTATAATTGTTAATATTAAGCCGGCTTAATCATATGACTGTATGGCTTATAAAAATAAGAAATAAATAAAAAAATAAGAATACAAACCAAGCAAGTTACAGTATATAGTATCTTGCCTATAAACTGAAACGATATTGAAAATAATTTTCTTTTGATCTAAAAGTTCTGTTGTCTCTATAATTTAGGAGAGAAACTCCCTTTGTGGCAGAAGGTTATTGTTTTAAAAGCACGCTATTGTTAGTTTTTTGTCCGACAGAAAATATTTTAAGCCAGAAGTCGCCAAACAGAAGATTTTACAGTTTAATTCGTTTAATATGACCGGGGAGAAAACATTTAGTTTTTATTGGAAGTTGAAATCATTACATCTCTTTGTAATTTACGTTCTTTGAAATTTTGAGTTTTCGGGCTAGGTATAACAGAGATCAATGTCAAATAATATCATAGATTACTAGCATCTATCCCACAAGGGCCGTACACTTTTCTTTGGTCATACCACTCCGCTCGGTCGGCGATCTCCCTTTGGGGCTGCCACTATAGGAGAGCGGGAGGTTGACGAACAGTCGCTTAGAACGGCACATGCTGACATGGGAGCTGAGTGGCTAAGGTTCACGGATACCTTAAGTATTTTTGATCGCTGGATCCGAATATGTAGTTTATTTTGCTCTAAAAGAACAGGGCCTTTAGTCAAGATGCATTCGATAAATTCGACGGTGAAGTTCGAAATCAAAAATGTATGGGATTTGAATTTAGTAATCGCTAAGTGACATGGCGCTTGCTATGCCTTATGTCAAATCACATACATTTTGTTATCGAACTTCGCCGTCGAAATTATCGAATGCATCTTGACTAAAGGTCCGAGGTCATCAAGAAAAATGCACTTTTCGTGAAAATTGTGAAATAATGATTTTTTTTATATTTCCGTGTTCAACTCGATGTTACTTCTACAGTTATTGCTCTTTTCTATTGAAATTTTTACATGCACTGTTTTTATTTTGTAATATTATATTGAAAGGACGCTAGTGAATCCTACCCGATTTTCCGAAGAGCGACCAAGTTTCGAACATAATATGTGGTTTTATAGTACTTAAAAAGCTAGAACGTAAAAAAAATATTATATCTTCACGACTTGGGAATAAAAATTTATGAATCTCCGAATATCAGAGAATTCATGTGCAAAATACGTACTTATCTGTGGTAATCGTTGTCATCATGTCTGTATAGTATATGGTATCTATCATGCTGTAAATTGTCAATTTGAGGCGTAAAAGAAAGAAAGAAAATATACCTACCTACATTAAAAAGAAAAACACAAGAAAATTTACCAAATTGGTGCCCACTCAGCATAATATGTTGCAAACATAGTTCGCTACGCCGATTTTCAGTGAGCACCGAAAAACAAAATGTAAAGTAATACAATTTTTTATTATATAACCTTAAACTATAATTTTAAAACTAAACGTAGAACAGAATGAGATCAATTAATATCACAAATTAATAATTAAAATTTGAAAATAAGGAAAAATGTTCAAGGTAGTAGAGATAAATACACTGAAGGAGCATTACATAAAAATATTAAATTATGTTATAATATTATTTATATTAAACACAAATTACAAATTATATAGTTAGATTACAAATGTATAATTTAGTTTATAGAGTTTCAGTGGTGGTATGCAACAGTAAAAATATGTATAAGTGTATAAAATAACATAAACGGACGAAGATGTACTATGTAGGCTAGAAATTAAATAACCTAACCAAGAGTCGGGACGTGTCTTATAAGGAGGGTTCCGTAACAATCAACGCGTAATAGTTGTATTTTGTGTTGTTGTGTAAGCTAGGAACTTACACATACGACTTTGAGCTGAGGGAAGTAGGTATATAGGTTAATGTGAGGGCTGGAGAAATCTGGGACTGACCTTATTGTTGAGCTGGTGGTTCTGTATCTGGGCGGAGGTTTCTTCTCACTACACTACACAGCTGTTGAGCGGATTATCGATAGATTTATCGCGGTTCGCCGGCGAATTTGGTATTATATTAACGAGCACAAATAAATATGCGCACACGCGTTCGCGTTCACTAGGTTTCGGGATGAGCTGAAAAATGCATCCGGCGCGGATGGGGATCAAAATGCAAGTGTTCGTCACTCTCTGACAGCGCCCCCGAGTCGGTCGGCCATACCTCACGTAGTGATGTCCTTTGTGTTTATTCTAAACGTCGCGCTAGGGTTGGCGCGAACATCCTGGGGGGGCCGCACAGGCGGCGAGCTGAGCCCCATCCTGAGCAGAATCCAGTGGGAGCCGGGCAATCTTGCCGACAGGCCTCCGCAGCTGGCCTTGAGTCGTGTCCAAGTCCACAACTCTGATGACTCCATCCTTCCCAGGTAGCAGACGTGAGATTCTTCCCATCTTCCATTGTAGAGGAGGCAAATTGTCCTCCTTGAGCAGAACCAGTTCTCCAATTTTGGGTGGAGAGGAAGAGGAAAGCCATTTGGAGCGGATTTGAAGGGTATGGAGGTAGGACTTGGTCCAAAGGTTCCAAAAGCGCTGAGAGAGTGATTGAATGAGCTGAAAGCGTTTGAGCGGAGATATTACTCTTTCATCTAGAGTCAGCTCGGGGAGAGCTGTGAGCGGACGGCCAATGAGAAAGTGGCCAGCAGTAAGGGGCTGATAGTCCGTGGGATCGGACGAAAGTGGACTGATGGGCCGAGAGTTTAACACAGCTTCGATTCTAGTGAGCAGAGTTAAGAATTCCTCGAAAGTGAGGTGTTGCTCACCGATAACACGGTATAGAAGTTGCTTTGTGGATTTAACATTAATCTCATGGATACCTCCCATCCATGGGGCTTTAGGCGGATTGAGTAACCAAGTTATATTTTGAGTTGAGAGTTTATGAGAGATGGCGTCGTTATTGTCATTGAGAAATTGTTGTACCTCTAGTAGATGATTCCTAGCTCCTACATAATTTGTGCCACAATCCGAGCGTATCAATACCGGAAGTCCGCGACGTGAGCAGAACCTTTGTAATGTTGCAATAAACGCTTCGGCAGTGAGCGATGAGACTGGTTCTAAGTGAACCGCCTTTGTAGTGAGGCAAACAAATATGCAAAAATATCCCTTAATTAACTTAGCATTACGTAATTGACTTGATTTGAGCAGAAACGGTCCGGCGAAATCTGTTGATACGTGACTAAATACGGGCTGAGGTATGACTCTATCAGCTGGCAGGTCAGCCATGATAGGTACTTCGGGCTGAGCGCGGCAACGGAAACATCTTATGCATTTAAACGTTCTGTGCCTTATAATGCGGCGGGCAGATAATATCCAAAATTGCTGACGTAAAATAGCATGTAGCGTGTCCGTGCCAGGGTGGCAGTGTATGCGATGATAGTGATCTATTATGAGGTCTACGAGCGGACTAGAACTAGGCAAAATGAATGGGTGTTGAGCATCGTATGTGAGTTCCGAACGAGTGAGTCTACCTCCTACTCTGAGGAGACCGTCCTGCGTAAAAGGCGACAGACGTTGTAGTCGTACTGTGCAGATTCTATCGGTTTGCAGGCGGTGAATATCTTCTGCGAATGCATTTTGCTGTACAGAGCGGATCCAGAAAAGTAATGCTTCTCTACGTTCACTTACAGTTAGAGGGCCTAGTTGTCGCGAGTTTGAATTTAGTTTACAGTTACGAATGAATCGCCTCATGTAGGCAGTGACACCAGTTAGTTTTTCTAAAGAGCTGAAGCGAGTGAGCAGATCACTATCGACACCGGGTATCGAGAAATTGCATGGTACGTATTTTGGTTTGAGCCCTGGCAAGTCTTGTCGAGTATGAGCTGAAGGCATCTTGGGCCAGGTATCCTCTGGCAATTTGAGCCAAGGAGGAGACCACCATAAATCATGAGCGGAGAGAGCTTGAGCTGATAATCCTCTGCTTGCACAGTCAGCAGGATTTAATTTGGAAGGTACATGACGCCACTTAAGTGTGAGTGAATTTGAGTTAATTTTTGTCACTCTATTTGATTCAAATGTTTGTAAACGATGGGGCGGAGTTTTTATCCATGCAAGCACTATGGTACTATCTGACCAACAAACGTGATGTGTAATTGTGAGATGAGCAGACAATTGTTGGGAGACACGCAACATGAGCTGAGATAATAGAGTTGCAGCGGACAACTCTAATTTGGGGATTGTGAGTTTATTTTTAATCGGTGCGACTTTAGATTTAGCAATTATGAGGTGAACGTTAACAGATCCGTTGTGAGCTGATTCTTGTAAATATATCACTGCAGCAAAACCGCTTTCCGAAGCATCTGCGAAGCCGTGAAGTGAGTATGTTGATTTGAATTTGTGTGGAGCGATATGTCTGGGAAAATGTATATCTGAGATGTGCGGAAGATCATGATAGATGCGCTGCCAATTATCTGTAATATTATTTGGAGTGGGATCGTCCCAGTCCAATTTAGTTAACCATAACCTTTGAAGAAGTATTTTTGCGCGGAATATGACGGGTGTAACCCAACCGTTTGGGTCATAGAGAGAAGCTACTGTGCTAAGAATTGAACGTTTTGTAATGTGGGTAACTGGTGGTAATGAGATGTGATATGTAAATTCATCAGACCAGGGAATCCATCTAATACCCAAAACCTTAATTGATGGAGACTCTGCGCTGATGTCAAAGTCTTTAGGCATTTCGCATTGATCGTCTGGAAATCTTTGCAAGAGCTGAGGTGTGTTTGATGTCCATTTACTAAGTTTAAATCCACCGAGTGATAACAAATCAATGAGCTGAGTTTGGAGTGCTGATACTTCTTCTATGGTGTCATGGCCGCAAAGTACATCATCCACGAAAACAAATTTACGCAAAATTTCGGCAGCCTGAGGATAGCGATGACCTTCATCTTCAGCTAATTGTAATAATGTGCGGATAGCATGATATGGACTTGAGCGCAATCCGTATGTAACAGTGTTGAGTGCATATGTGAGCAGAGGTCGATCTGGAGACGATCGCCAGAGTATGAGCTGATAGTGTCTTTGGTCTGGTCTTAAGAGAATATTTCTAAACATCATTTTTATGTCAGTGCTGAATACTATACGATGTGCGCGGAATGATATAATAATATCTACAATGTCTCGTTGAAGTGCTGGACCTGTGTGCAGGCAATCGTTTAAACTGACTCCATTGGATGACTTACAACTGCCATCAAATACTGTGCGGAGTTTGTCAGTACCTGATTTGAACACGCCATGATGAGGAATATAATAATGAGGTTTATGAGTAAATGTAGACGGATGACACGGTGTCATGTGTCCTAAGTTTATGTATTCGTTCATGAATTCTATATATTTTTGTCGCAGTGTGTGATCGGATTGCAACCGTTTTTCTAGATTGAGAAATCTACGTAGAGCAATAGCATGAGTACTACCTAATACGGGTGCATCTGATAAGAAGGGAAGAGTCACCATGTAACGGCCTGAATCGTCACGAATGGTGGTTGAGCTGAATATGTGTTCACATTGCTCGTGTAGCGGGTTTGAATGAGCAGAACGAGGCTGGGGTTCTTCCGACTCCCAGAATTTTTCCAGGCTTTTGCAAATATCATGAGTAGAATGAGCAGAATGTGTAGAGTGAGCCGACTGAGTATAATGAGTATGAGTAATATGAGCAGAGTTAACTTGAGCTACAGGTGAATCGCATGAGTGTTCAACGAGTCCTATGAGTGCAAAATCAAAAATCGTGCCGAAGGCTATGGGCTTCCCCGGGCCCAAAGCAATCTTAGTACCATCCAAAACGTGACCCAAAACGTCTGAGCCTAAAATGAGATCAATGGGCGCAGGAGTATGATAAGCTTGATCCGCCAATGGAATGAGCTGATGAGCTGAGTCTTGTACAACATCTGGTATTTTTTGCAAAGGTAAATAACCTGTAACGTCTTTGAGAATATGAGCGGTAGTAGTAATAGATGGCGTGTCACGGTGTGTGGGCCTAAATGTTATTGTGACCCAACCTTTAGAATTTTGTATGTGCTGATCACCTACGCCTGTAATTTTTAATGAACATTGTTTTGGTTGCAAATTAAGATTTCTAGTCATGCGCTGAGTTATGAGCGTTATCATGCTACCACAGTCCAATAAAGCCCGAGCTTTGTGATATTCTCCGCATTTATCAGATATATTTAAAACGACTGTGGGAAGTAACACTGGAGTTTTTAATGGGTTTTCTATGTGCTGAGTTGAATTTACTTGGGCTGATTCTACAGAATATTGGGCTGAACTAGATTTAGATATTTTATGAGCTGAATGTGATACAGGTATACTATGAGCTGAATGACATTTTAAATTATTGGGCTGATCTTCTAATTATATGTGCTCCGTAATTGTAGGTAGTCATTGTTTTTTGTTTTGAAATTGATGAGTTGTAGACGGTGCATGATCAGACGAGATGGTTGGGGTCTGATGATGATGATTGATGTGCACGCGTATGTTGTGTGTAGGCCATGTAGGTATGTGGCTTGTCTTGAGCACGCCGGCGGGGCAGTGCACGTAAATGAGGAGGAACCAAATGCGCTGACGACACCGGAGAATTTGGAGTTCCGTGACGATGAAGCGAGGTGTGGTGATTTGCACTTCCACACTCTTTGCATGAGTTTGTCGAACGACATTCATTTTCAAAATGCGGACCTAGACATTTACGACATCTGTCGTTGGCTTCTATGAAATCCCAACGACCTTGAGTGGGCTGATGATTATATTTCGGACACGCGATAAGTTTGTGTTCTGTATTCCTACAATAGGGGCAGTAGAATCGCTTGTGTTTATCTGTATTCCGGGCTGAGTACTCGCGCCGCTCTGTTCGGGGGGAGGGGGGCCAGTAGCGTTGAGGGTAATGAGGAACTGGGCTGACGTGATAGCTACTTAAAGTGTGAGCCGATGGCGAGCGCTGAGTATTAC
The DNA here is from genome assembly GCA_037179445.1 of Phengaris alcon alcon. Taxonomy (NCBI): domain Eukaryota; kingdom Metazoa; phylum Arthropoda; class Insecta; order Lepidoptera; family Lycaenidae; genus Phengaris; species Phengaris alcon. The sequence goes on from JAYRCH010000256.1 coordinate 866,815, forward strand.
GAGGATACGCGGGACTAATTGGTCTAAAACGTGGACTGCGCGGAGAGTTTGCGGGGGGTGTGTGTTGACGAGAGGGCCCAGTTTGTGGTGAGTAGGTAACACCGCGCGTTGCATTAGAATATTCGGTTTCGATACAGCGCGCGTGCTCCTCTAAAAAAGAAATCAAATCACCTAAGGTGGGCAGAGTGTCCGAGATGCCGTATCTTCTTTCGAACAGGGTGCGGAGCTCGCCTCGTAATTTTCTAACTACAATAGACACAAATACGTAATTACTATCCATAGGTAAACGCAGATTATTTAATGCGCTTTGTGCGGAAATGAGCGGAGTTAAAAACGTCGCGCGTATGCTTGATCGAATATGAATATTAGGTAGGCCGAGTATTATATCAACAAACCCATCTATCAGAACACGGCGGTTTTCATACCTACGTGTGAGTATATCGAGCGCGACGCTGTAATTATCATTTGTGATTTTTAAATGCGCAATCATGCTGAGCGCCTCCCCCGATAGGCAAGACAAAAGATAGTGCAGCTTAACTGCATCTGTAAGTGACGTCATGTCGTCTGTAAGACTCCTAAAAATCGTAATAAACGATGGCCAGTCCTCAACGCGTGAGCTGAATTTTGGTAGTTCAATTTTGGGCAGAACGGCAGAAGTGAGCTGACTTGACTCTGAAGTAGAACTTATATTTTCCGCTGCAGTTAAAATATCATAATATTCGGATAGCGCGTTTTCGTAACCGGTTGTATAAAATTTTTCAATTTCTTCTGTAACACTGCCGTCGTCTAAAATTTCGCAGTATAAATTTTCTAATTTTTGTTTCAAATTTTGTAGGTCTTTAAAACGCGCATTAAACTCCGTTTTGTTAGACTTTGAGTCACCTTTGTGTAATGCCAATGCGATCTCTCTGAGCAGACTAATAGATTTTATAGTTTGCCTAAATATGGCCGCTTGCGATTTTGTAGGCATGTTTAAAAATATATGCGTGTAACTAAGTTAAATATTTAAAAGTAATGAGCGGAAAATACGCGCGCAGTTAATTAAAACGCAGAAAATAGATTTTAATAATGTGCCGACAATGTATACAATTTTATCATAAAATGTGTACGAGTTAATTAACAAATGAGCTGACCGATCGCCTGATGCTAATATAGTATTAGTGTATGTTTGATGAGCGGAGAACAATGCGATAGAAGTCGTCTGTAATATTATATTAATGTCCTGAAGTTTGAATATAAACAAATCTTAGCGGGCGCGTTAGAAACAAAATAACGTAATGAAAACAATGCAAGTAGGTATGAGCAGTTTCAATCTCAACAGTGTGCCGACTTATTCAAAACAGCTGTAACGTAACACCTATAATATATTTGTATAAACACAGAACGTCGATAAGAATTCTTATTTAAAACAGCTGTAACGTAACACCTAATAATATTTTTGTATAGACACAGAACGTAGATAAGATATGAATTCAATGTGAAGGTCACTATTTATTCTATGAAGAATACCTAATTGAGAATGAATGTAACCAGCTGTTGTTTACGCACGGGCGCCGTGTAGGTACCTATTACCTACAGAATGCACAAAAATCAAGTACCGAAGCGAGCCGACGATGTTTGTATGGGCACTTGAGATGTTATGCGACTCATAACTATTAATTAAAATAATGCTAAGTTAATTAATATTGTGTTTTAAAAATTGAGAATATGAAGATATAAACGTTATATATAGATAAAATACTTAGTAATGCAACGACGATTCACAATTCTGTTATGAGCCGAACGTAATTCACAATACGCACTAGTTATTACTTATTTTATATGCGAATCAAACATTAAAATATTTTGTAAGTAATTAAGAGCTGAGAAAATTATATGAGATATTATTGGCACAAATTATGTATTAGGTACGTTAGGGAAGTTCTGGAATGTTCGAGTTCTTTGTTCGACAATAAGCCGACAACCTACCCACAATTTTTTTTTTTTTTTTTTTTTTTTGGGTTTTTCCTATGAATTTATGGGCCGAAATATGCACAAAATAATTTAAATAATTAACATATAGGTTAATATCAAAGTACAGAATAGGGGTTTAATGTTAAATTGGACAAAATATAAATAATCGAGCTGATTTTATGTGCAGATTTGGGCGGAGTGGAACTGTAGGTGCTGGTTCTAATGAGGCCCAACGCCGGTAATAGGGAGAAGGGCTTCACGAAGGCTCGATGGGCGAAGAAATTTATAAGAATAGGGACTTTACACATGCGACAATGAGCTGAGGGAAGTAGGTATATAGGTTAATGTGAGGGCTGGAGAAATCTGGGACTGACCTTATTGTTGAGCTGGTGGTTCTGTATCTGGGCGGAGGTTTCTTCTCACTACACTACACAGCTGTTGAGCGGATTATCGATAGATTTATCGCGGTTCGCCGGCGAATTTGGTATTATATTAACGAGCACAAATAAATATGCGCACACGCGTTCGCGTTCACTAGGTTTCGGGATGAGCTGAAAAATGCATCCGGCGCGGATGGGGATCAAAATGCAAGTGTTCGTCACTCTCTGACAGCGCCCCCGAGTCGGTCGGCCATACCTCACGTAGTGATGTCCTTTGTGTTTATTCTAAACGTCGCGCTAGGGTTGGCGCGAACAAATAACATAAACGGACGAAGATGTACTATGTAGGCTAGAAATTAAATAACCTAACCAAGAGTCGGGACATGTCTTATAAGGAGGGTTCCGTAACAATCAACGCGTAATAGTTTTTTTTTTCAAATTACTTTAAAAGTTACTGTTCAATTTCGTTCAAAATAATTTTCCTAAAGAGTTTTTAGTATTTGGGGAGGGGTCCAACTTATAAACCACTTTGGTGGCCGATTACTCGAAAATGGTCGACTTTGTAACAAGGTTATGTATCTCCGAATATCCGAAACCTTACTTTTATTTTAAAAGACCTATTCATCGATAACCTACACGATGGGGTAAGTTAGGTAGCTTTATTTTAAAATACCTATTTAACGATACCCCACACGAGTTTGGATAACATGTCTCTATTTAATGTATCAAAAGCACGGGGGTAAGTCGAGAAAAAGGAGTATGGTGCCTGTTTCGGCTACACCGCAACGGGGCGCGCGGCGCCTGCGCATGCGCCTTATTCGCCATCGCACACTGCGCGGCGATAGCTATACTTTACTTTCAACATTCTAATATTGTCAACGTAGGCGACCAAACTTACACATTTCTTTATAATACAGTCCACTTTATAAGTACCAAGCCGTTTTATTCTACATCTGGAAGCCTACATTATGGTCCTTCTTCGGTCTTATTAATACAAGAACCACGGGACGTCGCACTATGTGGACACTCCTAAGAAAGCCGTGCCATAAATGCTTTTTCCAAAAGTCAGCAGAGGTACATGTATTGTACCTCAAATAGTAGACAAAGGACCAATCTACCTAAATATAAACGATTTACACTAGTGTCTGTCCCTATTTTTGAAAAAAAATCGCTCAAATATTCTTAAAATGTGGACATTTAATTTTGATTTTATAGTGACTTTCCTTTGAGGAATATATAAGTGTTACACCATTTTAGAAAGCTTAAAATATATTCTTTATTATGAATTAATTATATATTGGGTTTTTTCATATATGACACCACTAGAGACGTACATCTCATAGTATGTCGTTTTTCCTTATCTTCAATTTTCGATTAGAGTTTTGACGTTTATCGAAGTTTGCCGAAGTTCTGTAATTAGTTTTATTTTGTAGCAAATTTAATACAAATTTGCTGGGTAAATTTTTTTGTTGCGGCATCAGTGCCCAAATTATGAAAATATGGCAAAATGTGAAGATATGTTTTTTCCCCTTAGAATGCAACTGAAGTCATTTGTTTATTATGCAATAATTTTTATAGTAAATGAGTGTTATGTCATTTTAAAAAGCTTGAAATGTTTTCTTTATTATAAATTAAATCAATATAATATACATATCATTATGACACCAGTAAAGACGTATATTTTGCAGTATGTCGTTTTTTCTTCGCTTCGATTTTCAAATACAGTTTCTACAATTACTGAAATTAGCCATAGTTCTATTAGTAGCCTACTTTATTGTGGTTAGTATATTGATAAGATGTATGAAAATTTTCTTTTGGTAAGATAACAAACCTTACAGCCACATATAGGTTTCGGGGTAGAAAGTAATTTATGAAACCAAATTGCATACGATATGCACACGTCTCCAAACTATATTTTAGTATATATTCATGTTTTTTCATGAAATAAACAATAGTACTTTATTATTTATTGTTGTGACTAGTTTCACTAATTATTTGTCTAACAATGACTGAATTTACCTGTACTAGACTCGATTTAAGTCTCGTATTACTGAATAATGATAGGGATTATGTTATTTCTATCACGGAATTCTTACGAAACAATTTTTCCAATGTCGCTGATGAAAATATTCCAAAAATTATCGTAAGTGTGCAAAAAACTTTTATTGGTCAGTTTCGTCAACGCTATACTAAATCAGGCCGCAAGAATGGTTTTTAAGAGAAAATAGCGAATGGTTGAAAAACAATTTCTTACAGAACCTAGTTGCGAGATTGACCCTTCTATATCGACAGAGAAACGAGAACGGCCTTCTAAAGCCTACGAAGATAGTGCAGAGCGAACAAAAAAACGAAAAAACAAGGAATTACTGGAAATTTGTGGTCTTGAATTTCTACTGAATTCATACGTTCAAAGGTTGAGATCTCAAGGAGAAACAGAAGAAGCCTTCATCATTGAAGTTTTACGAGCCTTGCCTATAGAAAAAAAGAATTAAATACGCCGTAATCTTCTAAATGAACCTGGAGAAATAAAGGCTTTTTCAAAGGACGAAGCTCTCAACATTTTTATAGAATTAGATCTCAGCACAGCACAGTATGAGAATATGCGGAATTGCTTGATAGCATAGAATTGCTTATTATTTCCATATTATAAATTAATCCTGGAAACTAAACAAGGTTGCTATCCCCCAGAATATAGCATAGAAATAACCAACATTAAAGCAAAAATTAAATTGCAAGATCTCTTAGATCACACGACAGCCAGGATTCTAAAAATAAATGGCGTGTATAAAACAGGATCATTTCATTTAAAGTTATTTTCTAAATGGGGTTCTGATGGATCAAGTGGACAAAGTGAGTATAAACAAGTATTACCTGAAGAGAGAGACACAATTTCCGACACAAATTTATTTATATCATCAATGGTGCCTCTCAAACTTGTTGATAGCGATAGTAATGAAACACTGTGGTAAAATCCTGCTCCATCATCAGTCAGATTTTGTCGTCCAATTTTAATAGAATTTTCGAAGGAGACTCCAGAAAAGACTCAAAGTGTAGTTGATGAAATAAATAATCAAATAACTACTCTTAATCCTACATTACTCAACGAAAGTGGGCAAGGTATTGAAATAAAACATATTTTATATTTAACAATGATTGATGGAAAAGTGCCTGAGGTTTTAACAGAGACTTCATCAGGTGCTGTTTGTGGCGCAAGACCTACAGAAATGAACGATTTGGAAAAAGTACAAAACAAACCTGTTGATGGAAGTGCTTACCAATATGGTCTTTCAACTTTGCATTATTGGATAAGATTCATGGAACTTATTTTACATCTGTCTTACAATCAAGCCTTTGAAAAATAGTCTGTCACAACAACAGAAAACAAAGAATTAAAAAAACAAAAGAAAGCTTATGTTCAAAGAAGGTTTAGAGAACAACTTGGTTTAAATATAGATAAACCTAAGCAAGTTAGCGGCAACTCCAATGATGGAAATACCGCACGAAGATTTTTCCAAAATTATCATTGGTCGTCAGAAATAACTGGTGTAGATGAAGAACTAATAAAAAGATTTTATATTCTGCTCCAAGTTATGTCGAGTGGTAGAAATATAAATCCTACTAAATTTGGTCAGTACGCATTAGACACGGCACAACTTTATGTTAATAAATATAAGTGGTGTTACATGCCATCTTCGGTGCATAAAGTTTTAATTCACGGTGAAAGTGTTATCCGACATTTTTCTGTATTGGCTCTCGGGCATCTCTTCATCACGAAATAAAGATTATAAAAAGTTCAGACTTCATCACGCAAGAAAATGCTCCAGAATAGCCACTAATGAAGACGTTCTGCACACACTATTGTATACTTCGGACCCTTTTATATCGGGTTTAAGGAAGCCTATTTATAGAAAAACTCAAGAACTTCTAGAAGAAGCTGTGGAACTTTTGGGCGAATTTTAGTAGGTTACTTTTTTGGTATTTATGTCCTTAAATATTAAATAACATATAAGAATCTTAATAATTACGATGTAATTATTGGAAAATACAAATATTATGGGTATCAAGTTGTTTGCGTGTTGTTCCCATGGGAATACTATACTGTATTTACAAGGGCGGAGCCGCGAGCAAAAGCTAATTTTAATATAAGTTATTAGTCATTTTATATTTACAATATTGTTTAATATATTCAATTTCGTTATTTTATGTAGAATAGTACAACATATAATATAAAGATTATGAAATACTCCCTTTTTTAAGATTTTTTTTTAACCAATTAAAAATATATTTATATAATCAAAATGTGTTTCATTTGAAAGTGTGCTTATTCAAGAGTATAATAAAAAAAAAACATGGAGATATCTTGAAAACCAAAGAAGTCACAGATTTATGACATGAAAATGGCCTAAAGTCCACATAGTGCGTCGCATAGGATAAAACCAAGTTGGCTAATTACGCTGGAGGATACCTACAGGAAGACATATTTTCTACACCGAGGATACCTTTGGTCTTGGAAGACAGCTTGGACTATCCGCAACAACCCTTGAACTGCGAAGCTTGCTTGCTTGCTTGCCGACGCAGCAAAGTCAATCGGAGGACATCGCGGTTATTTCAAGGGCATTTGATTTTGTGAGTCCGTTCCATATGTTTTCCTTTCATTTTTTCTTATCCTTAGCCTCTTGTTTGGATCTGGCATTTAGATCTCTTTATATTTTTTAAATTAAAGTCATTTTTTAGTATTTTTGAAGGTTACTTGTCAAGGGACAAGTAAGGTTTGACCTGTAGAGATATTAACTCCAAAATCTTTTTTTCACTTGCTTAAATACATTATAAATACTTAATAATAGATCTTTACCTATGAAATTACCGTTCTGCAGTACTGGCCAGTTCAAATCAAAATAATTTTTTTTGGTTAAGAATTCTAATTTCAAATTAATTTTATTTTAAAACCATGGAATTCTTTTTCCAAAAGTAGTCATTTATTAATTAATTAGTGTTACATTTTCATCGCATTTCAACCTTTTTCGTCATCATGGATACGTTAAAAGTTCGAGTAATTATGGAATATGAGTACCGTCGTGGCAGCAACGCGGCACAAGCGGCACGCAACATCAACGACGTTTACGGAGCTAACTCTACAAACCAACGCACCACCTGTTGGTTTGCTCGCTTCCGTTCTGGAAATTTCGATCTGAAAAATGAACCTCGCGGTCGTCCGAAGACTTGGTCGACAATGACGATTTAAAGGCGATTTTGGAGGCTGATGATACACAATCTACGGCGGAATTGGCAGCAGCTTTCGACGTTAGCGTTAAAACAATATTGGTCCATTTGCGTCAAATTGGCAAGGTAAAAAATCTTGACAAATGGATGCCCCACGAACTCAATGATCGCCAGCGCGAAGTACGCGTCGAGACGTGCCTTGCACTGCTCAACAGACACACAAATGAAGGAATTTTGGACCGCATTGTTACCTGCGATGAAAAATGGATTCTGTTTGATAACCGCAAGCGCTCAGCAAGTTGGTTGGATCCTGGTTCAGCACCTAAACAATGCCCTAAACGAAAACTTACCCCTAGAAAAGTGATGGTCACTGTTTGGTGGTCTAGCGCCAGTGTGATTCATCGCAGCTTCTTACCAAACGGGGTGAGCATTAATGCAGATGTGTACTGTGAAGAACTGAACACAATGATGCAGAAGCTGTCACATCTCCAACCAGCATTGGTCAATCGCTCGTCTCCGCTGCTCCTGCACGACAACGCGCGACCTCATACTGCACAGCAGACGGTCTCCAAGTTGCAAGAACTGGGGTTGGAAGCTCTCCGTCGTCCGCCCTACTCACCAGACCTTGCGCCTAAAGACTACTACTTTTTCTAGAATTTGGATAACTTCTTGGCGGGAAAAAAATTCAATACCCGAGAGGCAGTACAAAATGCCTTTGAAGAATTTGTTGCCTCCCGTCCAGCTGATTTCTTTAAGAAGGGCATCAATAAGCTGCCACTGCGTTGGCAAAGATGCATTGATTGCATGGGTGATTACTTCGATTATTACGAGTACAATTAAAAAATACATGAAAAAAATTCGTTTAAATTTTTTCATACAAAACGGCAATTTCATAGGTAAAGACCTAATATTAAAGAATATTACATCGTGGTCAGTATAAATAGTTCCTTATTGCAAATTCTTAGAAATTTCTATGCCTAACTGATAAAAACAGCAGGGCTCCCATTGTATCGAACGCCGAGCGCCACTTGTTCATAAATTGCATTGCATTCATTATAGAAATTTTAACGTGCTTGCACGTATTGATTCTTAGTTAATCCTTAGGTAAATATTTTCTGTATAAAAATGATTGATACACTTATGAAAGAATTTATTAAGCAACGTGGTAGCCTTAAAGGAAAGCTTACCATATTCCAAAATTTCCTAAATAGTTTGAGTGACTGTGAAAGTTTTAGTGAAAACAATTCTATTGAGCTGGAATGTCGTGTGAATAAAATTGAAAATATTCATAGTGATTTTGATGGACTTCAGACGGAGTTAGAGTTGGTATCGGATGATGTGTTTCAAATGATTCTTGAACGCGAAGAGTTTGAATCGAAATATTTTTCGCTAATGGCTTCAGCAAGAACATTGATAAATAAGTACGATCGTCGCCGCAATCGTGCATTATCCGAATCTGAATCGAATGTCGACCACGTGAATGCTATGCACGATTTCATCAGACTTCCTAAGATCAATCTACCGAGCTTTGATGGCGACATTCAACACTGGCTGGATCAAAATTTACAATTTACAGATTACAATAAAAATAAAGATAGGCAAAAAATTAATAAATTACAAAATACAAATGATAACAAAAATAGTTTAACGACATGTCCTATATGGATTATTAATATTATTATTAATAATCACTATTTATTTAATTGCCAGGATTTTAGAAATTTGGACGTTGAGACACGTCTACAAAAAAATTAAACATTTTCAAGTTTATAGAAAATGTCTAAAACCTGGCCACATATAAAAACATTGCAAGTTATCACACTGCAAGTATTGTGCTAACAAACACAATACTCTTTTGAACAAAGACATAGAAATTCAAAACACAGTTGCTTTACCAAAAAAATTGGAAACAAATTTAACACCACACGTATTGCTTTCCACAGCTATGGTGAAAGTAGCTGATGCTGAAGGAAACCTACAAGCTGCCAGGATCTTACTCGACAGCGGCAGCACAGTGCATTTTATAACACGACATCTTTGTGAGAAGCTGGGTTTGGTACGACGTAACGTAAGCTCCACTGTGACAGGTATTAACAGTCAAACTTCCTTCAGAGCAGAGTCTTGTAACCTAAATATACAGTCAATTTCGGGTGACTATAAAATAAATATACAATGTTACGTTCTGCCTCAAATAACAAATATGTTACAATCATGTAACATAGACATAAATTCATTAAAGTTGCCTCTTGATATACAGCTAGCTGATCCCTCTTTTCATATTTCTTCTCCAATTGACATATTGGTAGGAGCAGACATATTCTGGGACGTCTTATGTTCTAATTTCATTCATTTAGGTGAGCAACGACCTAGATTGCAACAAACCAAACTTGGCTGGCTAGTTTCGGGCCAAATTTCATATAAAAAAATAATTAATACAAAAAATTCAAAATCAAAAAATACATTATCTTGTTTTAGAGTCCAGACAGATAAATTGCTCACGCGTTTCTGGGAGATAGAGATAATTCCTTCTAAATACAATCTATCTTTAGAAGAACAATGGTGTGAGAAAAGTTTTGCAGAGAACACGTCATGACGTGATGATGGTGGTCGTTTCTTTGTCACTATACCTTTAAAACAATCACCAGAAGTTCTCGGAGATTCTTTTTAAGTAGCAAAAAATAGTTTTTTAGCGCTTGAACGTAAGTTACAGCTCAATCCAGTCCTAAAAGATAGGTTTACAATTTATGACGGAGTACCTAAACATAAATCATATGAGCACATCTTGCTCAACTAATACACAAGCTACTTCTTATTACATGCCTCACCATGGCGTCATTCGAGAAGCAAATACTACCACGAAATTAGTAGAAAGTAGGACCCGTCGTTCAAGACGACCTACTTTCAATTTTATTGCGTTTCCGCCAACATAAATACGTGGTTTCAAGTGACATTGAGAAAATGTTTTGTGCTATTGCAGTTGAACCTTCACAACGTTCATTACAACAAATGACATTACAAAACTAATGACAAAATTCAGCCTTTTACACTCAATACTGTCACGTACGGTACAGCTTCTGCACCTTACTTAGCACCTAAGTGCTTAGTATCGTTAGCAGACCAGTGTTCACATCCCGAAGCTAGAGTAGCTCTATGTAGAGACTTTTATGTTGACAATTTTTATAGTGGTGGGGATAGCATTTTTTCCGTTGTTGATTTGTGTAAAAATGTTGATAATACTTTAAAATCAACACAATTTAATTTAAGAAAATGGCAATCAAATAACAAAGAAATTTTAATTATATTATTAGGTAGCTCAAATCACGATGAAAGCATTAGTAATAAAACTCTAAATTTTAATGAAACATTGCCATGTAAAACTCTTGGCTTATATTGGGATCCTTCTTTAGATCATTTTTTATTTTCAATAAATTTTGAAAACAAATTCAAAAATATTACGAAACGAAACATTTTAGCAATTGTTAGTCAAGTTTTTGATCCTTTGGGTCTTTTAGGACCGTGCACTATTATATCTAAAATTTTAATACAAAAACTTTGGATCGATAAATGTGATTGGGATGCTGAAGTGTCTAAAGAAAATATATTTTTTTTTAAATTTCATTTTCTCATTAAAAATACTTAATAATCTACGCATCTCGCGTTGGATTAGTATCGATAACGTTGTGTCCTTGGAACTACATACTTTTTCAGAGCATGTATCTACATGAGAGCTGTTGACGTTAGTGGCAATGTACGAGTTACTCTTTTATCATCTAGAAATAAAGTAGCTCCAATAAAGCCAACAACAATTCCTCGCTTGGAGCTGTGTGGCGCAGTTCTTGCCAGCAGACTTCACTCTAAAGTGGTATCGTCTCTTACTTTAAAATTTCACAATTCATATTTTTGGACAGATTCCACAATAGTACTGTCATGGCTCAATACAGCTTCCAACCAATTAAAAACTTTTGTTCGGTCTCGTGTAGGGGAAATTCAAGACTGTACTGCTGGTCACAGGTGGAGCTACGTTCCGTCCAAGCAAAATCCAGCAGACCTAGTTTCCCGAGGTGTGACAACCGATTGTTTTGGCCAGTGTTGTTTGTGGTGGACTGGTCCAGAATTTTTAAATCACAAAGATGTTAAATTTCCATTCACATCACACACACATACATTAAAATCAGAAGTTTCGTTACATTTATCGAATTCAAAAAACAATAACACAAACATAAATTTATTACAAAATTTAATAAATAAAAAATCATATTATACAACATTAATTAGAATATTTGCTTACATACTAAGATTTATATATAATTGTCAAAATAAAAATAAGTTAACTAATTGCCTCTCTACTATAGAGTTGGAATAGGCAGAAAACTTTATATTACGATTAGTTCAACAAAGCATGTTTGCAGATGAATATTTAACAATGAAATCTAGTAAACCTCTTCATAAAAAAAAAATGATTATGTTCGCTATCTCCATTTATAGATAGTAATAATTTACTAAAAGTCGGTGGTCGAATTAGTAATTCTTATTATGCCTATGATGTCAAACATCCCATAATACTTTGTAGCAAACATCACTTAACACAAATAATTTTTCACAAAGAGCACATCATATTGTTACACGCAGGACCTCAGTTGCTTTTGTCTCACGTAAGACAAAAATATTGGCCACTGGGGGGGGGGAGGAACCTTGCTAGGCGCGTCGTACATAGTTGTGTGCGTTGCTTTAGATTTTAATCTAGGCCCATGCAACCCATTATGGCAGACCTACCTAGTGATAGGACACATTTAGAATTTCCTTTTATGCAAACTGGTATCGATTAAGCCGGCCCAGTGTTTATAGCCGACCGTAAAGGCAGAGGTGCTACGCTGATGAAATCTCACATATGCATTTTTGTGTGTTTTGCAGTAAAGGCCTTGCATTTGGAGCTCGTCTCGGATCTGTCCAAGGAGGCGTTTCTGGGAGCTCTCTTTCGATTCATAGCACGTCGTGGCAAGCCGCAAACTATTTACTCCGATAACGGCACTACCTTCGTCGGCGCTTGTAACGAAATCGCCTCATTTTCATCGCCGTTTCTCGTCCTAACGTCGCAGATGCGAATGTCCATCGTCTGCAACGCTTCGAGAGGATCGATAAACTTAAACAACATTTCTGGACTCGTTTCTCATCAGAATATGTTTCTCTCCTTCAACAGAAGCCCAAGTGACATACCTCGAGTGACAGCTTGCAGCTCGGCGCTCTGGTGTTGGTTCGCAACAAGAGCCAGCCTCATCTCCTGTGGCAGTTGGGTCGCATTACCAAGCTGCATACAGGCAAAGACAAGATTTGCCGTGTTGCTGAGATCCGTACGAAGAAAGGCATCATCCAACGGGCGTACAATAATATTTGTCCACTTCTCACTAATTCAAGTTGAAGCTGGACACCTTCAACTTGGCCCGGGCAGTATGTTGCGGCTACACCGCAATGGGGCGCGCGGCGCCTGCGCATGCGCCTTATTCGCCAGCGCACACTGCGCGGCGATAACTATACTTTACTTTCGACATTCTAATATTGTCAATGTAAGCGACAAGACTTACACATATCTTTATAATACAGTCCACTATATAAGTACCAAGTTTTATTCCACATCTGGAAGCATACAGTGCCATTTATTTTGTCTAACGCTGTAAGAATGTCATCAACTACATCAAGTAAAGCTGTGGATGTGCTGTGTTGTCTACGAAAACCTGATTGTCTCTTAGGAAGTATACGATTAGTCTCTAAGTAGTCAGTGATTTGTTTGCAAACAATCTTTTCTAATACTTTAGATAAGAAAGGGAGTATACTAATGGGTCTAAGGTCTGCAAGTGAAGTCAGTTCACTCTTTTTGGGGATGGGTCGAACTATGGCTGCTTTCCATAAGTTAGGGAAGAAGGATGATTCGATGGATTTGTTAATGATGTGAGTGATAAGTTTGAGTGTTCGGGGACCCTTCCCCCCTTAAATAAATCATTTTTATGTCGTCTTCACCTTTTGCGTTACTCTTTATAGATCGAATCGCATCAATGACTACAGTTTCAATAACCGACTTTAAAGAAAATATGTTACTACTAAATCGATTAAATTCATAATATGTTAGTGTTGATAGGCTTGAGATCAGTACTTGTGGTATTTTTGCAAAGTGATATTTATAATATTTGGATTATTTAAGCTGATTGGTAGAGCATTGCTTTTAGTTTTAAAATCTACAATATTCTCTTTTATATGCTTCCATAGTAATCGTGGGTTGTCGGAGTTATTATTTATATAATATATTGATCAAAGTAGGCCGTCTTTTCATTATATAGAGCTGAGGGTACTAGAGACTTAATTTCTTTGTAGTACGTTTTATGGGATTCTTTTTTCTTTTTTTTTAATTTTGAATGTGCTTAGTTATCCATGGGTATTTATGTTTGTAAATAGAGGTGTATTTATATGGAGCATGACGATTAAAGAGTATCATTAAGTAAGCATTTAAACTCGTTACCAGGTTGTTGATGTCATCATTATATTCTAGTAATCCTTCCCAGTTTATAGTGTTAACATCTTTACCTTTTTTGAAGTCAAGTTCACACGTTATAAAGGCATGACTACTTAAATCGGAGATATGATTGACATTGACTTTATTAATTTTGTAGTCGGAACATATCGTGTCTATAAGAGTTTCAGAATGATTTGTAAAATGGGTAGGAACATTAACATATTGTTGAAGGGACATACAGTCAAGGAAGTCTATGTATATATTTATATCACTATACTATTTATACCAAGAAAAATAATTATTATGTTTTTGTTTTTCGTAACTTGAAAGCGACATATATAATTTATTTGTTAGCATATTGCATTTCCAAACGAACTAGTTATTAATTTCATTACGTAATTGATATCACTACTAAGAGATGTCGCTTTTAGGTTATATTTAATCAATTATATCTTTAATCCCCCGAATTTGATGTATAATATTATTGCTTATTTTTGTTCCTATGTTCATAAAGTACAACTTACAATAAATATTTTAGTGGCCACGTTTTTTAATTACCAGGCAGTAAATGTATGGTATTTACTAAACAAGAATATACACGTTTTATTGTAAGGCTGGGACTATATTATGTTCCGGAATTCGGCGGCCTCGGGAAAATTCACAGCATTGAAAATAGAACTCTGCGCTAATACATTTGAATTGAAAATCGAACACATGAGTGTCGAATTGTCTTAATGGACATTGACTTTTGGCTTGATACTCGTGTGCTCGATATTTAACTCTATTGCAGAGAGTTCTATTTTCAGTGTTATGTTTTTTCCCCGGCCTTGCGGATTCCGAACAATATAGTCTCATCCACAAAGTTCGAATGTCAAATTGCAGAGCGCATGTGCAGTTTATTACTGACAAGCACTAATTGCCCGCGGCTTCGCCCGCGTGAAATTAGGTTTTAAACTTTCTTCCCTTATTTAACCCACCTAGGGGCTGAATTTTATAAAACACTGAAATAAGTTTTTTTTTTAAGTTTAAATATCATGCAAATGTGTTCAAGGAATAAAAAGCTTCATACAAACTTTTATCCCCCTTTTACCCCTTTGAGGGTTGAATTTTGAAAAATCCTTCCTTAGTGAATGCCCACGCCATATGAAAAATACGTGTGCAAAATTTCAAATTTCTAGCCTTAAAAGATAGCCTGTGTGTTGATACATCAGTCAATCAATTTTGTCTTTTATATATATAGATAAAATATAGATGAAATAAAAAGAATATTGTAACAAATCAAAGTCAAGTGTACGCCCCGCCCCGCTTATGAATATAGGCAAGGCTGCGAAATGGTATATAATATCCACACACCTGTCGTATTGTATTCACATCCAAGACACAACATGGAGCTTAGAAAAATGTCTGTTTCTTGGTAGTATTAGAACTTGTGGAGTAACCCATAACACTCCCCTATGTAACAACTGGGTCAGTGTGTTGTCTTATATATTATGCTTATATACAGAATGTTTTTAAAACAAAAATAGCTATTCAAGGAGCGTGATCAGTATTCCATTTTCGTTCCAAAAATATGTATTATTACCCTTAATTTTGACCAGGTTGTCATATAAAGTACATAACGTTGACTCACAACCGCGCAGACCATACTGTGCGGCGGG
This sequence comes from Phengaris alcon alcon, assembly GCA_037179445.1. Taxonomy (NCBI): domain Eukaryota; kingdom Metazoa; phylum Arthropoda; class Insecta; order Lepidoptera; family Lycaenidae; genus Phengaris; species Phengaris alcon. The sequence goes on from JAYRCH010000256.1 coordinate 882,528, forward strand.
TGCGTGACCTTCAAATCCGGCGCGTTGTATGGCAGTGCGACAGTGTCCATACTTAGTGAGAGTTGTCAGGAAATGTTAATCATGTTATATTTATCTTAATTACGAAAAGTTTTTGCTTTGCATAATGTTGTAGTTGGGTTAAGTATTTAATTCGGATAAAAATACAGCCCGCATAGACATTGCATTACAAATCCAAAACATCGCGTTCTGAAATCGGTAGATTAGAAACAAAAATTTATTCAAATTATAATTTATATAAATAATAATTTATGTGGAATGAAAAGAAAACCACACGGACATTAATCAAGTCATCGCGGAAGTTATAAAGTTTCGGACTCGTAGGCCGTAGGGCAGCTCAGCCTCCGTGGTCTTGTTTTTTTTTTTTTTTTAACTTGTTCCCCCAACCGTAAGCCGGGACAATTTTTTGCTTTGTTTATTTGGTTGCGTTTGTATTTTCTATTTACGTTACATTTTGTTTCCTACTTATCAGTTAACATTTTTTCAGCCTTTCTTAGTTCTATTTACAATTCCAATATTGATCTACATTCTAACATTCTACAATCCCAATTTAACATTTTTGCTTTTTCGACTTCACTTTCTTAAATCTATTTCGTATTTTTAACAATTACTTTTACTACAACCCTACATTTATTTCCATATTACATTCGTTTCAATTCCGCAATTTACATTCTATTCTGCACATCTACCATTTCAATTTTTATTCTACTGTCTTATTTTCATCTTCATACTGTTTTAAATTGTTCCTGTATTTTACTTGCTTCATCCTTATTCCAATTTCAGTTACAATTTTAAGGTTACAATTAGTTTAATTTATAATATAGTTTTACAACTTCACTTTCTTAAATCTATTTCGTATTTTTATCAATTACTTTTACCACAACCCTACATTTATTTCCATATTACATTCGTTTCAATTCCGCAATTTACATTCTATTCTGCACATCTACCATTTCAATTTTTATTCTACTGTCTTATTTTCATCTTCATACTATTTTACATTGTTCCTGTATTTTGCTTGGTTCATCCTAATTCCAATTTCAGTTACAATTTTGAGGTTACAATTAGTTTATTTGTACGTCATTTTTCAGTTCGGAATGTCCACCCCGAAATAGCTTTGCATCAAGTTTATATCACTATAACACCGCCGCAAACCTGTGTGGGTACCAGTGCGCGAGCATATAGTATTGGTACCAGTTTACATTCTAGGACTGGTTCTAGGACTGGTTGGTAGTACTCACAGTGTATTGTTTCTGTAAATTTTTTGTGTAATTTGCTACTGCTATATATGCTGTTTCATTTTACATGATCATATATATGCCGAGACAGTTATTTTTAATTTTAATACACGTACACAGAGTCCAGTCATAGTCCCACAGATAGCATTGGTTTTATTAAAATCATTTTAATAATCATCCAATTCCTCTTGACTACCGGTGCCATTGATGGTATTCTAGTCTTCAAGACCGTATGCAACTGTCGCTCGCGCCATGGCATCCCACTTTTTCCGGACTGGGCACTCCGCACTGAATGCGTTATGGTCAAATTTGTCTAGTTCTTCCTTCTTACAATTTACACAACATGCTTTGCTGCCCGATTTTAATGACTCACACTGAGACTGGTGGTGCGCCCCGGAGCAGTGGCAGCACTTCTCCTCGGCGGTGCTGCAGAATCGCTTCCCATGTCCGTACCCTAAACAGCGCGAGCACTGTATTAGGGGGGACTGGTCCGCGACTCTAACTCGCTGCGTGTCGATATAAAGATGACCCGCCTTGGTGAAGCACTCCCACATAGCCGGTGACACAGTCAGCACCACGTGCTCAGTGCAATCGTCCTTTCCTCGCTTTCTATACTTTATCTTGGTGGTCGTGGTCTTGTGGTTAGAGCTTGGCTCTTGACTCGGAGGTCGTGGGTTCGATTCCTCCATTGGAGCAACAAAAAATGTTGTTTCCAAGTTTGATTCGGACAATGCAGGCTGATTACCTGATTGTCTGACAAGAAAAATGATCCATGCGTCGGATGGGCATGTTAAAAGTCGGACCTGCGCCTGATCTCTCGCTCGCTCGTCGTGTCGGTTATCCGTCCCACTGGGTTATGAGAGTAAAGGAAGAGAGAGTGCTCTTGTGTACTGCGCACACACTTGGGCACTATAAATATTACTTCTACGTAACTGGCCTGGTTTCAATGAATCCGGCCACCGTCGCCGAAATCGGTGTGGGGAGTTATTATTATTACAATCAAACAGTAATGTGTTTTAGGTCTGTAACTAAGGTTATTTTACATGTGATGAAAAAATAATTAAATTAAGTACAAAGTAACAGTAAACAATATTTTATTGGTATAAAAATATAATACAAAGTCTAAATATTAATGAAATCAAAAAAGTATCACTCAGATTAAAAAAGTTTGGCCTCGGCTTACAATAATAAATTATTATTTAATACACTGGGGAATTAAGTGTGACGAATTTGAACAAAAAGTGGAGAAGATTTAGTGTCGGAGTTAAGTGAGAACTATAAATCTGTGGCGGCAGTTAATAGTGGGGTAGCGAGCTACTCTATGGAAGAACCGTGTAGATACGGGTGAGAAATCTTAGAATCTCAGATAACATATTAGACCGGACTCTAGGCACATTACCGAAGATTTCCCTTAAGAAAAAAGGGCTAATAAACTAGATAGGAAATACGTCAAATAAAAATCTATTTATTATTGAGGGTGATTTTGAAGTGATAACTTCTTATGGCAGGGTAAACCGCTTCGTTACGTAACGGATTATGGCGCTAAATAACATATGAGTAATTTCGAATACTAATGTCAGATACGCTTAGCAAAGTTACGTAGGCACTTGGATTTTTGACCAATTGGTCTCGGGTTCGAATCTCGGTCGGACGGATCGGAAAAATAAATATATTTTTTTTTCTTTTATAATTTTTTTTTATTTTCTCGAACTATTATTTTTTATTTTTCTACAGAATTTAAAGACGGTCTCCTAGTTTTTTGTTTAGATTAGTTTAAGTTAACATTTCTGTCGGGCGTCCCGAGACGCTCACGTTTTTATTTTATTCCGTTTCAGTGAAAGCATCGGTACATAAAATAGAGTACCCACCTAGGCATACTTCGTTATTTTTTTATTTTGTTTTTAAATTAACTGAACATATGTTTTACTACCTCGCACTAGTGGTGCGTAATTTCAATAATTTAAAAATACTTGGGAGTTTTGCCGGGGAAATCAATGGGTGATGTTTGGATTTTGCATTTCTTTCATAAATTTGTGTTATTTCGGTTCTTAATGTGTAATATTGGTAGAATATTAACCATTAAATATTCGTTAACGTGCACAAGTGTGGGCAAGTGAGTTTCCCTCCAAAACTCCCTAGGAACTTTCAGTAAAGCTTCTACCAATTTACTGAATCGACTGACATGACTCATGGACTGCACTGACTATTTATTTGGACTTTGACTAGACTTTAGACTTGACGATTTAGGAATACGATGTTGAAAATTGAAACGAAAGTTCTATTTCCCGCCTTTTTAACTTGACACTGGCAAATAGTTATAAGCCGACGCCATATATAAATTAAAAAAAATTTTTTTTTACTACATCATATATTTATATAGCAAAAAAGGGGCATGTACGAATGTTTGATTTAATTACAAAAATTATTTAAACATTCCACTTAGGGCCTGTTAATAATCTTCTAACATTTGTTGTGAAGGACAGAGAAAAAATATGCAAATAAGTTTTCTGACGCTTAACAGTCGATTAGGACACATAACGAAACTGGCCCTAAATGTATACTTTTACATTGTAATGTATATGAGATATATATAATTGTTCTAAAAGCTGACATTGTACAACCCGAAGGTACCAAGAGTAAGCTTGTTGCTTACTCTTGGTAACAAAAATAACTAAAAGTTCTTTTGCAATTAGTACAGCTTATTACGGACAAAATCTTTATTACGCTGTCCAATCTCTCACTTTATATGTCTGTGTTTCTGCCTCCGAGAGGTTGGCCTATATACAAATTTCATTCGACTTTATCATAAATTTAATTTTACTGTATTAATTTTAAAACTAAATAATTTTAGCACGGAAGAAAACGACATCTTTTGTTTTACTACGACGCTTTGTTGTGACAATGGACTTGTTGACTGATTTTGTATTGCATAAATGAATAGTATCCTAACAGTATTAAAAAATAAATAATTAAGTTTTATATATACAGCCGAACGTATAACCGTTTTTGGAATTCCGTTAGTTAAAAATCAATAATATTTTCAAAGGTGCAGTGATTTGTTTACAGTATTTCCAAAAGTTGTTTGAAATATAAGGGTCACTGGAACATATTTACTAATATCTCCAAAATATTTTGTGGTTTTAAGAATGTTTATGTGATTTAATTAAACTAATGATGTAGGTTTTTTTTACTAATACTTATAGCAAAAAATTATCTAGTATTAAAAAAAAATCTTTTTTTTAATTTTTAGATGTATACCATTAGAAAACTGCACATACAATTTTATATATTCTTACGGTTATTACGTAATAATACCTCAACATTCCGGAATATATAAATTAAACTAAATATTTAACAGTCAACACCCCTATTGTAAAGACAAAGTGCTCTCAAACGTGTGTCTCAAAAGTCTCTCAAAAGTGGCTCAAACGCGCGCATGAAAGGTTCCGTACAAAACACGTACAAAAAAAATAATGTTTTTTGTATATTTATTTTATTCTCCTTTTAGTATTTGTTGTTACAGCGGCAATATAAATACATCATATGTGAAAATTTCAACTTTCTAGTCTAGCTTTCAAGGAGATACAGCCTGGTGACAGATAGGCGGACGGACAGACAGACAGCGAAGTCTCAGTAAAAAGTCCCGTTTTTATCCTTTGGGTATGGAACCTTAAAAATGCATATCCACATGTAATAATGGTGCACCTGCCGTTAAAATTTATTTGAAAATTTTGCGTGCATCTTTGTTTGTGCTCGGCTGTAAGCCCGGCTTCTCTCCTTTTGAAACTCAGCGATCCGGGAAGTGCAGTTACAGCTTTTCAGAGGCTTAACTAAAGAAGCTTATTCAAATTTTGTAAACGAAGCCCAAAAGGAGGTTGGGAAGTTTAAAACTAGCAACGCATTTTTGATTCCTCTGATATTGTAGGTGTCCGTGGGCGGTACAATCGCTTAAAATTAGGGAATCCGTCTGTTTTACTTTGATTGATAGATAAACAGATAAACACTTTGCTACCTCTAGTTATAATAAAAAGCCTATTACACTTAATTCCCAATTACTTTCGCCAAAATAATGGAATAGCGTCTAGGTAATAAGATTAGCGACATACTCTAGCAAAACAAACGATATTCTTTATTTGTTTAATATATTGGATATCTATCTGTTTTATTATCACAATCTTTCAATAACTCATCTGTACAGATAGAAGTTGAATAGAAATTTTATCTGATCCAATGGTTGATATAGATATTACACGAGCATGTTTTGTAGGTTGTGAGTTGTGACATAAAAATAACCTAACTTTACCTTGAACCTAACCAAGAGCATGTTTAAAGAGGTTTCCGTAACTATCAACTAGTTTTTTTTTTTTCAAATTATTTAAAAATTATTTTGCGAGATCATTAAAAATAACTTTCCTAAAGAGTAGGTATTTAGCATGATCTGTCATCGTGGAAATTGCAATTTTCTAAGTCTCATAGTTTAGAAATGCCAGGGTAACTTGTAAAACACGATGGAAGTCGATTAAGTACTCGAAAATGGTTTACATTATAAAAAGTCATGTATGAAACCATGCCTTTATTTAAAAATACCTATTCTACGATACCTCACATGATGGGATGGAATAAAAAAAATTCGTCCCCAATTCACATGTATGAGGGTGGATCTACCCTTAAACTACAGAATTATGATTATTAGAGTGTTTTTTCAGTTAGTGTCCAAAATTTCCGGAGTGAGTATACTCTTGAATATAATTGAAACTTTTACTATGGGATTAACTTTCCTACTTAAAAAAAAATCTGCTGTTTCCTACAAAATGCTATCTATGCCGTAGCCCTAGGTAGGAAACAATAGTTTTTTTTTTTAAACTAGGCAATCTATAATTACTATTAATTGTCTATTCATAATTACATAAGTCATCATGGCATGAAATAATAAGCCAACAGACGGACGAACAGAGCGAAACTATAAGGGTTCCTTCATTCCTTGTTGTTACTACGGAAACATAATTTCAAAACTAGGCATCATTGCGAACCGAGAGGCGACGCGATGCGACGCAGCGCTGCTTTTTTAAGATAGCGATTCCTAATTAAACATTATTAACAACAATATATACTTTTCATTGCAAGAGTTAGAATTTTGAGGCGCCGCTCATGCAATGAAACGTGTATCTTCTTGTGTAGTGAATAAATCTGAGTGTAGCACACTCTGAGTGATATGCTCGATATAAAGTTAGAAAGTAAAATTTCCGAATAAGCTATTCTAGCACATATTAGAAGGTTGTTTCACAACCTTCTAATATGTGTCCGTAGTAAATGGTTTAGTATCAAATCATTGCCTGTGACGGTTACTTTTTCTACTTTTAGACAAAAATACTGTAGCAAATGCTATCTAAAGATACATCAGTGTGTACTGTAGGTACATACATACATACATACATACTGCACAGGTTTCTTCATCTGAAACTTACGTCGTAACTGAGTATATCAGATATATGCTTTTTGAAAGAAATCGTGGATACTATAAAAATGACTAGCTGTTGCCCGCTGCTCCACCCGCGTAAATACAGTAGCCCAAAGGAACTGCACTTTTTAGGGATGGAAAGTAGCCTATGTTTTTATACAGAGCCTAAACTACTACAATATCAAATTTCATCGAAATCCGTTCAGAAGTTTTTGCGTGAAAGAGTAACAATCATCCATTCATCCATCAGCACGAACCTTCACATTTATAGTATTAGTAGGATACTTATTAATCGATGCTGTTCATTAATTATGATTATTATCACCAATTAGTTTCTGGCACAAGTTGAATACTTATAAGAAATCTCCAACAAGGTTTTTGTAAAATTGTACTTTGCGGTTACTGAATAAAATGAAGTTTTTTAAGTGTAAAGTTTTTTAAAGTTCTTTGTTTCATAAAGATCTCTTGTTAATCATGACATGTAGTGATCATGGGAAATAAATTTTTGATGGGAAATAAATTTTCCCTCCAATAAAACACTGCAAGTGTTTCACGATAATGTCTTAAGTTCACGCTACATATCTTAAAAAACTTTACCATTTCTGTTATAATATTACAACTTTTTAATCTCATAAAACTTTAACTATGCGAAGCAAGTTATATTATAATTAATGTTTCTTAATTTTTGAAATATTTTTACAGATCAGTGTAGATCAGAAAGTCGAGCGGTCTGATAGCGTGATTATTTTAGCTAATTTATAGCTTAATACATAGTTAGTAATAGGTAGTTGTTTTTTTGCGTAAATAGCATAACAATATTTATATGTGGCATAGATTATAATATACTAAATTATCAAAGAATATTTTAGAGGACAAATATCTAAGTTTAACCTGAATACGGTACTCAAAGAAAAAGTTTAGAAATATGCTCTGTAAATTGTAAGCAACACAAAACGTGAATGTGGAAGCTTTTGTATATAATGGAGCGGGCCCAATAGGGAATACTGTCGATTCATACGTAATAGCACGTCATACAACCTTTACGGGGCTCGTATCTCGTGAGAAATAAGAAGTAGGTTTTGTAGAAACAGATCGCAGCTAGGGCCTAGGTCTGCTTCGATCTTCATTTTTTTGAGTATAAAATTAACCTAGATTCCTTAAATAGAAGAAACAATATTTCCTAGACCACGAAATAAACGCATATCTATTATGGAGAAGGGTAAGTTTACACCGCGACGATACGACTCTACACGGCGCTGCATTTTTAGGATAGCTATTCAAAATTCAACTTTATTCACTACATAAAAATATAAAGTACGATTCATATGACATCAGTCATATACCGCACAATGCATATGCGCTGTGCAGCGCGGTGCTCCCTGACATTCGAACTCTTACAATGTATCTTCTTGTGTAATTAATAAAATTAAATTTTAAATAGCTATCTTAAAAATGCAGCGCCACGTCGGGTATCGTTTCGTTTGAGTGAGAATTGACCATAAGGTTTACGGTCTAGGGTATGGTAGCGTATGGGCGCCATTGTTCAAAATGGAGTTTTTAGGTCGAATACTGAAACGCCAGACGACTTCCAAAAAAGAGGAGGTTATTTAAATTGTGACAACCTGTGATTTAGGGGGCCCCTCACCACAAAGTAAAAATATATACTTACGTAGAGAGAAACCTTTCATAAAGCGATCCAAATTTTTTCAGGTTTGTGAAAAGATAAGGTAAATTAAGTTAAGTCTAGCGTCGAGTATCCGGTTATTGAGAAAGTCTAATTGGTACACACTACAACCCGGCATCGAACCTGCACGATAACACGTGTGACTCGGGGGGTCTATTCACTAGGTCATGGACGCTCTTATAATAAAGCAAGAGATCTCCAAGAAATTTTAATATTTAGTATACTTATAATATGATACATTTTTATTTGTTCTATTACGCTGGTAAACAGTATTTTTGTTATACAAAATCGAGTCATTTTTTTTAAACACACTGGGTAGGTAACCCGTATATAAACGTCATAATTAGTGTTGTTCAATCACCCTCAGTTTTCGTTAAACTTAAACTAAATTGAGTACGCGAATTTCGCTTACCGACGCGTCGTGTGTTTCCGATAAAATAATATAAAATTATCTAAATTAAATCGGTTTTCTTTGTGATTGTCGTCAATGTACAGAACATTGTAATAAAATGCCCAGAGTGTGTGTCAACAATCCTGGTAACTTTTTTTACATTTGCTGTCAACTTACTATTAAAAGTTAACGCCTTAGTTTGACACCATTAGTTAAACCAGTTATTTTAATTATTTCGGCTTTCCGGTGCGAAATTTGGAGAAAACCTGGACTCCTCGTTTTTGTTGTGCACAGTGTGTTAGTTTAATTAGATTCAATTTTAAACCGTATTTACTTAAAACAAAGTGCATTGCATTTACAAAAAAACTGAGGGTGACTTTTTAAAAATGAAGATTATATTAACAGGCTAGTTGTAGATACAAAATAACCCATTCAAATTATTTTAACTTTCATTAAGTCATTTTTGTGTATCAGTGTTATTTTTCGTACATGTAGCATAATAAATAAACACGTCTTATTTAATATAATTTGTATGTAATATTCTTATATTATAAAGTTTCAACATTCATTGGACACAAATATAATATTAAAAATTTGTTGTTTGTCGTCATGACAACCATCACAATTCTCAATCTCAAATAACAGAAAAACTCGAACACGAAATTTAAAAATTTAGATGTCCCTTCGAAAAGGCACAATCTTGACACTATTGCCGTGTACGCGATAGGAGAATTGTGCACACGTCGTATGCTTGTAGTAGTGCAATCTAATTGACCGTTTTCTATGTACATGTTTATCTGGTCCTTTCTTTCTTTAATCTGTGCCCTCACTTAAAGTTGCGTTTGAGAATTCGGCGGTATGATTAAAATCTGTCGAGTTGTAGAGAAGGTGTCACCGTTATGTCGTGGCCAAACTGTGTCAAAATCGCGATAAGCGGCTTTCCTCAGTGTGGCCTATCTTACCGCCCATAAATCAGGTTGGAGTTGGGAAGATTGTATAATTCCCGATAGTTTCCCTATAATTTACGGGCCTTCTATTTAATTTGCCCGGGATTGAGGCAGGCAATCCATATCCGACGTATAAACGAATCCCTGCCAATTGGCTCACCCCGTTTAGATTTTAGATTTTATAGCGTTGCTGTAATGTTTTATTCGAAGATCTATTTGAGTTACAAGTAGTTTGAAGGTTTGGCGTAATGTTTTATTTCAGGATATTGGTTGTCAAAGACCTTATGAGGCAAGTAAATTGGACAATAAAATGGGTGTAGGAAAATTAAGAATGTGATGAAAAGTTGAAACCGTATCCTGGGTGACATCATGTCGCTCAGTTTGGATAACATTGCATGTACCATACATTGTGACTAAGTATAATCTATATATATAAAAGGCAAAGCTGATTTACTGATATATCAACGCACAGGCCAAACCCTTAAGGCTAGAAATTTGAAATTTTGCACACGTATTTCTCCATATGACGTAGGCATTCACTAAGGAAGTATTTTTCAAAATTCAATCAAAGTTAAATAGGTGTAAAAATTTTGTATGAACCCTTTTATTCCTTGGACATATTATTTGCATGATATTTCGTATGAATTGAGTACGGAAAAAATAAAGAGTTGCATATTTCAGCGTTTTCTAAAATTCAGCCCCTAGGTGGCTAAAATGGGGGATGAAAGTTTAAAACCTAATTTCACGCGGGGGAAGCCATGGGCAATTAATGCTAATAATATTATATACTTACCATTGACCAGACCAGGACGTAATTTTCCAAATTTATGCACACTGCACATACATATGCACATACAAATGCTTAAGTACGCCAATTTAAGTAGGCTTGGCCACACAGCAAATTTGTAGTCCAATCTCGCTCTCATGGGATGCAGTGATTTATTTTGCGCCATCATGTACATTGTACATTGTACGGTTTCCGTGGAATTAATTTTTATTTTATAAGATCGAAATCTCATTAGAAGCTTCTAAGTACCTACATACATTGTATGAGGTAAAATGTTATGTTATTAAGGTATAACGTAATGAAAAGCAAAAAAAACCCCTCTGACTGACAGGCACACAGAGTGCATCGACAGCAGGAAAGTCGAAAGATCGGCTTAGGTAAATTACGAGTATAACGCCTTATGTTTACGCATGGACAATATTTTTCGAACTAAATTGAGTGTCATTATTTAGAGATTAGTGGAAAAAACAAAATGGCGTCCCATCGCCATCCGTCACGTAAGCCATCCGTCAGTTCACACCGATTTAACCGCCTCAGACTTCTTCGGAACTACTTGAATTTGTGGGCTTATGCCAACAAGCCTCAGATATTTCAGCCCTTAAAGAGAATATTTGACAGGGATTGCGAAAAGTTATCACCGAAAATTTTCGGAAAGTAATTTTAAAAACGATAAAATGGGCACAAATATATTGTATTGACGCTGGCGACAGCCACTTCGCGGATATTATCATTTTTCGTATATAACAGAAGAAATTGTATAGGTCCTAATATAGATTTCTACCCCTCAAAAGCATTTTCTCTTATTTAGTAAAAAAGTTATAAAAAAACAAATTAGCACCATGTACAGTACCATGTACAATATCGACAAAGTTCCTGCTCGACCACATTCTACACATATTCTATTGCACTAGGACGCCTCAAAATGACTGCAACTACTGCAGACGAGGATGAATAATTTACACGTAAGTGTGTGTGTTCGCGCGATTTAACCCCCGCTGTTAAGCTATTTTCATCATGTGCCTGCTCGAGCGGCAACTTGTTCGATAGTACATATTGTACCTTATCTAGGGGATTAAACTACAGTATTACGTGGCATGTTTCTGAGATTAACAAATAGTAGTTTACATTTCATGGAAAATTAGTAAAATATTTATGTTAGTGCTGATGACCACAGAGACATGAAGGTCATCAGTCTGGTTGCTTGACATCAAATAAATTATTTTAGCTCCAAAAAGTTAGCATAGTCCTACACCTTTTCGCTGACGTGACATATCATTTTGATGTCCATAATTTTTTGTGTCTGACATTTTTACTCGGATCGCGTTGATATCTCATATAAATAGAGATACTTTATAATATTATGGACTCCAAAATGTACTCCGAATCACATTGCAAGTCTCTGTGGCCTGCGCGGAAGAAAAGTTGACGTATTGGAACGAAGTTCCTTATCGCGCGTTGCGAAAGGGGGCTAGACGGAAAAAATTAAGACTAAAAGTTGTAACGACACTTTTTGCTATAGCTGTAAGCCGTGCGGCGTGCGCGTGTTTCTCTGTCTGTCGCTCTCTCTCTCTCTCTCTCTCTCTCTCAATTACTACTAAAATTGAGCCTACTGATTAAGTTTATATTACATTATATTTGTTAATAATAAAAAAAATATTATTATAACTTAAAAAAAATAATAATATTACAATTCCTTCAGTAATTAATCGAAGGCAACTTCGTTCCATCCGGGTGTCCCTTGACACCTCTCAAGTTTTTTGTTTTAGGGAAGCATTTGGAATGGATGCATTTTCCACTGCAACATCCTTTCTCCATGATGTATGTCAATGGCAGGTCGCCATAAAGTTTGTAAATAAAAGAACAGAATATGTCTGAAACCCGTGTCAAAAGGGAAATTTACCGAATATTATTAATGACTGAGCGGCCTTATGAAAAGATATTATGTTTTGTTTACCCAACAGACTGCTTTGTTCAGAAAATATGAATTAGCTGTAGTAAATGTAATCCTTTTATATATTAATACTTGAAGCAAAAACTTTCGATGCAGTTTTACGACAACTGTGTGAACGGAGGAGGATTTGGCACAGTTCATGTTTGTGTGGAGGAAGGTGTGTAGAAAGCTGATAATTTACAATTTTATATTAATAAAAATAACAACAACACACACTACATCATATTATTGCCACACACTGATGGCAGTGTGTGGAAATGGGCGTTTGATATATAACTATACAATTTTGTTATACGTTGGCGCTTGTAAATCTGTCGCATTTTCATTTTTTTTCTATTTAAGAGACAAAAGAGCCCTAAATTCAAAATTGTATGCATAATTACTGGCTAATTTCGGCCACAAGGTGATGTTGTATGAATTATTACGGGTTAATTTCAGCCACAAGGAGATCTCTAACATTAATAAATAGGTTAACGACAATAGTATATTATTTATCGGTCGGTCATAGTAATGTAATGTAATGTAGTCTAGTATGCCTACGCATACTAGACAAGCAGGGACGGGTTCCTTGTGTAAGAATCGAGTATTATTTGCTTTATAATATTCATAAATATCTGAGGATACATCCGGTACATCCGGTATAGCATAATTATTAATTATTTATTTTGTTTAAATATTTTGTAATTGTTGATTTAATGAATTATAAATTATTAAGTAATTAGATAATCATTTTGAATAATTTTTAATATTAGAATGATTTATTCTTTTTGGCAACTTCCGGTAAAATTGGCACCACTGATGATGCTGAAGCCCAGTGCCGCCAATATGGGGGTGCAGCCGTCAGTACTAAGTTTTAATAGTTAAGTGCTTAGTGACTAGTGATAGTGACAAATAAAGAAATATATTTTGACGAAAAAGTGTTTTAAAAATCCCGAAATCATTCTGTTAGTTAATATCAGAAGTGGGATAAGGATTTTCACCCTACACGAAATGAAGGTATGTAAAATTAAGATAACTTTTAATTTTTAAAAGAAATCTATAGACAAAAAAAGTTTTAGATTAGAAATAGATTTTACTCACGGTTTCGCCCGCCGTAAATTATTTTTATTAAAGCTTATGATAATCGCAAATGATGTGGCCATCTAGTGTTTATTGGATATTTCAAAGATTTTCAAAATCAGTTCAGTAGAATACAGCCTACAGCCACACAAACTAGCTTTTATAATTAATATAGGCTAGTATACACATAAAATAACAAATGTTGCCCGCAACTTCGTGGACAACAAAAGGAAATCTCACGGAAACCGTACATTTAGCCGCGATAAAAAAAAATTGCCTACGTTCTTCTCCACGGTCTACTCTATATCTCTGCCAAAATTAATCTAAATCAGTCCAGTAGTTTCTGAGCCTATTCAATGCAATCTTTGCTCTTCATAATATTAGTGTTAATGTACCTAATGGTTTTGGTAAAACATAAGTTAAAGGGCTTAAACATTAGGGCTCTTGTGTCTAGATTCTCGAAGGTCGAAAAAAATTCAAAATAAAAATTTCTGGAGAAAAAAAAAACTACCTATTCAGAAAAGGACTACTTATTACTAGTTAAACTAAATAAAAGAAAAATATGTTGTTATCAATGTTGACCAATTCTTTTATATATAAATAAAAAAATATATATAAATATTATTAAAAAAAAACAAACAAACAAAGAAAAAGAAAATAGATTAATTTAAAAATAAAATCTAAATAAAAGCTCGTAAAAAATAAACACACACACATTAACTCTAAGAATTTATTAATTATAAGGGTTAAACGACAGACCCTAATTATTTCTGGTTTTTGTCATTAAATATTTATAGAATATAGATGTAGAATTGGGACTAAAATTAAACAGAATATTTATAATTTTATAAAGTACAAAACTGAAGCTACTTAATTTTATAATTCTAATATTCTATTTATATTTATTAGTCCCAATTTTTGTATTATTATACTTGCTATCTTGTAGAGTCTTTAAGATGCATAATACTTAAATTTAAATCTTATACAGTTTATGTCTTTTTATTTTATTTCTTTTTCAGTATGGATGAGACGGGCGAGAATATTTTAAGACCATCATCGATTGAACAGGATTTTCGCCACCGGGAAAGAATGAATAACAGACGATCCCATACTGGCAAACGTAGCCGATCACGGTACAGCCGTTTAGATCAAGCCGGGCATCGGAAAAAAGCCGTAGTCCGATATTACCAAGTGGGTCTGCAAGACAACGCTCACGTTCCGGACGTCGATCGACATGTCGCCGCGAGCTCCGCAGTCCTCCTTGTCATCGTGAAAGGTCGAGGTACAGAAGTCTGGGATCACCACGGCATTAATCTATCTCTCCACAACCCTATTCACCTGGCCGGTTACCAGGTATATCTGGCAACAAGGTTTCCGGACCGTCCCGACGCGACAGCGCGGATATTGGGCGTATGGCAAATACTTTAAATAACTTAGGCTCAAATGAAAATTTATCGATATTATTAAACTTTATGAATAAATTTTTAAAATCCGAAAATTCGCACAGGGTACATTTTGATAAAAATATGATACCAGAGTTTGATCCTACCGTAAGAAATGATCGAATAGAAAACTGGATTGCGAAGGTCAATGAATGTGCTCAGATCTACAATTGGCCTGAGCAATAAATACCACATTTTGCATTACCTCGGTTAGCAGGTCATGCCAAAAAATGGTACGAGGGCTTATGCTCGGTGAACCGAACTTGGCTTCAATGGCAGGAATGTCTGAAGAAAGCGTTTCCTTCAGATTTCAATTAATAATTTGTAATGAACGGTATGAAACTAAAAACAATAAAATAAAACACTCTTTAAATTCTAATAATGAAATGACTTGAAGTTTTTGCAAAAGCACTTCAAAACAATGTTGAGTATTATTTTGTTATAATTGTAAAAAGCATGGCCACAGAGTAAATCAATGTAATCAACCTATAATAAAATGCGAATCTTGTCAAAAATTTGGTCACAAAAAAGAAGAATGATTTAAAAATAAGCCTAAAATAAATTTAGAAAAACGTTTAATGAATAAAGATTCATCTGATAATTGTAATTCAAAATTTTATAAACCAGTTTCAATTAATAATGATTCCAAATTAGTCACAGCTTTCATTGATTCTGGAAGCGATTGTTCTTTAATTAGCAAAATGCTAGTGGATGAGTATGGACTTATTGTTGAGTATGAAAACATGCCTATAATAAAAGGAATCGGTAATGGTACTATAGTTCCCATAGGTAAAACTGAATTTTGGCTGTCTATTGACAAGATTGATTCTTTGATTAGCGCATACGTAGTTCCGCCTTTACAACTACATGTATCACTTTTAATAGGACAAAATTTTACGGCATTACCACATAATTAAAACAAAAGATTCACTCGACATTTTAAATAGAAGTTATTCGTTTCCCGACATTGAAAATGAACTTTCTTTAATTAAACTACTAACTTG
The DNA here is from genome assembly GCA_037179445.1 of Phengaris alcon alcon. Classification (NCBI taxonomy): domain Eukaryota; kingdom Metazoa; phylum Arthropoda; class Insecta; order Lepidoptera; family Lycaenidae; genus Phengaris; species Phengaris alcon. The sequence continues at coordinate 898,507 of JAYRCH010000256.1, forward strand.
CGAATCCACGGAAATTAATAAAGTAGGGTTAGTAGTGTCTTGTTTAACAGAAGATTTATTATTTTTTTAGACGGGCAATTGGCCCACCACACTTACCCACCACTGCAACTCCTGTGTAGCCAGGATCGACAGTGGTAACCAACCGCAAAAACCCTTTGATATGATCTCAGGGGTGCCCGGGGGACATGCTAAATATGTCTTGGAACCCGCATCGAAATTAATCAGAAGATTGTAGGAGGAGTAGGAAGTATTCCAGTTTCCCTCCCCAAGCAAAGCGGGAGACAGCAAAAATTGTGATGACAAGAAGTCAAAATTAAAGGGGAAGCACCACGGAAATAACATGTTTTTTTTTTTTAATGACTACAAGACAGAATGTAATTAAATGTTTTTAATTACATTCTGTTAATTTATAATATGACAGTTGATTATAATGCATTTATAATGACAAAAAAGTGTTGCATTGTTTCCAATAGTACTTATGACAAAAACGTTTGAAAGCTCGGAAGTTCTTCGCATCTTCATAGTACACAACCCTAGAAACACAATGGACGCTGTTCAACATTTCGATTCTTTCGTCATACCAGAGATCACACTCCCAGAGTATGTGATGAGCAGTTTGTTCATAAGGGCTACCTTCGGTCGAACACTCGCATAGCGGAGACGAGACTAATGTAAATCCAAATAGTTTCGCTTTAAAGTTTCCGTGTCCTGTCAAAAATTTTGCGACGTAGTGGTCTATTTCTATCCATTGCTTCGAGAGTCGATCGCGTACCGAAGGGAAGAAATTATATAGGTGACGCCCTTTGATAGTGTTGTCCCACCGTTCCTGCCACTCAGAAATTAGGTTCTGTATAGAAATATCTAATGGCTCGAATAATCTAGTTATCTTATTACTCTCTTTCGCGCTTAAAAACTCAGGGTTAGTCATTTTTTTATTTTTATAATATAGTGATTTACGACGCTGTATCTCTAAATCTACTGGTAGGACTCCGGCTAAGACTGGGAGTGCTTCAGTACTTACGGTACGGTATGCCTTACATAAAAATATTAAGGCGAGACGTTGGCTTTGCAAAAGCTTACGACGGGCCGCTCCTATTGTAGCCCTATCTGCCCACGCCGGTGCGCCATAGCATGTGCTGCCGAGGTACGTCGCATTATAAGTTATTTTTAATGTTTTAAATGAAAGGCCCCATGTCGACGTTGATATTTTTGTGAAACAATAGAAATTCCTTTTAGCTTTCTCACCAGTCTGTATTATATGTTCCAGGAATGTAAATTTATATTCTAAAATAAGTCCTAGGTAACAAAGTGACTGTTTACGTTTCACATTGATGTTGTTCAGTTGAATGCAAGGAGTTGATATTAATGAACCTTTTAAAAGTACTTGAAAGGTTTTATGTGCTGCAAATTCTAATCGATTTCTGTGGCCCCAACTCGATATTACGTTGAGGCACTTGTTGGCCTTGTTTTCAATTTCAGATCGCGAATTGGCTTGAATAATAAGAAAACCATCGTCAGCATAACCTATCAGAGAGCACAGAGGAGGCAAGGGAACACATAATAAATCATCAAAACTTATATTCCACAAGTGCGGCGATAGTACTGATCCTTGAAGGTAGCCGCGCGTTATGTTTTTGGAATGTGTGTAATGGCCGAGTTGGAGTTTTGTTACGCCGTTGCAAAAATACGAGTAAATTAAATAATAAATATTACGATAGCAGCCTCTGTTTCTTAACTTCAGTAGTAGCATTGGGCACCAGGCATTATCGAAGGCACCCGCGATATCCAGAGATACGAGGGCGGCACTGAAAATTTCGGGAATCAAGAAAGTGACACAACATAACTATTTAAAAATGTATTTATTGCTTTTCGAAGTATTCTCCGCGAAATTTGACACATTTTTCCATACGATGGAACCAATCATTGAAGCAACCATTCCATTCGGAAGTTGGGGTCTCCAAAATGGCCGTTTTGTAGGCGTCCACAGCTTCTTCAGGTGATGAAAATCTCTGACCACGCAATTTATTCTTTATTTTAGGGAAAGTATAAAAATCATTAGGGCTTAGGTCGGGGCTGTACGGCGGATGGTCTAATAATTCTATGATTTCTTGCTCTAAATACTCTTTTGTTCTGTGCGCGGTGTGAGAACTCGCATTGTCGTGATGGAGGATGATGCGGCGGTTGCAGTTCTCTTTACGGAGTTCAGAAACGACCTGTGGCAAACAGATGTTAGCATACCATTCTGCATTAACCGTTCTTTGTCCCTCGAGAGGAATAGTCGCAACATGGCCGGTTTTGGAGACAAACGTGGCCACCATTTTTTTTGCAACACTCCGTGAACGAACAATTTTTGTTGGCTTTAACTCATTTTCGAACACCCAAACTTGTGACTGGTTTTTTGTTTCGGGTTCGTACGCATATATCAAGGATTCGTCACCTGATACGATGTTGTATACAGCATTTGAGGATCCTGCGTGGAATCTTTCGAGAGTTCTGACGCACCAAGTAACGCGAGCCGCTTTTTGCTCTTCACAGAGCAAATGCGGTATCCATCGGGAAAACAACTTTTTTACACCTAATTGCTCATGCAAGATTATTTGTATTTGACTCATGCCAATGTTTAAAGTTGCCTGAATTTCGCGGTATGTCACATGTCGATCTTCCTCAATCAGCTTACGCACAGCATCAACGTTTTCTTGGGTGACTGCAGTTTTTGGACGACCTTGACGGGGATCATCACTGAGCTTGACACGTCCACGTTGAAATTCAGCAAACCAGCGATAAATTGTGGTTTTGGATGGGGCTTCATCACCAAATGCAGAAATCATCCGGTCAATACACTGTTTTTGTGTTAAACCACTTCGAAAGTCATAATAAATCATCGCTCTAGAATTTTCTCGAGTCAATTCCATTTTCTCAACGACTAAACAAGTTTGACAAGACCTTGTGACAAGACCGAGAATCTTCTTTTAAATAAATAAACGGTATTCGGTTTTTAAAACCAAGGAGTTTTAAATTAAAAAGATTTTGATATGACAGGAACAGTGGAAATATTCCATTCCCGATACTTTTAGTGCAGCCCTCGTATACCTACTACATATTTACACTCCGATAGATTTACTGTTTTTCTGACCTCGATTGCTGCATCCACTGTAGACTTCCCGGCGGTAAATCCAAATTGCTGATTATTAAATTTCGGGCCACCGGGTAGCAAGCGGGGAACAATAAGACGTTCTAATAATTTACCTAAGCATGATAATAGCGTTATAGGACGGTAGGATTTCGGATCGTCTGGTGGTTTATCACCGGCTTTTGGAATTAATTTTATTGTGCCGATTCGCCAGATTTTTGGAAAAGTGCCTTCTGCAATACATTTATTAAAAACCTGTAATATAGATGAGCCTACCGCTAGACACGCCTGCTTAATCATAATATTAGATATTTTATCCTCGCCTGCTGACTTTTTCGTAGGTAACAAATTAACTGTTGAAGTGAACTCATCAAGTGTAGGTAAGTTAGATACCGGCGTATTGATGGGGTCTAACATTCTGAACCTTATCTCGCGGTGGAAATCATTGTCCAAGTCTGGAATTAGTACGTCGAGGTACGCCTTCGCCGTGTCTCTTAAACTATGAGTATACGAATTATTAATCTTGATATTTGAAAAATACTGTGGAGCAGTGGTATTATTTGGTTTGAGTTCATGGTATAAAGAAGACCATGGTCCCTCCTTATCCAGTCTAACGGCTGCATTTCTCTAACATATTATTTTTTGCTAAGGTGACGGCGGCGCGATAACGCGACCTTGAAGCCCTAAGGTCAGTTAGGTACGATACGTAATTATCATCCAATAGACCGAGTCCCTGTCTACGTGCATAATTAATTTTCCGTCTGGCTCTCCTAAGCTCCCGACGCAAGTTATATAAATTATCGTGACACCAATTACACTTATTTTCTGTTTTAAGCGGACTTCGGCCCAGGGCGGTGTCGGTACAGTAGACAAAGGTGTTGGTCATTATTTCCGCACTGTCATTTGAGTTCAAGTCTGGACGAGTGAAATCTCTGGAATGAGCGAACATAAGAGACCGGAATAAATTCCAATTACCATTTTTAACATTATATTTATAATCTTTCGACTCAATCACGGGACAACTCGAGGGTGCGCGAATAAACTCAAAGACAATTAAACGATGGTCGCTGCATGACGCATCAGGAATGACGCGCCAATTTATTATATTGTTATTATGGACGTACGCGCTGGAAAGCGTGACGTCGATGGAAGATTCACCAGAGGGGCTGCTAAATGTAGGTGGTGCATTGGGAGTGTTATGAATTTGCAGGTTGAACTCTGCTATGAAGTCTTCCACTGAGCTACGATGGTCGCGGTCAGTGTATCTAAGTTCCCCATGCCATAAGGGCGAAGAAGCATTTACGTCGGCACCAATAACAATTTTATTCCCCGCAAGACATTGTAGGACATGACGTAGTTGGTGTAAGTGAGGACCTACAGGATCGGAGTATTGAAAATAACAACTAACTACGTACAATTTAAAGTGAAGACACGAAACCTCCGCTACCGCACAGTGAGACGTTGACAGATTTGTAAGGGCCGTAATTGAAAACTTAGACTGAGGTGTGTAAATGCCGGCGCGCGCTAGGTTGTTAACTTGTACGACTTTCGACCTTAGCGACGCGGATTGATATTGCTCTTGTATGAGAACTAAGTCTAAACTATAATCCGACACCAATTTTTCTAATTCAATCGTCGCTTGCTTATTGTTATGTAGGTTCAACTGTCCTATAACCAACCTATCCATAGCGAGTTGTTAAAATTAATTGCTCCATTTTTGCCTTGTATGTTGGGCAGTCAGGGGAACCCGTGGGGTGGGCGTTAGGTTTCTTGTACCGGGTGCAGCTTCCGCATACCGGTTTGAAATCTCTTAAGTCTTTTTTGGGACAGTTAATTGAGGTATGTTTATCGGCGCAGTGACAACAGCACGGGTCTGAATCGCGGCAGAATTTAGCAATGTGACCGTATTGTTGACAATTAGCGCAGCGTACAAGTTCGACGTCATCGATGAACCGACACATTGCCCAGTCAATAAAAAGTTTTTGTTTAGTTTCAATGAGATGTTTCCGAATCTTTGGGTCTAACTCTAGGCCCATCCATTTTCGATTGTAGTTATTATTTATGTGCCGTCTAATAATTTTTGTCGAGTTCATAAATTGTTCTTGTGTCACATTAATTTCGCCCTTAATATTTTGGTTATAAAGCGATAAAAGGAAATTTTCGTCCATAATATTTTGCGGGACATCTTTAATTAGAATACGCGGGTTACGCCCTCTCGGTGTTTCTAGACGCAGACCGGCTGATTTTAAACCTTCAACGGATTTTAATCTCCTAACTTGTGACTCGCTTGTTAAGCGCAGGATCACGCCCGAATTAGCTGTCTTTTTGACGCCGTGGATTTGAAAGCCGTCAGATGGGTTGATCGCTTTCATTAATGCCTGTTTGGTCTCGTCTGAGGATTTTAATTCCGCCTATTTGTCTTGCGTCGGATAAGCTATTACGCACGGGAGCGGTCTACGCGTTTCAATAGGTGGCACTAACTTCGCGAGTCTGAGTTTAAGCGCGTCAGAATAAGACTAAATGGCGGCGCTGAGGCGGCCGGTTGCTCAACCTGAGTAGTAGTTTTGGCGGTCAGCAAATCCTTTTCCAAATTAGCGACTTTAGTTTCTAATGACGAATTTTTAAGTGCCAGAAGTGAGACGATGGCCGTTAATTTTTGTGTCATGTTCATTATTTCTGCTTTGTTAGCGAAGTTATTGCGACGAGATACTGTGTCGTTAGCGAACTCATTTATTTTAGATAAGTATGAAGAGGCCTCGCGAACTAGCTCGTAATAATTGCACGTATCGTCGGGGCCACGGCTTGTATCCAATAACGAAATTACGGGGGGCGGTTGATCGTCCCTTGTGGGCTGGTGGCGCTTTTGGTGACAGAGAAGAGGGCGATAATTGTGACAGTAAACTTTTAGTACCTGAAGAAGTTGGCGGTGAGCGGGGAATTTTGTCATTTTTCGAAAACGGATTAGTATCTTTATCCGGTGGCATATTATGACTCGACATTCTGGCTAGGTACTTACTAAAAAGATTTAAATACTACACTTCAATATGCAATAGAAAAACAATGGCCAAAATAAAGATTGAATAGGTAAATAACTAACAGCTGTTCGAACAGAGCGGCCGGCGCTGCGCGAGAGCTACCGACAGTAAAAATTTTTTGCCTACCTACTTGTTGACAACAATAAAAGTGAACAAGGAAATCAACTTACCGAATTAAATCCAACAAACTACGGACAAATGTGTTTCAAAAACTTACAGTAAACATTGCTCACACCTTTACCTAGCTTATTACACACACTCAGCACGTATTTGTTGATTTTAAACCACTGAAAACAATTTATTTCCCGGAGCGCACGTCAGACGGTGTTAGCCGTACGTAGATCGCGGGGGGAAGGTCCAATTTAATAAGAACATTTAATAAGAAGATTTATTAAATGGAACAGTTTTTATTCAATAGATTCAGGCAGTGGTATAAATTATCCGGTCGAGCCGGCCCATTCGGACCGAAGCATGGCAGTCCCGCCTCAACATAATGTTTGTACAACATTTACACAACAATTTAATTTTATCACTGAAGAAATTCTAAAGCTAGGACAATTAGGGGCCCCATATACGGAGCGGTTTTCCTTCAATTCGGCCTGAACGGATGCAAAATCATATCGTCTGTGTGCAATTTCGAGATCGATTGAGTCGGCCGGATGGACTGAAGCGATTCGTTCCACTGTTGCCAGCACTGTTTTTGCGAAACTACTAAAATCGCGTCGATTTCTACTAAAAGAATACAAAAAAAATTCAAAAAAAGCTAGTTAATGCTGAATGGGGTAGACGTAACTTAGTCCAATTCAACCCCGCCAAGACACAAGTCTGCGCGTTCACCACTAAAAAGTCACCAATGGTCGTATATCCTCGTTTCGAGGGCACATCTTTAACCATCTCCCCTAGCATTGAGATACTTGGCGTCAGCATATCGAGCGAAGTCCAGTTCCAATATCATCTAGAGGGTAAGGCCAAGTTAGCCTCGAAGAAGCTTGGTGTTCTTAACAGAGCGAGACAGTACTTCAGTCCGGACCAACGCCTACAACTCTACAAGGCGCAGGTTCGGCCTCATATGGAATATTGTTCTCATCTCTGGGCAGGGGCGCCAAAATACCAACCGCTCCCTCTGGATCGTATCCAACGAAGGGCCGCTCGAATTGTTGACTGCCATAGTGTTTCAAACAGCTTGGACCCCTTGGAATTACGCCGAGATGTAGCTTCACTCTGCATCCTCTATCGGTTGTATCACGGGGAGTGCTCTGAGGAATTGTTCGGAATCATACCACCTGCAACTTTTCGCCATCGTCCCACGCGAAAAACATACCATCCTCATCACCTTGATGAGTGGCAGTCTTCCACCGTGCGCTTTTCGCGTAACTTTCTGCCGCGCACTGTAAAACTCTGGAAAGAACTGTCACCAGCAGTATTTCCGGACCTATACGACCTGCAAACCTTCAAGAAGAGAGCGTATTCCTTCTTAAAAGGCCGGCAACGTACCTGCAGCTCTTCTGATGTTGCGAGTGTCCATGGGCGACGGTAGTTGCTTACCATCAGGTAACCCGTTTGCTCGCTTGCCCCCTTATTTAATAAAAAAAAAAACTCAACTTAGAAATTCCTAAAGCCCCCAAAAAACCACCGCCTTTTAGGTTTTGTTATATAATTTTTTTTAATGATTTATTGAATTTTATTATAAATTTTGCCGTTTAATTAAAATATACTAGGAAATATTACGTATATCGTAATTAAGCAGGTAGTTTTAAGCAAATTATGGATGATTGCTATGATGTATTATTATGATAAGGTGTCAATTTTTTTTGGATTTTTTTTGTGCCTAACCTGGACTTGGTTATGATTGATTACTGCATTTTGCATATGGTTGATTACTGTCTGGCTCTTACCTACTAAAACACTACTAACAACTAAATCCATACTATAAAATACTTAATTTAGTAGTAAAACTTTGTAAAATAACCAAGTTGCAACATTAATTCTGGACTGAACGGACCATGTGTGACAAATCCCTTCTGTTCTCGCCAGAGCCGCGGCCGTGCGGGCGTGTATCGTGTACAAGCGTAGTGAGTTTACAATTAATAAACACGACCGTAGCTCGCGGCAAATCAGAACGAACTGATGCGATTTTTCCGTGTGTGTGCTCGAATCCGTTCAGGCCGAAATGACGTCAGTTCTAGCTGAAACTATCGGCCTCTCCTCTGTGGGGGCCAAACGTACACAACACAATCACGTTCTAATAGTAAACAGCAGTGGCGTAGGGTCCTATTACTCAATTCCTATCGGTAAATAAACAATATTTGGATGTTCCAGAGACACAAGATTAGTTTTTGTGTATAAACCAAACTTTGACTTTTATGTATAAGCCAGTTTCAGTTAATAACCCGCTATCGTTGCTAAATCAGAAACTAAAGTTACTTATCTGCAACGTTAAGCTGATGTTAAAATGTTCGACTAGCAAAAATAATATTATACTTACTTGTATAACACATAATGTTTTCTTTAATTTGTATTGCATACAATTTAATTATGGTACTTTAAGTTGCGTACACAGTTAAAAATAATAAACTTAAGGAGGAGGAAGGAGAAAATGATATTGTAAATGTTCCCTTTAACGATAATAAATATATATATATATATATATATATATATATATATATATATATATATATATATATATATATATATATATATATATTGTATGTATATATTATGTTACATCGTGCGTAAAAGTATGTGCTGTGTTCGTGTGTGTATGTGCTATATAATTTGCACATAATATTAATTCCTATGAAAATATGCCCGGCTCGGTATTCCACTGAAATGTTTCGAGAAAATGTTTAGCGTCGCACAAGAATCCCACATCCAAAGATTCAATATAATTAACAAGGAATTGTTGAATTTGTCAACGACATAATATATTCAGAGAAGGAAGGATAGGTAAATAATGTTTTTTTCTTTCTTGCCCTTTCGTAAAGGACAGAAGAAAGGAAAGAAAACATAGCAGTAAATAACCTAACCTAACCAAAAAGCAGTCGGGACACGTCTCAGGAGGGTTCCGTTTACTTCAATTACTTCAAAAGTTTCCAGTCCGATTTCGCTCTAAATAATTTTCCTATGGGGTTTTCAGCATGATCTATCAGCATGGAAACTTACAAGTTTCTATTTCTTATAGTTTAGAAATGCCAGTGATCAACTTATAAACCACTTTGGAGGCCGATTACTCGGAAATAGGTGATTTGGTAAAAAAAGTAATGTACCTTTATTTAAAATACCTATGCGTTACCTATGAGGGAGTAGAATTAAAAAAATGTTTTTCATCCCAACTTCACATGTATAAAATATAAAATAATAATTATTTTAAGATGCCAAAACCGATATATCACATTAAATAACTATACCAAATATCATACATTTATAATTATAATTACAGAAGCTAGAAGGGTGGACAGACAGACAGATAGACAGACGGATGGACAGAGCGAAACTATAAGGGTTCAAAGGGCAAATTTAAGATTTGAAAACGCCAATACCATTAAAAATTTGACCACCTCTGTGGTTCAGTGGTTCAGCGCGTTGGTGCTCAAGCCGGGGATCGCGGGTTCGAATCCCGCCGAAGGAACAAAAAGTTATTCTGTGTTCTAGAGTCATGGATGTGCGTTAAATATGTGTATAATATATAAAAATCTTAAATATATGTATAGTATAAAAGTATTAAATATACTTCCCGTTGTCTGGTACTTGTAACACAAGACGTGGTTTAAAAAAAAAATAGTCTTCGATCGTTTGTCGCATAGTAAAGTCGTACAGTAGTCTATAAATTCATTAACTCCTTACTAATATTACAAATGCGAAAGTAACCCCCTGTCTGTTATCCAATAAAGCCTACCATAACCATTGAACGGATTTTAATCAAATGCAGGAATAGATTAGACCTTCGGGTAGGACATGGGAGTAGTTAGGGATTAGCTGGTTCTGCCTCATCGCCTCAGCCTCTGGTAAAATGGGTATTTCGATGACCATTCGCTAAAAAAAAAAAAAGTTTGGTGTCAAATGGGGGATTTTGCCCATGCCCGATTGCGGTTATATGTTTTTCAATATCTCTTGCGGTTCCAAAGTTACGTTTTGCATTTACCCTCATTGTCTACTATTTCCGGGCTCTATTGTTCGTTATCTAATGCTCGCCTCGGCGTCCTATTGTTCCTAATGAGGGTCCCCGAATCACTATCTGCTTATCACTTACGTCACCTCACTTTCTCGCGATATGAGTAAAACAAAACAATTTTTCAGTACATTTCTTTTATTTCATTCATTTAAACATGTATTGAACATACTGTATAATATTATATCATTACATAAAGTGTTGCTACTAAATAACTTTTGATACTCTAATAGACTTTTCCCATTGAACTTATAATACAAATACATTAAACTATACTCTCCACAAACCGATGTGAAATCATTTTGTAATCTACACGTGTTAAAACCCCATCTCTTGCAGTTTCGCCCCATAAAAGCCTTGTGATATCGCATAGGACCACGTCCAAAAGAGTCAAAGTATTGTCCGAAGCCATTTTCATTAATGTGTATGGCTATTCAGTGGGATCCAGGTTTACTATCAGGATATAAGTTGTTAATAATCTATGTAGGGGTTTGAACATATATATATATGTTATTACCTATAGGTAGACAAATTATTCTCAAATAATTACGGATCTCTATTATGTTCATACTGTATTATCACAGAACCGATCTGGTCTATGGATCTTGTATTTATGTCACATATCCGTATAATGTATGGTTTAAATATTTACTAAGAGGGGTATTACATATGAAACTAATGAATAAATAAATAAAAGAAACATAAATTTGGTACAATAATTTCATTTCATAATACACACACACACACACTAATAGATACACACACGTTACACATTATAACTTAAATAGATCATACATGTGACTTTTCTAAGCTACTATAGTCTACAGTTACATTACGGTTTTTATCTATTTCTATAACATTATCAAACTCTGCATATACAATACAGTTAATCGTTTGAGGAAGAATAGAATCAAATCGAACCTCTAACCTCACACTACCATGTCTTATCAGATTCCAATGACTCTCATCACTGGAATGTTGTAATATCACAAACCATTATTCACAATCATTGAGTGATACTTAACATCCTTTTCCTTTTAGTGATAAAGCATACAGAATAGGATAACTCAATGGTTGGGGCATTAGATAAGATTGCAAAACCGCATGCCTAACCACCCAAATTTTTACTATATAAGCCCTCTGTATTGGGGTATTACCCCTCTTAGTAAATACATAAACCATACATTATGCGGATATGTGACATAAATACAAGATCCATAGACCAGATCGGTTCTGTGATAATACAGTATGAATACAATAGAGACCCGTAATTATATGAGAAGAATTTGTGTAGGCTTAGACTATAATGTATAGGCCGCGAATCGTCTACCTATATATTTTCAAACACCGTACATACATTATTAGCAACCTAGATCCTGATAGTAAGCCTTGATCCCACTGGATAGCCATACACATTAATGAAAATGGCTTCGGACAATACTTTGATTCTTTTGGACGTGGTCCTATGCGATATCACAAAGCTTTTATGGAGCGAAACTGCAAGAGATGGGGTTTTAACACGTGTAGATTACAAAATGATTTCACATCGGTTTGTGGAGAGTATAGTTTAATGTAATTATATTATAAGTTCAATGGGAAAAGTCTATTAGAGTATCAAAAGTTATTTAGTAGCAACACTTTATGTAATGATATAATATTATACAGTATGTTCAATACATGTTTAAATTAATGAAATAAAAGAAATGTAATGAAAAATTGTTTTTTCAACTCCTTTTTTCTTTTTTTTTATTATTATTATTTTAGCTTGTCTGTACGTTTGTTCGCGCTAATCTCGGAATCTACTGGACATATTTTTATGAAATTTGGTATGGTAGTAGTATAGACTCTGGATTAACACATAGGCTAATTTTTATTGCAGAAAAATGTACGGTTCCCGTAATATTTGATTTTGCGCGTACAAAGTCAACGGCTTAACCGATTTGAATGCGGTTTTCACTAATGCGTTTTGCTCCTCTTAAAATTTAATGTTTGTTTCATTTCAATCGGTTCATAAATATAAAAGTTATATTAGTCTAAAGAATATCTATACCTACAGATAAAGAAAATTGAAGTGTCTGTTTGTAAATTCAAATAAACAGCTTTTTAATTAATGCATGAATGATGAGTGTATATACGGTATTATCAATAAAAATCATATAAACATAAAATCATACAAATAGCTAATGTTATAAGGCGTAACTTAGGATACTTTTTATCATCATCATCATCATCATCAAAAATTGTATAACACTTGGGCGTTTCGTTGGCGAAGTGGGCACGGGTCAGCTAATATAATAGCGTGCGTTTATGCACTATCGAAATAAATGAAAATCAACAAAGAAGTTATTTCACGCACTGCATTTGTTGAATAAATTATCTCGTTAAACTTTGTTAGTGTTACAAATTTTTCAAAAGCCTTCGGAATATTTTACGCATCTTTTAGCCGTTTAGAAAGTGTTCCAAAATTCTCTGGAAATGTTAAAAATTGTTAGGCGTATGTATTCAATTATTCAAGTAATGGATGAAAATTCTCGCTGCTCACCACAATGCTTTGGTTACGTCACTATAGTGACGTCATTATACACCTCTACAGCTGTAATTTTTCCACAAATTTTCGGGGTACGATTGAATATGACAGATTATATAATTAGTGGTATCAATAATCAGTCACTTTTAATTTAATAGAAAAAAATATTATTATTTAAACGAAAGTTAACATTGAAGAAAACTTCTAACTTCTAAATTTCTGACTAACACGCACATCAAAAAAGTATTTTATTTAATATATTTAAAGTTAATTATATATTAACATAGAGCTTGGCTTTCGACTCGGAGCCCGTGGGTTCGATTCCCCTCATTGGAACAACTTTTTTTTTGCTTAGGACCATGCAGACTAATCACCTGATTGTCTGCCAAGAAAGATGATCCATGGGTCGGATGGGCATGTAAAAAGCCGGACCTGTGCCTGTTCTCTCGCCAGCCGTGTCGGATATCCGTTCATCTGGGTTACGATAGTAAAGGAAGAGAGAGTGCTCTTGTGTACTGCGCACACACTTGGGCACTTTAAAATTACTCCTGCGAAACTGGCCTGGTTTCAATGAAACCGGCCACAGTCACCGAAATCGGTGTGGGGAGTTTTAAAATCGGATAAGTATTCATAGATTTTAAATAATCTATAGAAAATATTATATATTAGGTCATTACATAATATGAAATTAGCGTTTTGTAAAGGATGAACATAAAGTCGATTTTTTTAAACATAATACATATACATGTAATCTGTTGGAGCAAGGTCCGGGGAGTACGGTGGATATCTTACATATTCCAATTGAAGCTCCTCTAATTTGGTAGCCATCTGTTGTGCAGTGTGTGGTCTAGTGTTGTCCTGAAGCAGCAGTGGCCTAGAGCGCATGACCAACTTCGGTTGTTTAGGAGCTAGCTTTTCCATCATGATTTGCAGTTGTTGGCAATAGACATCTGCCGTAATCGTCTGGCCAGATTTAAGAAAGCTGTAGTGAACGACACCGGCACTAGTCCATCAAACGCTCACAAGTAACTTTTTTTGAGTCAATTTTCGCTTGGGGCAGGCTTTGGCTGGTTCGACAGGGTTCAGCCCTTGCGATGAGCATTTCAGATTATCCTACAGGATCCACTTTTCATCACAGGTAATAATTCGATTTAACATCCCTTCATTATTATGCCGGTTGAGTAATGTAACGCAGCAGTCGACGCGCGTTTGTCGGTTTGCTGCACTCAATTCATGAGGTACCCACCTTTTAAGCTTTTTCACCTTCCCAATTTGCTTCAAGTGGATTAAAACAATTTTATCACTAACACCGCATCGTGCAGCTAACTCGGACGTGGTTTCGCTTCCACAATAGCCTTCAATTCTTCATTATCAACTTTGCTCTCCGGTTGTCCACGGGGCTTGTTCTGCAGGTCGCAAATTTCCAGAACGAAAACGTTGGAACCAAAACCGCACTGTGTTTTCTTTTGCGATACCGCCGCCATACACATCATTAATCCTTCGAGCCGTTTCTGCTGGTGCCACGGTGGAACTCGTACTCGAAATTAATACGATATTTCAAGTTTTCAATTTTCTAAACATAGTGACGCAAAGAAAAAACCAAAAGAGGAAAAACAAATGAATTACGGTTGTCGAAACACAAATGCACGAGTAGATAGCAGTATAAATTTGAAATTGTAATTCCTAACCAAAGAAGATATATTTGCGATCAAAGTAGCCAGTACGACAAAACTATAATTTGATATGTAAGGACCGAATATTTTAATAGCGAATAGAGACGAATTCTTATTTTGAAATTGCCTTATTTAAATCTTGTAAGACTTGCAATCATCAAAATAAGATTAGCTAGGTCAATATGGGATCCTACTACTACTTTATAAATTTGAAAGTTTTTGAGGATGAATGGATGGATAGATAGATGGATGCTTGTAACTCTTTCACGCAAAAACTACTGAATGGATTGCGATGAAATATGGTATGGTATTAGTTTAAACTCTGGAATAATTCATAGCCTACTTCTTTTCCCAAAAAAGTGCAGTGTTCCCGTGCGATACTGTATTTACGCGGGTGGAGCCGCGAGCAAAAGCTAGTATTTTATGATTATTTCCGAAAGGAACATATTTTTTTTATGGCATTTTAAACCCGCATACCATCTTTCCCAACTGAGAATATTATATTTGTAGAGTGCGTCTTAGGGTCAGTTCACACCGCGACGATATGCGAAGTTACGCTGCGCTGCATTTTTAAGATAGCTATTGAAAATTAAACTTTATTTGCTACACAAAAAGTGTGTCATAACACATAAGTCATACAGTACACATGCTCAGTGCAGCGCGGTTCAACCTGAAATTACACCAGTGGCGTAGCGAGCCCTAGGGGGCCCCATATTAAAAAAAATTGGCCCCCCAACCCAAGGGTAAAAATCCAATTTACTCGCATTTAATTTAAATTAAAGTCATTAGTAGTGAGCGAGCGAAAGGAGCAATCTATTATTTTTTTGTAATTTTTTTGTATCTGAGAACTTTGAAAAAAACTGGTCATAAAATCACTCAAGTAAATTTTAAATTATGTTCCTATTCAAGAGTTTTCACACGTAAATATTTGTACTAAAATCATCAGCAAATCGGAGCGAGCCAGACATACTTAAAATATTTAAGGGGTTCCAATTTTATAAAACAATAATATAACGTAACCTGCAAAATCTACAATAAAAGCCGATTTGTTTTTGATAATTTTGGTTTCTAGAAGACTCGAAACTTTAAAATGGCTGGCCATAAAATGAGCAGCGAATTTAATATATTAAGAAAATTATAGATGCTGCCTAACAGTTTTCACACGTTGAAATCATTAGCTGATTTTTATCTTTGTATTAAAATCATTAGCTTAGCGGACCGGGCCAGATAGTTTTAAAAATATAATACCGGTACCAATTTATTAAAACAATAATATTAAGTTATGTGCAAATCTTACAGTGAAACATATAGGTACTTCATGTAGCCGAATTTTTAGTTCTGGAAACCTTGAAATTTTGAATAAGATGGCTGTTCATAAAATCAACAGCGGAGTAACGCGAGAGAGAAAATTTAAAATATAAGATAAAATAGATATAATTTAAAACTAAAGATTCTCTCCGTATCTCAAAGATTTAGTTGTTTAGAAATTAATACTTGCCTAAAAACACTGAGTGGTAATGTACGGTAAGTAAGGTAAATTTTACACGTTAGACAGACAATATGATAATCCATAACTTTTCTACGTGTTTCTCAAATTTCTGTGTTCATGGGCTTTATAATAATATTATTATATTCTTATCGGGAAGTACAAGTCAGACTGCGTAATGTGTAGACAATATTTTACGATTTTTTTTTGTGACACACGTCACTCGGGGGCCCCATATAATTTATACGGCTGATACAGCATGCATTACACCAGAAACGTGTATCTTCTTGTGTAATTAATAAAGTTCAATTTCGAATGGTGTAGCTGTCTTAAAAATGCAGCGCCATGTCGCGTATCGTTTCGTTTCCGTATGAATTAATCCTTATATCGATTACATAAATTCCCGTGAATATTTTTGCGTAGTATTGCGGAATTGTGGTATGCGCGTTATGAATATATAAAGTTCACTTATGTATCCACACTCCGCATCTTATACGAGTTTATGAATGAGACGCAGTATCGCAAGGGCAATTTCTACAAATATTGTCGAATTATTAATAAAAAAACTTAGGTTTAACGTACCCAGCTAATCTATGGGATAAAAAACAAATGGGATTTGACATAAGCATCGCTGTCACTTAGCGATACCTATGTCAAATCCCATATAATTTTGTTTTCGAACTTCGTCGTAATCAGCGATGGCAACTTGGCTCAGATTAACTTTCGCTGTACATAGTGACAATAAGTTGCAACATTTTTTCATTTTCGTTTGTCTATGCTACGAAATAAATATTTAGAACAACTACGTACATATTATATTTAAAAAAACTACTGTGGGTCCGTCATCTGTTCGTAGTTCATTTCAGTAGCTTCATAAATTGTTGCTTACAAGTGGAAATTAAGAAACACATATTATTTTTATCATTCTTACTAGCTGACCCGACAGATGTTGTTTTGTCATTGTCAGAACGTACATGAAATTTTTGATAGGTACCAACGTTTTCTATAGAAAACTTTAGTTGTTGATTTTACCCCTAGATCACTAACCTTTTTTTCGACGCTTAATACTAACCTCCGACGCTTCTACTGCGGTATTTAATAATGGAGGATAAAGGGTGCTATTTAAATAAAAGGTGTACATGTTTGTTGTTTGTTTGTTTGTTATCATTATTAAAGTTAAGTATATAGCCAGATATATAAGTAATATAAGTATTTATTTATAATGTTTCTCATAATTATTAAAGTAAACAAAATGTAATATTTATCAATTAAAAGCCATAAAATTGAGATCATAGTTTTCATAGAAAATCAACAACAGTAATATTTTGAAAGTTCTTTCTAAAATAATATGTAACCAATGAATCTAAAAAACAAATAAAATAAAAACTGGTAAAAATCGGTTGTCTGTAAAGTCGGTTTACTGACGATAGTTGAACGTGACAACGTCATGTTTATAGTGCGCGCGGAACTAATTGGCCGCGCCTTAGGTAGGCGTGTTGCCGCCGCGAAGTCCGGCGCCGAACTGAGTAATAACATCAAGCGCCACCGCCTCTCCGTCCCACCGCTCACATACCTAAGGCGCGGCCAGCTGAGGTAACGGCAATGCGTCATATTTAGCGAGGTAACGCATGAGTCATGTTTTTTCGTGCGTGCAGCCGGCTCCATCAATTTATAAGACGTTATCACGTCAAAAATCTATGAACTTATACATTTGTGGCAGTTATAAAATTATACACAAAAATTTATTGCGTTTTGCATATGTGCCTCGTACACACAAATTACGGCCGTCCATCGCGGGGGCAAGGGGTGGACTGAGATTAGCCGCAGTATGGAAGAAGTGCGATCGCGCGCGCTTATGATTACGCCTTTTTTTTTTAAATCCGCGTCGTTGAATCGACGAAGGTTATAGTAATGTAGGGTTAATATCAGCCCTGTTGCTGAAAAAAGAAAAAATATTAAAAAAAATATTAAAAGTCATGGTTGGTGGTAGAAAAGTGAAAATTTAGGGTACGTATGTATTTTTAGTGCCACATCATAAAAAAATAAAAAAAATATTTAGGGTTTGAAAAAATAGATTACGACCGACTGTCAGCCCTACCGAATAAGCAAAAAATTCATAAGAATCGGTCAAGCCGTTTCGAAAGAGTGTGTCCGAACACTATTACACGAGAATTTTATATATTAAATTTAGTAACGATCACATCTGCAGTGGGCTTAGCACGAATAATTGATAACAAAGTATTCGTAACTTTATCGAATGAGAATTGTATGCTAAGCCCCTGATCAGATCACATAATATGTCATTTGTTGGTTTTTTCATTTAAGTAAGGAACGTGAATTTCTAATCTGTTGAATAGAAGGAAACGTTTAAGAGTAAAATATACCATATATACCATATATATATATATATATATAATATACCATAAACTACCTATAGTCGTACCTATAAGCAGAAGTTTTCAATATTTTGTGAAGTTAGATGAATTTCCGTTTATGTCCCGCAAAATATTTTTCCAGTCTCAAATTCAATCTTGCGAACAGTTTCGAGTCATAACTCAAGATCCGTTCTAAGTTTGTTCCTGCGAAGTTTGGCCTTTAGCTGTTGGTTTACATAAAGATAATAATGTAAAACGAGTTAGCTTTTCCCTTTGAATCTTTGAATATAGTCTTCTAGTTTTTAATGCCTTTAAAATTGCTTCTTAAACTGTTGAAGTGTGAAAACTATTTGAAAATTACAATTTAAAAGAAAACATATTTTTGTTTGTCACCTCTGTTCACTCTGACATTCAGTGTGTGTAATATGTTAAAAGCCCAATAATTCTCGTATGTAACTCAGACGTACGAGAATTGGGCTTTGTTAGCGTTAGAGTTGGGCGAGAAATATTTGTCATACAGGATTATAGGTTAAGTCAAGGTTGATCCTTTAAAATCCTTTAAGCGATTGTACATAAAATCGCATCAACTCGTATGAAAAAAAAATTAAAATGAAAAATGTTTATTCGGTATCTTTTACAAATATAACATACAAGTTGCTAGGGTCTCCTTTTAAGTATAAACCTGTGTTAGGAGACCTCGCTCTTTCGGTAAACAAACAAAAGGTACATTAATTTATTATTATTTTTCTATTTTTTTTAAAGTGAATAAGTCGTAAAATGAAATGAAAGTTTAACATGCACACATGAATACATTTGCATTTAAATACATAATATCTTACAGGTAAATAGTTCAACATAATACATAATAATATACGAAAATCGAACAGTACTTATCCTCTGAGTAACAATCAAAATCAATTTTGAGTACATAATGAATTGTCGCTTTTCGTACTATTTTCATAGAAAAACGAAGATTTCCGAGCACTATTAGTTGGAGAGTTAGGTGCTAATATATTATTAAGACAAAGCCATCGTGGCTCAGGACTGCTAGTCTAGTATACAATAAGGTTCTCTATTACGGTATATTCTTTGTCCCGAAGCCAGTTTTTTAATGTATACTTGCATTTATGGATATTAAAGTTGTAGGGTGAAAATTAAGAATTTTATTTAATTTGTTGTAAATTAGAGCTGACTGTCCTATAAATTGTCTCCTGCCATAAGCAGGTTTAATTTTAGTTACAGATGCAATATTTTGTATCCTCCGCTTTTTATTTTGTTTGATGGGATTGTAAGGGAGTTTACTATGAAGTTTTAGAATCAAGTGTAGGATGTAAAGTTTCCGCACAGATAGAAAGTCACATTCAGAGTACAGACTATCGGTTGGGTAAATATAAGGTTTAAAATGAATTACTTTAAGTAATAATCTATGTGCTCGTTCCAATTCTAGAAATTTGGTTTTGGCAGAACCGCCCCATATTGTGATACAATAAATTAGTATAGACTGGGCCAAGGATGTGTATATCTGTTTTAATAAGGTTACATCAGCCACCTGTCTAAGGGTCTTAAACATCCAAGAAAGTTTACGAATTCTACCTATCAGTAGATCAATGTGAGGATACTAAGTCAGGCGCTGGTCAACCATTACTCCTAGATATTTAGTTTGCGATATTTTGTCTATACTGCAACATGAACAATTTTGGTCAGTGAAGTCTTTACAGACGTGAAAGTCTGTAAAGTCTTTTTTAGTTTGTAGTTAGAATTTGGCTGAGAGCTGTTATAATTTGTGAAACATATATAATTGGTTTTTGAGGCATTCAAAGTTAATAAGTTGTTATCCAACCATAAAGCTACTTGGTTTAGTCCTTTTCGAGCAAAGCCATGTACCTCATCCCATGTTGAGCCAGAAAAAACTATAGCGGTGTCGTCAGCATAGGAAAATATTTTCCCATTTGGAATATTTAAATTACAGAGGTAATTAATATAGATTAAGAAGAGTGTCGGTCCCAAGAAGCTCCCTTGTGGTACGCCATAGGTAATATCAGCGAGCTCACCAAGTTATCTTGCACTTTGACACTCTGCCATCGATCAGACAAGTAGTCACTGAAAAGAGCTAGGGGGGTGGCCCTAACTCCTATCGATTCCAGTCTGAGGATAAAGGTGGGGACAGAAACAGTATCAAAAGCATTTTAAAGATCTAGAAAAACTGTAATATACTTTTGGTTTTTATCTACTTTTTTCGAGATGTAAGATGTTAAGGCAATAATACCATCTTCTGTAGAGATGCCTTGCCTAAAGCCAAACTGGCGGTCAGATATTAATTTATATTTATTTAAGTAACTTATAAGTCTTAAATTTATAATCTTTTCTAGTACTTTTGAAAGGACCGGAAGGACTGAAATAGGTCTATAATTGTTAGCTTCGTTTCTGTCTCCACACTTATGTACAGGCGTGACGGCATGCTTGAACACGGTAGGAAAAATGCCCTGTTCTATGCAAAGGTTTACCAGATGAGTTACAACAGGGGCTACCTCCCTACCAACAAGTTTCAAAAATTTGGTCCCAATACCATCCCAGCCCGCGGCACTACTAGATTTTAGGCCCATTATAATTCCGTAAACTTCACCTGGGTCAGTCTCCAGTAAAAAGAAGGAAGAGACTTGCTGTAATTTAAGTGTGTTATTTAACAAATGAGTATCTTGATTTGATAGGCGCAGCAAAAAGTTATTTGCTAACGTTTTGCCAATGTTTGCAAAGTAGGAGTTCACATGATTTACAGATTCTTTAGGTGTAGATTTAGAGTAAAGCAGTTCCTTGTTATGAGAATTATTTACTTTTCTATTTGTAATGTTATCAATTGATTTCCAATGCAACCTAGGATTATTTTTATTTTTAAGTATTTGTCCTGTGGTGGGTTAGTGTGGGTTTAATCAAGGCATTGCAATAATTTCGATAGCGCCTATATGATATTTGCAGAACTTTGTTACTGGGTTCGCGTTTCAGCTTTTTTGCATCTCGTTTCTATTTCTAATGCAACGAAGGACTCCTGGGGTTATTCATGGTTTTATTATACGATTTTTACATGGTATTTTCGAGACTAATTTGTTAGCCAAAAGGCATTTAATAAATCAGTAAGAATATTGAGATTAGTGATTGAGAGCATAGCCTGAATATCCGAACTTCTAAATGATTCCGTAGCTTTTACAAGGTCAATGTAGGTCTTGGTTTTAGAAGAGTTTGTATGATTTTTTACATTTGTTAGCTTAAGAAAAATCATCTTATGGTCTGTTATGGTAGTATTCAAGATATATATATAGACGCTGTGATGGTATTTTTGTTTAATTTTAGGATGAAGTGGTCCAAGCAGTTTTTGTCTCTAGTTGGAAGGGAATGACCCTTCAATAAGCCATGAGAAGCTAACATATTTAAATAATTTATTTTAATTTTACGTTCATAGGTCTGTGCGTTGTCATTGTTAATAATATTTATATTAATATCGCCAGCAGTTGTTTTAATTGTTTTCAGGCTATATAAATGCCTGTCTAGTGAGCATATGAAATTTTCCCCATTTAAAATAGATGGCGAGCGATAAATACCGCGAATTGTAAGGTGATTCACAGCAATCTGGAGACATGACGCATCGGAGAGTATAATCTCGGTAACCTTAACATTTTGATTCACTTTAACATAAACTACAACACCGTCACACCGATTTAAGTGATTTGTTGTTATGAAGGCGACATAATCAATTAGTTGTGGTATGGGTTTATTTGGATCAATTCGACATTCAGTCAAAGCTATAACATCTACCAAGAAATCAAACTGTGACAGTGTAAGGCAAAAGTCATCCCAATTACTGTAAACACTCCTTATATTTTGGGAAAGAATTGTAAGGTCTGTGTTAAGTATTTTACCTACTAAGGTCGGAAGTTTCGTAACATCACATGTATTAGACGAGGCAGTTTCTATTTTATCAATCTCTGTTATAGTACTTAGTAAGCTATCCATAAATTAAATTAATGATAAGTGTTTTACATACAGTGGGTAGATAAAAAGAACGGGTTGCTAAACTAAGTTGAATATAATATGAGGTGTAACTAAACAGCTTATTATTTTTAATAATGTACAGCTGTAGTTTAGATTTAAGGCAGTTGCACAAAATATATTTACAGTTGTGTGAAAAATATAGAGGATATACGGAAATTTCATTTTTTGAGGCAATAGAATAGTAGTACATTTTAACTTTAAGTAACTTGGTATTATTAAGTTGGACATTATTTGTGCACAACTAGACAAATGAACATCCTGCCTGTAAAACAAGATTATGTACGTAGTAAATTTAGTATATAAAGATATTAATAAAGCCTTCTCCATAATGAGACCACTTAGTCACGTTTGCTGTATAAGGTTGTGTACTTGGGCTTCGTTCCTTATTAGAATGACTGGAGACTCGGGTGTCTTCCTTACGTAGATACGTCCGAAAGATGTCCAACAAAATGTATATGATTTTGTTTTAGCCAGGTCGCGGGCAAGGAAGTATAGTCTAGCTGCTTTAGACGTCAATTGTTCCGATACGTATATTGGGGTGTCACCATTGGTACTACAGCCCAGGTGTTTGGCTCGAAGTTTATCCTTGTTTTTGATATTGTACGCCTTGCACTTTTGTAAAACTGCGGACTTCAAAATGGCTGAACATGTTTCAACTATAATCGGGGTGTTCTTGGTGGTTTCTTTTTTGGCTCGTATTCTATAAACGTCATTGATATCTTTTTCATTTAATGGATAGTCTATCGTTTTCGATAAACATATAATCATTTTTATCAGTTCATCTTTGGTTTCTGTTGGTTTAGTTTGTGGAACGTTCTTAATTTCAAAATGACCTTTTTGGTTTTCTCTTTTGACGTCCTCTAATTTGTCTTCTAATAAGATTATATACTCCTTGTTCTTTTTGTTTTCACACTCTAAATGTTCTATTATTTTTTTATGTTCTTCATTCTGTGCAGCTAGAAAGGAAATAGATTCCTCTATACTTTGGTTTGTTATTTCAAAATCAATACATATATAACTTAAAAATGCGCAGTTAACCAGGGATAAAACCTAGTTAGACCGATTTTTCTCCCCCGAAACTCCCTGCATACTAAATTTCATATAAATACTTGCAGCTGTTGCCGAGCTTACGATTATATTATATAAACAAGATTGTCTCGTTTAAAGTATAAGATAAACTCCTAAGCTATCGATTTTGATAAAATTTGGCACATATTTAGAGTAAACTACGGGGAAGGACATAGGCTACTTTTATCGCGGCAAAATGTGCAGTTCCGCGAATTCATTTTTGCGCTTACGAATTACAATCTAAATTCCGGTGTAAAAAACGCGCGTTCGCCGTCTTGAGCGGCGCAATTTATTCGAGAGCCATACATGCCGGGAATGGAACGATGAAAGGGTTCCGAGGAAATAGTATGGAAAGTTATACCACTATACTACAGCCACAGCCATCCATATAGCTCTTGTCACGATGATATAAGGTTGAAATTCCAATGGATTGGCTGGGTGTATGAATAAGGTTTGTGCTGTTCTTGTAGGTGGATTAATGGACTTAGGTCAGGTTATCGTTGAAATCTTTTGCCGCCATTGTAATGAAATAAAACCTTTTACCATATTATATTGTGTCGTAAAGAGAAAATGAATACAGGCATAACGGTAAAACAAATTTTGACAACTTTTTATTTCTACTAGTTGGCCCGACACACGACGGTTGTTCCGACTTAAATATGAACTGGAATAAATAAACAATTACACCAACAAAAATACACCTAACCTAACCTACATGTACACCTACACCTGCAAACTGTATAGTATATTTTTTTTTTTTTTTTTTTAAATTTTAGAGAACTATTCATCAAATTTATTTCTATCTATTATCATTATTATATTGTGTACTTTATGCACTACACCCATTTTCCAGAACATTGTCCTTCCCAACATTATAAGGTTGTCTGGATGAAGTTACTACTTAGTAATAAGGCCGCCTTTGTGTGCATGTCTCATTTTGATAATGTTTTTTGTTTATGTATTTTATCATTGTTATGTGTTATGTGCACAATAAAGCATATTTGATTTGATTTGATACACCTAAACCTACATCGACAACTAAGTACATCTAGATATGTTATTGATTGTACTGTAGGTTCGTGGTGGAAATTCATGTTTCACAGTAATAACACACATGACTACTTGCACTATTTCCACTTTAATAAGTATAATACATTAATTTTAATATATAGATTGTAATAATAGATTCCATACACCTGATGATGACTTTGTCGAAACCGGTCGTGTAATATATTATTACTGTAAGTACATCTACACCAGCATCTGAAATAGAACTGTTTTGTAGACCAACCAAACAGATTAACTGAATACACCAATAAATATTTGAGAGTCAAGTGACACTTGAGACCCAAATTGAGTCTACCGACTAGTTAGTATGGTTAAATGTAATAGTCGTTTTTAGTATTCTCCTCGCATTTTTTTTCAATATTTCTCACCGTTTGAACCATCCCTGAACTTGCACAATCATTTCAAGACAAAAATAAGCCAGATCGGTCTAGCCGTTCTCGAGTTTTAGCGAGACATACGAATTGCAATCGCATTTTTATCTATAAGAGAAGAAGATACATACGCAAATTAAATACGCCATTCTACTCGTGGCTTTAGGCGCAAAATAGCCGCATATTCAAATTCTACTTCAATTGAGAAGCACCTAAGTCATATACTATCCTTGTCACTTTGCCAAGCCGACACAGAGACAGAGAATTGAGACATTAATAATTCGGCCGAAAGAGTCACAAATATAAATACAAAATATACTCGCCCTTATAATATTCTAGGTTGAATAATTAATGTCCTGCGAGAGAGCCTATTATTTGAAATTGGTAATAATTTAGATATAATAAAATTAGACCATTTTCAAGTCGTTATTACGAAAGCTTTCAATCAATTTGTATCTCTAAAGCATTTCTCTTAATTATTAATTTCCCTCTAGCGTTAATAGTACAGTCACATACAAAAACAATTATAACCAATTCCCAAGTTTCACCTTCATGATATACAGCGTCATTAATATGTACACAAACTAAATAAAAATATCCTTATCCTTATACATATTCAGATACTCATCATATTATTAGGCCAGTTATTCCTAAAATCACTGAAAATCACTGCTCACTGAAAAGCAGCGTGGCGAACTTTGTTCGCCACATAATGCTGAGTACCAATTTGGTAAATTTTCTTGTGTTTTTCTTTTTAATGCATATTTATGTTGTTCATTGTTATTTTGCCAAATAAATTATTAGGATAACCTACTTTACCCAGTCTAAGTTTTAAAAAAAAATATCACATGTAATGTGATATTTATACTAATAGGTAATCTTAGAAGTTATTATAAAATTAAAAAGCTCGCGCGAGAATATAGATTCAACTGGTATCAAATCAACGGGTCGGATGGGACTCGCTTGATGCAGGGCGGGGCCCGCGCACATATTACCTACATCAGAATTACAAATATAATATGCTTCAAACTATTTAGTTTATGTAGAACCCAATTTCATGCGGCCAAAGGAGCTAATTAATAAATAATAGATTAATAAATAATAGGAAAAAGCTAATTAATAAATAATAGCATACTCCTATGACGCATAGTGGTAAAAATTACCTACTTAAAGAATTTGGGTTTGTAATGTCTGCAAAAATGGTGGCGACTCTATCTATTTCACAACTCTTATTGATCGTGTCTGTACAATTCAACAAAGTTCAACATTTGAAATGTCAGTCATTTCAAAGATTGAACACGAACAGGATGAGGAACCGCGGAAATCGAATGAACTTCACTCCTTGCACTTTGTAAGTTACGATGATTTCGTGACGTGTATATTTTGTCATGTCTTTCAAAGTTTCTGGTCAACTTAAATTGGTATCTTCTATTACACTTGCATTTTATTTAGGATCATCTGTGTATTAAAGTACTTGTGATATTTTGTATGAAGACTGGCATAAAGTACTGTCCGTTATTTTTTTAAGTCTGACATTATTCAAAATGGCGGAGAGTAAAGAAAGAAAGTAGAGAAAAGTAAGTCTTAAGACCAAACGCTCTAGGGGTAAAGAAATGGAAGGCATTGGCCGATATATATATAAAAACGAATCGTTATTTCAGAAAGGTCATTTCTAGTGCCCTAATATTTCATTTACCTGTGCTTTCAGCGATTTCCTTTATTTATTGCTTAGCCGGGATCACGGAGGATTCTGTGACCCGGATCTCCCCTCTAATCAATTCGGGCCCGTAATTCTTAAAATCGCTTAGATTTTACAAGGATACGAGAGACTAAGGGACAAACCTTTCAGAATTATAGGGAAGAATGAGATTTTCTATAGTAGGGTTACACTAACGGTTTACCTATTTACATTTCTGACGATAATTTTAACGACAATTTCTGTGCATGTGTGGTTTTAAGGTTCATACATTAGAGGAAGGAAAAACTATTCTTGAAATAGAGACCATACACCGTTTGTGGTAAGCTCAACAAGTGTAAATAGAATTAAAGAAAATGTAAAATTGCTATTACATTTTGAGCTTACTAAAATATGTACAAGAATAATAATAACCATAATCTGTAGGTAGTGTCACAAAACTTTAACCTTTCGAGTAAGAAAATCGCGATCATAGTTTGAAACTTCTTTGTTTGCATGAAATTATTTTCTCTATTATACGGAAATTAATATACTTAATATCAACTTTGAGGCAGGGCTCATAACATCATAAACTTAAAACATTATAAAGTAAAGACGTTTAAAATAATTGTAAAATTTTAAAAAAATATACAAAATAAAATTATATTGCACTCATTTGAGTGTCAATAACCTCATAAAATTTTATTAGGTATAAAGTTTTTGAGTTTTAAATTATTATTCTGCCTTAACGTCTTAGACACGTGTGAAAATGTTTTACGTAACATAAACACACAAGCATAACACAACCATAAAAAAATTGCTCGTTAGCTTTTCCTTCCTACATTAAAATGTAACGAATTATGGATGTAAAGCGAATGTTATAAAATTTTCGTGTGTAAAGTGCGAATATACAATAAATAATGAATGGCTTCCATACACGATCACAGATGATTTATGTACGTGTGACTCATTAACTTATCTCGCAGAGACGTTCGTATATTATGTTTTATTCACGCGAGGATATTTTAATTGTTAGGGTCAATTCACACCGAAACAAAATTATATTCATTACACAAGATATATACAGCTAGTGAGAGAAAATATATATTAATAGTTGCTAAAGGTACCTACTGTACAGGACTGTATAAATTCACAGGGGTTCAACCGCCGGCTCAGATTAGACTCGAAGATAGCAAGGTTACACCGATTTGGGCAGAGCCGGGGCGATAATAAAACACTTATTTGAGGAGAACGTTTTTTCACTTTTTCGATTCGCTTACCTGGCTCATGGCAATGCCGTATAGAGAGCCCCGCCCGTACGCCTCTTTCGGGCCGATCTTCCATTTCATTTTTACCTCTCTATACGGCTATTTTCCATAATTTTCCCCATTTTCCATGAGCCAGGTGAAGCAAAACGCGTTGTGTGAAATACTTTATTATCATAACCAGACATATAAACCCTTATATACTAAACATCTTATTCTATAGAAAAGTTATTTACATTTTAAGGTTCAACTTATATGAAATGTTGTACATTTTTACCACTGTTTTCGTAATAATTTCTTAACCATTTATTATATAACCTTAAGCGCTATACTACACGTTATGTACTACGTTTATTTATATAAATCAAAAGAAGCTACGTTAAAATTAGCTTTAGTTAAAAATATATAATCAAAATAACCCGCACTTGATAAAACACCATTTTAACACTATTTTTCCACACTGATGCCATATAAATCTATACATATAGTCACTGAGTGTCCACTATTCTAGTTTTACGTACCGTTTTAATTACACGTTTATTGTTCACATTAAAATTCACTCATGTTTTTCGTTACGAGGCCGCTGTCCTTAACATCCTCCCCCCGGCGCAGTAGCCAGGGTCTACGCAGCCTCCTCAGGTGACTGCGGGCTCGCCGATCCCGCCGTGGACTGCTCCGGTGACTGCGAGCTGCTCGTGCTCGCTGTAGGCTGCTCCGGCGGCGACTGCGGGCCGTCCGCGCCCGCCGCAGACTGCTCCGGCGAATGCGAGCTGTGTGAACTCGCTGCGGGCCGCTCCGGCGACTGCGAGCTGTCCGTGCTCGCTGTAGGCTGCTCCGACGCTCGTTCCGCGCCCGGCGCCGTTCCCGGCGTCGTCCGCTCCGCTCCCGGCTCCGTCTGCTCCGCCAGCGGTCGCAACTGCGACTGTGGCGCCTCCTCCAGCACCGCCAGTTTCGACGTCGGCCTCCGGAACACGCCACTGCGCGTGCGAACGTCCGCACAGCGCACTTGTCCGTCCTGGCCGGGGTAGACTCGGTGCACGACCCCCCGCGGCCACGTATTACGCGGCAGCGTCGGGTCGACCACGACAACCAGGTCCCCTGGTACAAGGACTCGGTTGCTCAGCGGGGCCCCGTAGCGTGGTGTGAGCGTGGGAAGGTATTCCTTCACCCAGCGCCTCCAGAACTCGTCGGCAAGGGCTTGCGCGACCCTCCATGTTTTTTTGTCCGCCGGCACACACGGTCCGACGTACGGCAGTCCGGTGGACGACCCGAGGAGGAAATGATTCGGTGTAATCGCCTCCGGGTCGTTGGGGTCCACCGATACGTGCACAAGCGGTCGAGCGTTCACTGAGTACTCCGCCTCGGCCATCAGTGTCTGGAGTACCTCTTCCCTGGGCGACTTCTCGTTCAGCGTGGCTAGCAGGGCGGTTTTCACCGACCTCACCAGTCTTTCCCAGGCACCTCCTTGACTCGGCGCCCCGGGCGGTGTAAGCTTCCACTGCATCCGATGAGTGAGGCCCAGCTGAGCCATAGCCGGCGCCCACTCGGCGTACGCCTGCCGCAGCTCGACGTCCGCGCCTCTAAAATTTGTCCCATTGTCGCTGTACATGACTGCCGGCCATCCTCGCCGCGCAGCCATTCTTCTCATTACCATCAGTGCAGAGTCCGTCGACAGCGAAGCCACCAGCTCCAGGTGGACTGCCCGCGTCGTCAGACATGTGAAGAGAGCTCCCCACCTCTTCTCGTGACGTCGGCCGATGGTGACCGTCATCGGGCCGAAACAGTCGAGACCACAGTACGAAAATGGTCTCTGGAACGCCCCCAGGCGCTCGGCTGGCAGGTCTCCAGTTGGCGGGGTCCTCGGGTGTGCCCGTCGTAGCCGACAGAACGCACATCGGCTCATGATAGTACGCACCGTCGGCCGCAGCTTCAATATCCAGAATTTCTGCCTGAGGTCGTTCACGACTCTCTCGCGGCTCCCGTGTCCCGCTCTGGCGTGCTCCCTTGCCACCAGTAACCTTGTGAAGCGATGTCTTCCATCCAGGATGATAGGGTTTTTCATTTCGGCCGGCACCTGCGCTGCTTTGATCCTTCCGTCCAGTACGAGCAGCCCGTCCTTGTACACCGGGTTGAGCCGGTACAAGGAGCTCCATCTAGGCACCGTCTTGCCACTTGCCATCTTCTCGATTTCTTGTGCGAAGCTGTCTCGTTGTGATTTTTGATACCACAACCTCTCGGCCCTCTCCAGGTGTCGTACGTCGAGGTGGGCCCGACGATCTCGGCACTTCTCGACGAACAGCAAGACCATCGCCGTGCATCTTACGAGGCGCTCGTAGTTTGAAAAGCGCGTCACATCTGGTAGACAGCTCAGCTCGCTCGCCTCCGTGGTGTGGAAGGCGACGTATTCTTCTTGATTTTCGATTCTAGCGGGACTCTCCGCGGGCCACTCGTTCATCGGCCTGCGCAGGAAGTCCGGCCCCCGGAACCAAGGGTCCTCGTCGCTCTTCGGGACGTAGCCCGTTCTGGTGGCTAAGTCGGCGACGTTGCTCTTCGTGCTCAGCCATCTCCACTGGTGAACGGACGTCAGCTCGGCAATCTCCCCTAGCCGATGCGCGACGTACGGTGTGTATTTGCGGCTGCCGTTCTGTATCCAACACAGAACCACTTGTGCGTCGATCCAGTAGAAAACCGTGTCCGTTTTCCACCTGTGTTCTGCTGCGACTGCGTTTCCCAGCCTCGCTCCGACCAGGGCAGCCTGTAGCTCCATCCTTGGTATTGTCTGTGCCTTCAGCGGCGCCACCTTGGCCTTGGCGGCGGCCAACACGACTCGTACTTCCCCATTTCCTTGCAATCTGCAGTCCGCACGACTCCCCCCGCCGTTCTCTGGGGTTGTGACACCTCCCGCGTGCCACTGGAATCCCGGTCCCGCCCTGCAGATTGTCCGGCTCCCCCCGTTGTAACCCCGGGGTAATGTGACGCCCTCTTTGCGCCACTGTAGCCCCACTTCGAATCGACCTTCTTCCATCTGTTTGGCCGTTCTGCCAAAGAGGTCGATGACTCGCTGATCTTCTGGTCAGCTTTGCCTTGGACGCTATTCCCCGTGCATCTGTTTCGAAGTGTTTCTTCACCATTTCCTCCCGTCGTTCGCCTCGGGTCTCGATCGTAGACACGTGCAGGATTTTCTCGTGTTTTTCCTGCTTTGCGAGGCGTCTGGGAATGTTTCCATGGATTACCCAGCCGAGCTTCGTCTTCGAGGCTGCAGGCTGGTTTCTCTTGCCGATCCTCAGCTCCCTAGATACAATGAGCTGCCAGTTGTCCGTGCCGATGAGAAGTTGGGGTTTCTTGTCTTCATAGCATATCTCTTCGTTCTTGAGATCATGCAGGTGAGCAAGTCGAAACAGTGATTCCGGGACGGACTGAGTAAGTAGGTTCAATCCGGCCACGGTTCTCGCAGTGACGTCATATCTGGTACCGTCGTGACCTCGTACGCCAAGTTGTACGAGTCGGCTTTTTTCTTCCCTTCTCTCGGCATTGATCCCATGCATTCTCAGCACCTTCGGTGGGCCGTCTGCGCCGATAGCCTTCGCGACGTCTTCATCCAGTAGTGTCACTGTCGAGCCCTCGTCGAACAGCGCGAAGATATCCGCTTCGCCCCGTGGACCGACAACTTGAATTCTTCTCATCTTAAGTTTCACCGCACGGTCGGAGGTGACCGATGCGGTAATCACGGCGTCCTCTGTCTGTGGGGCGCCGCCGGACCTGTCTTCGTGCAGCAGCGCATGATGAGGCAAGTTGCAGCCCTTCACGCCGCACGGCTTCGCCCTGCAGTTGTATCTTCTGTGCCTGCTTCGTATGCACCGGAAACACAGCCCTTCCTTTTTGACCGTGTCCCATCTCTTTTGCATGCTCAGTTTCTTGAAAGCAGCGCAGCGAAATAGAGCGTGATCTTCGGCACACTTCGGGCACTTCGTTGACTCCTCGCGTATTCTCTTTGGCTGGCTGCGACTCGGCGAATCCCTGCCCTCGTCTGCTATCGCGAAGACTGGCTTCCTCGTTCGGGCTTCGTTCTTGTTAGGAGGTGGACGCGGTGTTTCCTTCTTCAGTGCCGTGCTGAACCCGTAGCGCAGCGCCCTGTCCGCTTCTCTCATTAAGAATTCAGAGAGAAGGACGACATCGGGCTCGTTCCTGAAGCGCGACGTCTCTTCTGCGTAGTCGTACCACTTGCTCTTCTCGTATGGGCTGAGCTTCTCGAGGATGTCTCTCGTGAGCAATGGGTTAAAGAGATACCCGTGCCTCAGCTTCCTCAGGATGGTTACCATGTTCTGAATCTTCACTGCAAATTGGTTGAGTTCTGCCGCCGAACCTCCGAGCCTCGGTATCTTCTTCAGATCTTCCATCATGCGATCGACCATAACCTCGGGTCGACCGAAGCATTGTTCCAAGGTCTTCATAATTTGTTCAGGCGGCGTCGCGACGCTCAGCAGTGGTGCCACGGCTTCTCTTGCTTCTCCCCGTAGGCAGCTTCTCAGACGAGCTAAGTTCTCGATCGGCTTGAGCTTGTAGAACGCAGTGGTGTCTTCCATGGCTGCTTTGAATGGCAACCATTCAGTGGGAGCGCCCGAGAATATGGGCAACTCCGTAGTGTGGCGCGACTGGCGTTTGTTCAGCAGTTTATCCAATATTTCGGCAAGTTGTTCCACTCCATTAGCCCTAGACGTGGGCGGTGTGGGTGAGCGTGGGCGGCGTTGCTGCGGCCACTCGAACCTCGTCTTCTGGGCTCCCTTCGGTGGCATGTCTTCTGGCTTCGGCGTCTCTCTTTCTTCCATTGATGTCGGCTCTTGTCTAGCCTCTTCGGGTTCGGGACCCTGTTCGCTTAGCCAGGCTCGGACACGTTGCTCCACCTGTTCTGATGGCTCGTCGTCGTCGGGGCTGCTACCATCTTCTGCAGCGGCGACGTCAGCGGCGAGCTTCTTCTTTATAAGTTCTGCTTCGATCTGCAGTTCCTTCTTACGAAGAGCGGCGAGTTTCTCCTCCGCCTCGTAATGCATACGCGCGACGACACTTGCTGTCGATCGACGCGATCTAATTGAAATAGCCTTCTTTCTGGCTAGGGTTCGTACTTCCGAGGATGCAGGCGCCTTGCTGGTACCTGGTCTCGGTTTCAAAATAGTTTGAAGCAGATCCGCTCTTCCCTCGGTCGGCGGCGGCTGGCTTGTAGCGGCAGCGGACGGCGATCGTGGCGGATCCGGAAATCGATGTGGTTGCTGCTGGTTCTCCTCGGCCCCACTCTGACTTCTTGTTATAACCATCTTCAAATGTTAATCTCAAATGTTAATCTTCAATGTTAATCTTCAATGTTAATCTTCCATATTAATCTTCCTTTTCACGAATCTTCGGGAGGTTTTTCCGATAAAAAATCTGCGAATCCTTGCTTCCGTTCGCAGCGGTGTATCCTTGTATCCTCGAGTCCGATCTTCTGAGTCCAATCTAATCCCTGGCGTTGATTCCCGTTGATAAATCTTGATAAAGTTTCCAATGTTCTGACTTAAATCTTCAAAAAATTTCTATGTTCAGAACAGCTGACGAAAATTTTCAAGTCCAGTCTTCAGTAAAAATTTCTATCTTGATTCTTCGGTAATTTTTCTATGTTCAGAACAGCTGACGAAAATTTTCTAAGTCCAGTCTTCAGTAAAAATTTCTATCTTGATTCTTCGGAAATTTTTCTATGTTCAGAACAGCTGACGAAAATTTTCTAAGTGCCGTCTTCGTTATTTTCAACTTGATATGGACTTCAAATTTTTCTTCGATCTTGAAATCCGGCTCGCCAAAGGACCGCGCACTACTGTACAGGACTGTATAAATTCACAGGGGTTCAACCGCCGGCTCAGATTAGACTCGAAGATAGCAAGGTTACACCGATTTGGGCAGAGCCGGGGCGATAATAAAACACTTATTTGAGGAGAACGTTTTTTCACTTTTTCGATTCGCTTACCTGGCTCATGGCAATGCCGTATAGAGAGCCCCGCCCGTACGCCTCTTTCGGGCCGATCTTCCATTTCATTTTTACCTCTCTATACGGCTATTTTCCATAATTTTCCCCATTTTCCATGAGCCAGGTGAAGCAAAACGCGTTGTGTGAAATACTTTATTATCATAACCAGACATATAAACCCTTATATACTAAACATCTTATTCTATAGAAAAGTTATTTACATTTTAAGGTTCAACTTATATGAAATGTTGTACATTTTTACCACTGTTTTCGTAATAATTTCTTAACCATTTATTATATAACCTTAAGCGCTATACTACACGTTATGTACTACGTTTATTTATATAAATCAAAAGAAGCTACGTTAAAATTAGCTTTAGTTAAAAATATATAATCAAAATAACCCGCACTTGATAAAACACCATTTTAACACTATTTTTCCACACTGATGCCATATAAATCTATACATATAGTCACTGAGTGTCCACTATTCTAGTTTTACGTACCGTTTTAATTACACGTTTATTGTTCACATTAAAATTCACTCATGTTTTTCGTTACGAGGCCGCTGTCCTTAACACCTACAATATAATAATCTATCTTAAATATTATTGCCCTACTCTAACAATTAAATAATAGAATCGGAGCTTTGTCCTTGTTAAGAATTACACATACATGTTATGATATTAGAAATATACATAATATTATTAAGAAAGTACCTAAGTAACCGACCTTGCTCGGAGTTCTGATAAATTTGAAAGAATAAAAAGAATCACAAAAATATTTATATGACCGGGGTTCGAATCCACCGCCTTCTGAATTTTCGAAAGCATAAATTATACAATACATACGAATATCAAACTGCCAATCGGACTGACGTACTAGAATCGAAATTATTGATCTATTGTTGCACGACGTAAGAAAAAACACAGACAGACAGCTTAAAAATGCGCAGTTTCTCAGAGATAAGACCTAGCTTTTCGATTTCGATTTTTCTTCCCCAAAACTCACTCACTGCATACAGAATTTCATGGTAATTCTTGGAGCCGTTTTCTAGATACCGAATATATCTGAAAGCGCGGCCGCGCTATGACAAAGTATTGGTTTTGCCTGAGTACAATAAAAAAGTAAAAGATAAAATATAAATAAAAGATAAAAGTAAAAGATAATACAAGTTCACTGATAACTTTGCAATCCTTATTTATATAACAAGCATCATAAATTGAGAAGTGATAGTTTATTTTAGGTTCGAGTCGATCGAGAATGGACCGACTCGACCGGATAAATAAGACTGATAGTGATTGATTCGAGAACGCACTTGTAGCTCCTCAGTGTTGCGGGTGTCCACGGTCAGAAATAATTTTATTTATGGAATAGATCTAGAAACAAGCAAATGGACCGCCTGATGATAAGCAATTATTACACCCGCATTAAGATATCCTCAACACCGGAGCAATTATAAGTGCTTTTACGGTCTTTAAAACCCGAAATTCCTTGAGTTTTCGTGTAAACTGCAAAAAGTGATGAGATCTGTCAAAAATATCAAATGAAAAAAAGCCAAGTATTTCCTTTGCAAACTGTTGTTTGCAACTGAGTTGTTCCTAACTATCCATCCATCCTCACAAACTTTCATATTTATAATAGTAGTAAGATAATAACATTATGTAGAACAAAAACTTTAAGTACCGTTTTACGCGAATTGTGCAAACGGACGAGTATGAAATTTCGCACAGTTAAAGTTTACGTGAAGGAGGGTGTGCATAAAGCTAATATTTTTGTTAATAATTCAAATGAAATTAATAAATATACAGTTACACACTCACACTACCGAGGCGTTTACATCAGAATATGATTACAACAGTCGGTTTGACACAATTGACAGTCTTTCTTTCACATTCCACTGTCAAAATTTAGATATTTTTATTACCCATTGAGGCAAAAACTTAAAACTTCAAAATTAAAATTTGTATGTGTATTATGGTCGATTTTCGACCACAGAGCGATCTCTAGTACTTAAAGAAAATATTATAAATGGATGTAGCCTATGTTTACTTGGGCCATTATTGAGAATCTTTTGACACCTCATTCATATAAATCGGTTCAGTAGGTAGTTTAGGCGCTAGGGTGGCAAATATATAGACGTACATAGACTGACAAAATCATTACCCTAAACCCTTCCTTTTGGCTTTACTATACTAATATTTACCTAGTAATCAGCTTAAGCATAATACCCATACAAGAGAACAATAATATTGTATAATCAGAATAGTTCCTATCTTATTTTATTATTCCAAGCTTTGGGCATAAACCAAACATATATTTCTGATGATTCCAGTGATAAGTTTTTTTTTTTACTTTATTCGTATTTTATAAGTTCTAATAAAACCCTAAATGACATATTTTATGAGTTGGAATAAAAAGTGGTATGTTTTTTGCCCCTTCTATAAAGTAATAAACTTACTAAAATTTATTTTCTGAAGTGACTTGTTCCCAGAATCTCTTTAAAAGAATAGGTGTTTAAATGTCAATCATTGTCACAAAATAGAATCATTATTTTACCAAAAAAAAACAAAAAGCTAGAAATTTGTTTGAAAGTAGGTACTTACATATTAAGTTTCAAACTTTCTAGTTTTTTATATAAACAGTAACATCCAAGTGGATGTGGCCTGCAACCTCATTCACGCGCTTAAATCTTACATTTGCCGCAATGAAAAGTAGTCCCGTCCCACTTCAGAGTTCTAATCAACTCCTGTACAAAATTTCATCAAAATCTGTCCAGTGGTTTAGACCTTATGGCGTTACGTAACTAACAGATAGACAGAGTGACTTTCGCATTTGTAGTAGGTATTAGTAAGTAAGGATTATTACCCGCGCATACACACATACATACAATATCCCACGGGAACAATGTACTTTTTCGGGATAAAAAGTAGCCTGTGTTAATCCAAAGCCTTAACTACTACCATAACAAATTGTATCAAAATCCGTTCAGTAGTTTCTGCGTGCCACAAACAGCCTGGCCTGGCCATTTGTGTCTGTATGTCCGTCTGCGAGTAGTCAGTTCTGTGTCTCTGCGTGTGTCTGTCACCAGGCTGTATCTCATGAACCGTGATAGCTAGATAGTTGAAATTTTCACAGATGATGTATTTCAACCACTAATACTTACTAAAAAACTAAATATACTAAAAACAGAACAAAATAAATGTTTGAGTGGGGCGTACGTGCGAGAGCACGACTCGCACTTAGCCGGATTTATTGTAATACTCGTATTAAAGTACCTAATTAATCCAACGATAAGTTTTTCTTAAAGCACACCTGAACCAGGTTTAAAAATCGCAAATAGAATTTTTGTATATTTTTCTTGGCTACGCCATTATTTAAAGATAAGACTTTAACCCTTCCGAAATATAATATAATATATACGAACTACGAACCATCTTTACCCGTCTGAATCGAAAGTACCGTTGTAATTTTTTAGCATTTAAATACGAAGTTTGTAAACGTAACATTACCATTTTACAATTTTCTTAACTTTGACAGTTTTGTGATTTTTTTTTATTGTTTATGTACAACAAAAAAACACATTTTAAAGTTATATTAAAACAATGGCGTACTTATATCTTTGAGAGATCTCTTCCAGCAATCCATAATAATATGTGGATGTTGGTTGTGGAGATAGGGCTATGTACACTAAAAGAGGTATATATGTATCACTAAGTGAGGCTCTTGACAAAGTATCTGCTATATACATATATTTACCAGGTACATAAACCACTTCTAGGTCGTAACCCTGCAACGATAACATCAGTCTTTGTAGTCTAGCAGGTACTACATGAAGAGGTTTTTTAAAAAGGTAAATTAAAGGTTTGTGATTAGTATGAACAGTTGTTTTACTGCCATAAATATATTGGTGAAATTTATTACATCCAAACTGTATGGCAAACAATTCCTTTTCAATCTGAGCATAGTTTTGTTGACAGGACGTTAGTGTTCTTGAACTATATGCAATGGGTCGTTTGTTTTGCATCAAGACCGCTCCCAGTGCATTCTTTGATGAATCTACCGACAAAATCACAGGTAAGTTGCTATTATAATTAGTTAACATAGGTGCTTTAGATACGAATTCTTTTAACAAATCAAAAGCACTTTTGACAATTTTTATCCCATAACCATATATCTTTTTTTAACAAATTTCTTAAGGTATTGGTTTTCGCTGCTAGATTTTCTATAAACGGTGCCAAAAAATTAATCATGCCTAGAAATCTCTGCAAATCTTTAATATTTTTAGGTATGGGCATATCTTTTACGGCTTTAACTTTCTCTGGATCAATTTTTACACCTTCTTTATCAAAAATATAGCCCAAATATGCTTTTTCTTCTAGAAGAAACTTGCACTTGACTTTATTTAATTTTAAATTAACTTGCCTAGCCCTTTCCAAAAACATCTCTAACCTTTTATTCTGTATTTCAATTGTTTCACCGTATATAAAAATGTCATCACACCAAAACCTTCAATATCTCCGAAAAGATCTATCATGGTTTTATAGAAAATTTCTATAGCCGTGTTTATTCCAAAAGGTAATCTTAAAAATTTGTATCTGCCAAAGGGAGTTTGAAATGTACATAGATCACTACTTTCTTTAGTTAATTTTATGTTATAAAACCCAGAAAACGCATCTAAATGTGAAAAATAAGAGGCTTTAGACAATTTAGACCTGACTTCATCTATATTTTAAATAGGATAATGACATCTCAATAAATTTTTATTTAAATTTCTAGGATCTAAGCAAATTCTCAATCCACCATTCTTTTTCATGGCTATATGTAACTATAACTAAACTACTCACCCAGAGAGTAGGTTTGTTCACCTTCCGTATGACTCCCATGTTTTCCATGAGTTTTCAGCTCTTTCTTTAACGGTTCAACCAACGCGAAAGGTACCTTTCTAGGGGAATAGCATAGCATATTGCACGGAATAGCATCCTTCTTTAGCACGATGCTTCGTGTGTTCGTATGGGAGACAGCCCAGACCCTGAAACACATCATTATATCTGGTCACAATTTTGTCACAAGTTTTTTGATACATATTATATTTTACTCAACATCTTTGTTATTTTCCTTTGTTACAGAAAAGTTTTTTGTTATTAAATTTAGCTTTATACAAGTGGGTAAACCAATCGCAGTTGGACAATTTAATTTTGTTACAACAAAAGTAATGTTTTCCGGTTTTGTTATGTTTTCAACTAAACAACAAATGTTTAACACTGAAATTATCGGAATTCTGTGCCCACTGTAGGCGAAGATATTATATTTTTTACACATTTCTTTACTCTGTTTGTAAAATTTAAGATTCAATTGTTTAAAAACTTAATAAGACATTTATATCTGCTCCAGTGTCAATTAGGTAATCTATATTTTTGTTGTTTATTTTAAGAGAATAATGCCAGGAATTGTCTGTGTTAATCAAATTTGTGCTAGTATTTGTGACTTTATGTTTTTAATGTTGAACAATGCCCCTATTGTAAATCTCTCAGCCTCAGCACTTTTGGGGCTTGATTCATCATCGAGATTTATGCTATCCTCCCCAGAAACAAGAGTCCTGACACTATTTTTCTTAAAACATAAATGAGTAAAATGTCCATATTTAAAACATGACCTGCATCTGTGTTTCCATGCTGGACAGTTGCGGCGACCATGCGATTGCGATGCGATGTTTTTTCTTTTCTGGTATGGGGGGGGAACTGGCCCGACGACTTTTGTGTAGCTTGTTTATTGTGGCTTCTTCGTTTCCATCTGCTGCATTGATTGATTCTTCACTTTTCTGCGCCATCGTGAGTGTTCTACAGAGGAGTTTGACTCTTTCTAGGGATAGATCTTGCTCTTGTAGGAGCTTTTGACGAAATTGCGAGAAGTTTGTGGCCATATTAGCAATGAGAATGTCCTTTACAAGGGAATCGCGTAGCGAACCAAACTCGCAGGCATGACTTGCGTTTTCTAATTCCATTAGAAAAATTTACAAGGATTCGTTCACACGTTGTTTCAACGTATAGAATTTGTGCCGCGCCACCGTCAAATTCTTTTTGGGTTCAAAATACTCGACGAATTTTGCCTTGACTTCTTGGAATGTAGCTATGCTTAGGTCCAAATTGAAGGAATTGTAGATATTTAGACCCTTTTCTCCCATGGAATGCAGCATGATTGCAATTTTTCTTTTGCCTTCCGTTTTCTCCATCCCCGACGCCAGTTGGAATATCTCGAAAGACTGCGTCCATTTCTTGAAATTTTCAGCATTATTGTTGATAATTTCTGTAGAGATTTCAAGCTTCTGCACTCCGTTTCCTGCCATTGTTAAGTTCCTGCGCTCAGATTGTCTCGAAGCTTCCGGAGTTTTCGATGTACTCTTTTGCGTTCATGATTTTAGTTTCCTTGACAACTTTTTTTCACACCTGACAGCATGTAGCGAGCTACAACCTCTTGATATGTAAGTCCTTCTTACGCTTGAGTGGTGATGATAATAATACAGCAGCAATTCTTATATTCTCCTTTATTGGTGCTTATCACAGATACGTATTACAAATGAGATAATATGTCTAACACAAATACGTCTACAGTCTACACTCACTCACAGGTTAATTTCGGTTAGCTAAAAGGTTATCCTTTTAGCTAACCGAAATAAACCTAATTTCATGACATCTGTCAATGTCAAAAATGACATTGACACTTACTTTTGTCATATGCAACAGTCTCCTCCATGGCTCAAATTGCCAGAGGATACCTGGCCCAAGATGCCTTCAGCTCATACTCGACAAAACTTGCCAGGGCTCAAACCAAAATACGGACCATGCAATTTCTCGATACCCGGTGTCGATAGTGATCTACTCACTCACTTCAGCTCTTTAGAAAAACTAACCGGTGTCATTGTCTACATGAGGCGATTCATTCGTAACTGTAAACTAAATTCAGACTCGCGACAACTAGGCCCTCTAACTGTAAGTGAACGTAGGAAGCATTACTTTTCTGGATCCGCTCTGTACAGCAGAATGCATTCGCAGAGGATATTCACCGCATGCAAACCGACAGAATCTGCACAGTACGACTGCAACGTTTGTCGCCTTTTACGCAGAACGGTCTCCTTAGAGTAGGAGGTAGGCTCACTCGCTGCTAACTCACATACGATGCTCAACACCCATTCATTTTGCCTAGTTCTAGTCCGCTCGTAGACCTCATAATAGATCACTATCATCGCATACACTGCCACCCTGGCACGGACACGCTACATGCTATTTTACGTCAGCAATTTTGGATATTATCTGCCCGCCGCATTATAAGGCACAGAACGTTTAAATGCATAAGATGCTTCCGTTGCCGCGCTCAGCCCGAAGTACCTGTCATGACTGACCTGCCAGCTGATAGAGTCATACCTCAGCCCGTATTTAGTCACGTATCAACGGATTTCGCCGGACCGTTCCTGCTAAAATCAAGTAAATTACGTAATGCTAAGTTAATTAAGGGATATTTTTGCATATTTGTTTGCCTCACTATAAAGGCGGTTCACTTAGAACCAGTTTCATCGCTCACTGCCGAAGCGTTTATTGCAACGTTACAAAGGTTCTGCTCACGTCGCGGACTTCCGGTATTGATACGTTCAGATTGTGGCACAAATTATGTAGGAGCTAGGAATCATCTACTAGAGGTACAACAATTTCTCAATGAAAATAACGACGCCATTTCTCATAAACTCTCAACTCAAAATATAACTTGGTTACTCAATCCGCCTAAAGCCCCATGGATGGGAGGTATCCATGAGATTAATGTTAAATCCACAAAGCAACTTCTATACCGTGTTATCGGTGAACAATACCTCACTTTCGAGGAATTCTTAAATCTGCGCACTAGAATCGAAGCTGTATTAAACTCTAGGCCCATCAGCCCACTTTCGTCCGATCCCACGGACTATCAGCCCCTTACTGCCGGCCACTTTCTCATTGGCCGTCCGCTCACAGCTCTCCCCCAGCTGACTCTAGATGAAAGAGTAATATCTCCGCACAAACGCTTTCAGCTCATTCAATCACTCACTCAGCGCTTTTGGAACCTTTGGACCAAGTCCTACCTCCATACCCTTTAAATCCGCTCCAAATGGCTTTCCTCTTCCTCTCCACCCAAAATTGGAGAACTGGTTCTGCTCAAGGAAGACAATTTGCCTCCTCTACAATGGAAGATGGGAAGAATCTCACGTTTGCTACCTGGGAAGGATGGAGTCATCAGAGTTGTGGACTTGGACACCACTCAAGGCCAGCTGCGGAGGCCTGTCGGCAAGATTGCCCGGCTCCCACTGGATTCTGCTTAAGATGGGGCTCAGCTCGCCGCCTTGCGGGTCCCCCAGAATGTTCGCACCAACACTAGCGTGACGTATAAGAATTAACACACAGGACATTCAAATCGGCCAATCACGACCCGAGTATGGCCGACCGAATCGAGGGCGCTGTCAGAGAGTGACGTAGGACTTGCAATTGAAACCCCTGCCGTGCCGGATGCATTTTCAGCTCATCCCGAATTCTTAGTGAACGCGAACGCGTGTGCGCATATTTATTTGTGCTCGTTAATATAATACCAAATTCGCCGGTGAACCGCGATAAATCTATCGATAATCCGCTCAAAAGCTGTGTAGTGTAGTGAGAAGAAACCTCCGCCCAGATCCAGAACCACCAGCTCAGCAAAAGGGTCAGTCCCAGTTGTCTCCAGCCCTTACGTTAACCTATATACCTACTTCCCTCAGCTCAAAGTCGCATGTGTAAGTCCTAGCTTACACAGATTAGTTGTATAGAACGTCGAAAAAATCGTTCGAACGTTCGATAGCTGATAAAAATAGCGCGCTATGTGCATAATAGGTAATTACATATGAAATTGGTGTTTTGTAAAGGAGGAACATAAAAACTATTTTTTTAAACATAATATATTTATTTAATCAAAGTATATACC
Organism: Phengaris alcon alcon; assembly: GCA_037179445.1. NCBI lineage: Eukaryota > Metazoa > Arthropoda > Insecta > Lepidoptera > Lycaenidae > Phengaris > Phengaris alcon. The sequence goes on from JAYRCH010000256.1 coordinate 941,363, forward strand.
ATTGCTATCTATGCACCTTTGCCATCTCATAGATAGTTCATTGATTCCTTACGTTCGATAGCTGATAAAAATAGCACGCTATGTGCATATTACATATGAAATTTGTGTTTTGTAAAGGAGGAACATAAAGACGATTTTTTTAAACATAATATATTTATTTAATCAAAGTATATACCATTGCTATCTATGCACCTTTGCCATCTCATAGATAGTTCATTGATTCCTTACGTTCGATAGCTGATAAAAATAGCACGCTATGTGCATATTAGGTCATTACATATGAAATTGGTGTTTTGTAAAGGAGGAACATAAAGACGATTTTTTTAAACATAATATATTTATTTAATCAAAGTATATACCATTGCTATCTATGCACCTTTGCTATCTCATAGGTAGTTCATTGATTCCTTTACTAAAAAAACCATTCGGACAGGAATCAATAAAATATTTCAAGGCGCTGTGGACTGCCCGATCGGAGTTGATTTTTTTCCCTTGCAAGAAGTTATCCAAATTTCGAAAAAAAGGTCCGGGGAGCACGGTGGATGTCTTAGACATTCCAATTGAAGCTCCTCTAATTTGGTAGCCGTCTGTTGTGCAGTGTGTGGAAGCAAAACGCACTAGCGTTGTCCTGAAGCAGCAGTGACCTAGAGCGAATGACCAACCTCGGTTGTTTAGTAGCTAGCTTTTCCCTCATGATTTGCGGTTGCTGGCAATAGACATCTGCTGTAATCGTCTAGCCAGATTTAAGAAGCTGAAGAAAGCTGTAGTGAACGACACCGGCACTAGTCCACCAAACGCTCACAAGTAACTTTTTTGAGTCAATTTCCGCTTGGGGCAGGCTTTGACTGGTTCGCCAGAGTTCAGCCATTGTGATGAACGTTTCCGATTAACGTACAGGATCCACTTTTCATCACAGGTAATGATTCGATTTAAAATCCCTTATTTATTTTGCCGGTTGAATAATGTAACGCAGCAGTCGACGCGTGTTCGTCGGTTTGCTGCATTCAATTCATGAGGTACCCACCTTTCAAGCTTTTTCACCTTCCCAATTTGCTTCAAGTGGATTAAAACAGTTTTAGCACTAACACCGCAGCCTGCAGCTAACTCGAACGTGGTTTGCAATGGATCCGCTTCCACAATAGCCTTTAATACTTCATTATCAACTTTGGTTTCCAGTCGTCCACGGGGCTTGTTCTGCAGGTCGAAATTTCCAGAACGAAAACGTTGGAACCAAAAACGCACTGTGTTTTCTTTTGCTACACCGCCGCCATACACAATCAATAATCCTTCGAGCCGTTTCTGCAGCACTGGTGCCACGGTGGAACTCGTACTCGAAAATAATACGATATTTCAAGTTTTCTATTTTGTAAACAGAGTGACGCAGAGAAAAAACCAAAAGAGGAAAAAATAAATGAATTACGGTTTTCGAAACACAAATGAATGACTAAATAGCGGTATAAATTTAAATTTGGAATTCCTAACCAAAGAAGATATATTTGAGATCAAAGTGAACAAACAGTACGACGAAACGCCAATTTCATATATACCTAATATTATTTTATAGTGACGGGGTCGCAAGACTTTTTACTTAACTTTTTGGCTTTTTCGTGGGTCGCGACATAAAAATGGTTGAGAAACTATGTTTTAGTCTATTCGCGTTAAGAAGTCAATGAATCGTCCGTACTTAAGCCAAAATGGCTTAGTTTAATCGGTTAATAATAACACGGCTTATGCGTCATTGGTCAATTTTGACTTTTGTACGCATAATTCATTGACTTATTAAGCTTAGAAGCTTAATTACAGCGTTAAGACGCTTTTATATGCGCGATATTTTATACGCGATTATAATGTACCTGCCATTGTGAAAAGAAATTCTAAGTCTGTTGTACTCTAGGTCTGCCAGATTTTAAAAAATGTTATCAGTCAGTACCTTAATCTAGTACATTACTAAGTTATGTACACACTAGTACACTCACGTGTACTTTTGATACAACATTACTATGTTTGTGTTTTCGTAACAGTGCTCCGAGTAAGTTTTAAAAGAAAAGCTGACTTAAGTACATCAATTTAATTAATTTAAATAAAAACTACAGAAGTTTATCTGCAAGTAGAGTTTTACATCTCATAAAAATCCTGTAAAAAAGACAGTATTAGGCAGGCACCAAAAGCAGAAATTGTGACTAAATTGTGTATTATATTAAGCAGTGGCAAAGGCTGGTTCTCCGTCATAGGGAATCCCTAGCCTGTATAATAGGTACAGATTTGGATGATCAAAGTGGCCAGTACGACAAAACGCCAATTTCATATGTAAGGACCTAATATTGCATAATGTAGTCATCAAAAGGTAAGTGACGCCGACAGGAATGGAGTTATAGGAACCCCTCGCCATTGATATTAAGTAACATCTCTGTAACCAATTTTCGGGTAATAAATGATTCTGATGAACTCGGAATTAATTAATATATAAAATGATAATATATAGAAATATAGAAATAAAAAGTGGGTATTGATTAACACACGTCTTTTTTTTTAACAGGACAGCTGTTGTTGCTGACTGGCCCTTATAGGGAGCGGAGCTACTAGGGGCCTGTCAGCGATTTTCAATCTCGCAAATTATATTCCGCGATCCCGAATCATTGCGTACAATTTGTATTCAATCACAATTTTTTTTATCGCTAGTACGGCTACTTACATAACATTCAATGTGCGACAGTAAACATAATTACAAACATTTTGTAGCCCCCGAATTATAATAATCAGTGAGCGAGCTGATGATGATGAATTATAGCTAAGCACACTCTCGGTCATAACAGCTTTCAAACAAAACTACATAAAAATCGGTTCATCCGTTTGGGAGCTACGATGCCACGAACAGACACACATAGGCACGTCGAACTTATTACACCTCTCTTTTATCGTCGGGGGTTAAAAATGACATATTTTGGAATTTACTGCGCGGTAAAAAACCGCTGTGCGGAGAGTCCCTCAGTTGTACAAAAATCGGTCAGAAAATTCTTCGGGATTCGGCAGGCTAACTCCATTACGCCGGAGTTCCACGCAAACGCTATTAGTCCACTCGCTCTTTGAGCCACATGTGTAGTTTTTACTACCAAATCCAATTTCGTACTTTTTCGGACATGTATGCACTTCTATTTATTGCTTCGGTTTGTTCGCAAATGTTTTCGGTGAATGAATTTTTAAAACACATAAATCAATAGTAGTCTAAAACATGAGTAAGTCCTCAGAAGGAACGGTATGTTAAAAATCAATATTTTCGGCGATACAGCGATTTGTTTAAAAAAATTCGCAAGCTTCGTGAAAACGTTCCATACAAAAGTAGCATTCACTGTGACGTCAATGGGGTTAGAAAAAATAAATTACCGTTACGTAACGAAAAAGTACATCATAGAGCTGTGTCAAAAAAACGAGCGAGCCATACAATAGTCCCATATTATGTGTAACATTTAATGAAAATATTAAAAAAAAAACACAATACTTAGTACGATTTTCTAATATGATAAAAAAATACGGAAACTTTATTACTCAGCAGTGACAGAAATCAACCTCAAAATTAAAAAAACTAAATACTGAAATATTTTATTCCAATCTGACCGCCAACTCTACCGCCGCGCGCTCATTCGTTAATTCAAATAGCGCGCGACAATCAAATTCCGCGACTTCCTGTTACACACTTCCGTCCCATTTCACGAAATAACTCCGACAAATTGCAAGAAAGCGAGAGAAAAGATCAATGAATGAATGAATGAATATTCTTTGTTGCGTTCATACTGTGTAACAAAGAAACTTAAAATCATGAAAACTTAACTACTTAGTATAAACACAAAGGGCGGCTTTATTCTCCCAAGCAACGCACAAGCAGGAAACTATTTATATTTTATCACAACAGACAAAACGGGCAATGTGTAAAATTAATTTTTTACATACACAGGAAAGATGTTACACATCGAAAATATTCACTACAAAATTAAAAAAAAATATACAGTCAATAACTAAAGCATTGAATACCTAATATATATAAAATGTATATTTAATTACATCTGAGGACCATCTCGTAACAGTATTTCTATACTAACTTTTTCTTACTTACATTTATATGGTAGAAATACTCAAATTAAAATCTGGGAATATTAATCGAATGTAAAAGTGCCAACACACGTACGGATTCGGTACGGAGCGGACCAAATCCGTGGTCCGCTCCGTACCAAATCCGACAGTGTGTAGAGTAGTCCGGCGAACATAATTATTATGAATTGAGTCCGCCGCTGTCCGCATCGGATATGGTTCGCTCCGTACCAAATCCGTACGTGTGTAGAGTAGTCGGGCGATTGGGCCGGACAACGATCTCAGTGTTGCCAACTTAGGGATTTTCCCCCCAAAATTAAGGAAAAAAATCTTCGGAGTCTTACTATGGGGCAGGATTTTTAGACTTTACTCCTTAAGAATCAATTTTTATATGTGTATATAGCCCGGGGTATAAATTTTTAGTTTTCATTTCGGTCTGCCGGACCAAATCCGTGCGTCTGTAGCAACACCGGATTCGGTACCCGGATATGGTCCGCGGACCAAGTCCGAGTATCCGTTAGCACTTTAACAGAAATCAGGCTATAATTCATTCCCCGATTGCATAAGAGCACTAATTTTACCACAGATAGCTAGAACGGCTCTAGTTCTGATGCAATATTACTTTGACAATTTCAGATCGGATTTCACGGTTTACGAGGAAGTTTGGCTTTGTAATTTATATCTTAATTGGTTGCTATTTATATATATATATATATTAATAGTATTTTAAATGAAGTTTTCATGAATAGGCAGTGCATGAACCTAATTAAAGAACAATTTTGCATCTTTTTGGTAAAACATGGATCCGCGCGAGTTTCTTACGCCAGTTCTTCTTGCCGGGCTAGTTCCCGAGCCGGTGGTGGAGATTCTGTAGATGAGTTCGGAAAATATTTTGTAAAAATAATTCTGAATAAAATTATTTGCAATAACTGCTTCGGCGGCTACACCGTTTGCTTGTTCTTTAGTAGGTATATAAGCGCTCTTAGGGTCAGCTCACACCGAATCGAGACGCGACGAGCCGCGGCGCAGCATTTTTTAAAATAGTGATTCAAATTTGAACTTTATTCACTAAATAATAAGATACACGTTTCATTGCAAGGGCGGCGCCGCGTTGCGCATGGCGGCGCAGCTCGAAATTAGAACTCTCGCAATGAAAGTTAACGTGTGTCTTCCTGTGTAGTGAATATAGTTCAATTTTGAATCGCTATTTTAAAAATGCAGCGACGTGTCGCGGTCTGAGTGAACTGACGCTCAGGCTCCACTTTTGTTTTTCAACCCTTGAAGGGTTTAAAAAAACCTCTGCTCGTACCTGGGTAGTAGTAGTACAACCTTTAGTCAAGATGCATTCGATAATTTCGACAGCGAACTTCGAAGTCAAAATTGTATGGGATTTGACATAAGTCATCGCTAAGTGACATGTCGCTTACGATGCCTTAAGTCAAATCCCATACATTTACAGATTAAAAATGAATAATTGTGAAACAGAAATGTTTTACAAATTGATTGGAGGGGAATATGGCTAAAGGCGTGCCGTCAACAAAATCTTACGTCAGTTTCATTTTACGTGTCTAAAAAATCGAGAAAAATTACTTGGTTCGTCGTCCCGAAGTAAATCACAGGCATTCCCTAAAATTACAAAGTACCTATAATATTGCTTATTTCAAATTATTTTGTTTTAGACGTTGATTTTAACATTAACTAATTATTATAAAGAAAAGTACTCTCGTTAACTTAAAAGTCAACTAGCTTCTGGCTACATACATTTTAGAAAAAATTATCAGGGAATCTAATTCATAAGCAGGGAGAGTGTTCTCATATATTTGTATTATAATGACGGCATGCAGACACAATACAGTTGTCAATGACATGTCAGTTTGATATCATAATATTATTATAATACGAACAAATAGGAATGTTGCCTACATATTAAAGTATTCGATTACATTTTTACAAAATATTAATTTTTAAAATTGTTGAATAGAGATACATAAATCTAAAAGAAAAAGTTATTTAGATTAATCTGCTACCGATATACATTGTGAAATGACAAATGTATGGCGGCAGCACATCTAGAATTCGTAGGCTGATATATCTATGGATGTATATATTTATATTTTCTGAATTCGTAAATTAAAAAGTTAAACTATAAAAAGAAGTTGGAGAACATGTTCGGACTTGTACTCTTGCATGCTATGGCCTACAAGTGAAGGATGTTTCTACTATGTAAATTATCTACTAATGTATCATGTTGTCTAACATTTTTCAATCAACATGGCACATGCCTATTACACCAGCGGTCAAGTAAATTATGGGAGAGCCACGCTTCGGTATGAATGGGCTGGCTCAACCGGGTAAATACCACGGCCTCACAGAAAACTAGTTGCTTGCTTTGTGATTTGCCGAGTAAGTGTAGTTCTTCTTCTTCTTTTAAAAATGGCTCCTTAGTGAATCGCCAATGTCAGAGTGTGGTATGTGTAGTTACTGGAGGCCCAAGGGGGTTGGGGATTTTAAGACTGGGAACGCAAGTCTCAACACCAAAGGAGTTACACTTGTGTAACTCCTCTGGTGTTGCGAATGTCCATGGGCGGCGGTAATCATTTGCCATCAAACGATCCGGCTGCTCGTTTCCTGGTTCATTTCATAAAATATAAAGTGTCAATCTGCTTATAAATTTTATTGAAAAAAAAAAAGATTCCTTGATAGTCCTCTTTTTAATTTAATAACCTATTATTAAATTAAAAAGAGGATTACACTTTATTTACCTATGAAATTGCCGTTCTGCAGTACTGGCCATTTCAAATCAAAATAATTATTGTTTGGCTAAGAATTCTAATTTCAAATTAATTTTATTTTAAAAACATGGAATTCTTTTTCCAAAAGTAGTCATTTGTTTATTGATTAGTGTTACATTTTCATCGCATTTAAATCTTTTTCGTCATCATGGATACGTTAAAAATTCGAGTAATTATGGAATATGAGTACCGTCGTGGCAGCAACGCGGCACAAGCGGCACGCAACATCAACGACGTTTACGGAGCTAACACTACAAACCAACGCACCACCTGTTATTAGTTTGGTCGCTTCCGTTATGGAAATTTCGACCTGAAAAATGAACCTCGCGGTCGTCCGAAGACTTTGATCGACAATGACGAATTAAAGGCGATTGTGGAAGCTGATGATACATGATGATGACGACCTTTGTGGCTCAGTGGTTGAGCGTGTTGGTGCTCATGCCGGGGGTCGCGGGTTTGAATCCCGCCTAAGGAACAAAAAGTTTTCCGTGTTCCTGGGTCATGGATGTGTATAATTTAAAAATTTTAAATATATGTATAGTATAAAAAGTGTTAAATATATTTGCGTTGTCTGGTACCCGTAACACAAGTTCTTCGAGAACTTACCACGGGACCTGATTGACGTGGTGTGAAGCGTCCATAGGTATTATTATTATTATTATTATACACAATCTACGGCTGAATTAGCAGCAGCTTTCGACTTTAGCGTCAAAACAATATTGGTCCATTTGTGTCAAATTGGCAAGGTAAAAAAGCTTAACAAATGGGTGCCCCACGAACTCAATGATCGCCAGCGCGAAGTACGCGTCGAGACGTGCCTTGCACTGCTCAACAGACACACAAATGAAGGAATTTTGAACCGCATTGTTACCTGCGATGAAAAATGGATTCTGTTTGATAACCGCAAGCGCTCATCAAGTTGGTTGGATCCTGGTTCAGCACCTAAACAATGCCCTAAACGAAAACTTACCCCTAGAAAAGTGATGGTCACTGTTTGGTATTCTAGCGCCGGTGTGATTCATCACAGCTTCTTACCAAACGGGATGAGCATTACTGCAGATTTGTTCTGTGAAGAACTGAACACAGTGATGGAGAAGCTGGCACATCTCCAACCAGCATTGGTCAATCGCTCGTCTCCGCTGCTCCTGCACGACAACGCGCGACCACATACTGCACAGCAAACGGTCTCCAAGTTGCAAGAACTGGGGTTGGAAGCTCTCCGTCATCTGCCCTACTCACAAGACCTTGCGCCTACAGACTACTACTTTTTTCAGAATTTAGATAACTTCTTGGCGGGAAAAAAATTCAATACCCGAGAGACAGTACAAAATGCCTTTGAAGAATTTGTTGCCTCCCGTCCAGCTGATTTCTTTAAGAAGGGCATCAATAAACTGCCACTGCGTTGGCAAGGATGCATTGATTGCATGGGTGATTACTTCGATGAATACAAATAAAAAATACATGAAAAAAATTCGTTTAAATTTTTTCATACAAAACGGCAATTTCATAGGTAAAGACCTAATATATAATCAAGACATCAATACTACATCTGTGCAAAAACTCTCATCTCTTTTTAGTCGGCAGTACAGGGATTGCAAAAGCTATAACTAGTTACATAAGGCTGGGACCGCATTGTCCGGAATCCGCAAGGGCAAGGAAAATTAAAAGCAGTAGAACTCTGCGCTAATACTATAGAGCTGAAAATCGAACACACAAGTGTCGAACACACAGAATAAGATAGCTTGATACTCGACACTTCGATTTTCATCTCTATTTTGGTAGGGCAGAGTTCTATTTTCAGCGCTCTGAATTTTGACCGAACCTTCGGATTCCGGACAATATAGTCCCAGCCTAAAGAATGAAGTCCCTGCGGAAATCCAAATCAAATATTTGCAAGCATGCGTAGGTGCTTATTATTTATATAAAACGTGCCTTTGGCTTTGGCTATGTAAAGCTATGAATATTTGAATACAATCTTACTAGTTAAGTTATATGATAAACTAGCTGGTGCCCGCAACTTCGTTCGCGTAGAACTAACGGAAACGGAACCCTTTTTTTTAAACGGAACCCTAAGATAAAACTAGCCTAAGTTACTCCTTATAACATAGCTGATGTTATAAGGAGTAACTTAGGCTAGTTTTTAATTAAAATAGGCTAAAGGCACCCACAGACGAGAGGCCGATCGTTTCAGTTAGATATGACGTCAGTACGGCTTAAGCGGATTCGAGCACATACACGGAAAAAAATCGCATCCGATCCAACTGACGTCATTTTGGCCAGAACGGATTCGAGCACAAACACGCAAAAATCGCATCAGTTCGTTATGGTTTGCCACGAGCTACGGTCGTGTTTATTAATTGTTAACTTACTACGCTTGTACACGATACACGTCCGCACGGCCGCGGCTCTGGCGAGAACTGAAGCGATTTGTCACACATGGTCCGTTCAGTCCATCCGTACAGTTCATAATTAATGTTGCCAACTTAGTTATTTTACAAAGTTTTACTACTGAATTAAGTATTTTATTCCCTCCTTAGTAGGAATTTTGTTGTTAGTAGTGTTTTAGTAGGAAAGAGCCAGACTGTAATCAAAATATGCAAAATGGTCTAGGTTAGGCACAAAAAAGAACAAAAAAAAAATTGACTCCTTGTCATAATAATATATCGTAGCATTCGTCCGTAATTTTCTTCAAACTACCCGTTTAATTACTATATAAAATTTCTTAGTATATCTTAATTAAACGTTAAAATTTATAATATAATTCAATAAATAATAAAATTTTAATGTAACAAAACCTAAAATGCAGTCGTTTTTTTGGGGGCTTTAGGGATTCCTAAGTTGAGGGGCTCTTTTATAGTTTTCAGTATTCTTTTAGCAGTTTTTAGTAGAAATCTACGCGAGTTAGTAGTTTCGCAAGAACAAAGCTGGCAACACTGGAACGAATCGCTGAAGCGATTTTCGAAGTCGGTCCATCCGACCGACTGATGCGATCTCGAAATTGCACACAGACTATGCGAGTTTGCATCCGTTCAGGCCGAACTGAAGGAAAACCGGACCGTATATGGGACCCCTAACCGATACCCCGCGAACGGACGCACAGTGGTGAACCCGGCGGCTACCCGGCGAGCCGGGTCCTCGACCGGCCGAATAATTATGCCGGTACGTGTGAAAGCTATCGTACATGGCCATACCTACCCGGCACCGGCTACCCGGCAACCGAGACGTGTGCAACGGCATTAAGGGTATTATATAATGTAAGAAAATTAATAATGTATGTTAATTTTCTTCAAAGAATAAAGTTGTTAAACTTCAGATTATACAAGTCATAAAATAAAATTATTACGACAACCGGCGCGCCTTAATAAAACTTAGCGTCTGAGGGTCAGTTTACACCGCGATAATCCGCAACACTGCATTTTTAGGATAGCTATTGAAAATTGAAGTTTATTCGCTACACAAAAGATACAAGTTTCATATGACATCAGCCATAAACTGCACATGCGCTTTGTAGTGCAACCTGAAAGTCGATTCTGCTATTGTAATCTAACAATAATGCAGCGTCGATACTTGTTCGATACAGTCCGGATCCTATCAATCAGCAACTTCGTATTCTACTTAATTTCCAACAAACGTCAAATGATTTTCACCGCTATGTAATTGTTATTGTATCAAAGCTTGATTGTAGATTGAGCGAACCACTTATTCATAGAAAACGGTATTCTCTTAGATTTATAAGCTTGACTCCTATTTGACTCGAACGCACAAAACTTTTTTTTTGCATTCCCCTCTCTACCCCCGCGGGGAATGTTTTCCGTCCGTCTCGGAAGACAAAAGCATTGTGTATTATACACAATTAATGTGCATAGCCACGCCCCAATTTCGATGATTTTGTGTATTGTTTCAAAACAACAAGAGCAGGAGACGCACCTTAACTGACAATAATTGGCAACGCTGGATCGTACAAACGTCAAGCAACGGCTGTGTTTGTAGGTACTCACTTTAATTAGGAATTGTAGTCAATGTAATTTCAAAATGACTGTGTTGGCATTTTAAATGTACTAAAATAGTGTAGTAGAATACCGAGTTTCGGTCAATTTATGATAACAGGATGATTAATTTATAATGAATTGATGGTAAGTTGAAAGTATAAGTTAAATACGAGAATCGGGCCTCTGACACCCGAACTCTTACAATGGAACGTGTAACGTGTATCTTCTTCTGTAATGAATAAAGTTAACATATCGTTTCATTTCGGTGTGAAATGACCCCAATGCTCAAACGCTTCTTAAATTAAGAGGCACTCAAGTTGAATGCTGTCCCCGTTATTCTGCTAAGCGGAGATAGAAACAACCTGAGACTAAGGGGGTCCTAACTTTAAGTAACGGTTAAGTACGGTAATTGACCTCACCAAATCGCTTATATAAGACTAACACACAAAAATATTTACAATACAACATTTGGTCTACTCTAGATTATTTATCTTATATCCTATATAACATAAAATAAATAATAATAGATATCACATAATTTAATAGAATATCATAAAGGTATTATACGAGTACTCGTAATATAAGAGTTTACTTTTCTTATTGATGTGTCTTTCGCGGACTTAGTGCAAATATCACGACCAATACCCATATGTCAGTGATGAAGACCAATTCATCATCATGGTCATGTAACGTCTCCAGTTTCAACTACATGGGAATCGAGAATGTTTAGGGCGCGTGTTTGTGGCCCCAATAATCACAACTTTAATTCGTAGCAAAATGAGCTTTATGGACTAGGCCACAACGCTCACCCAACCCAACAATAACCCAACAGCATGACAGCCGCGCGGCAGTGCTGTTATTAGTTTGTACGTTTTGACCTAGCCGATAAAGCTCAATTTGTTATTAACGAAAGCAGGTGCTTGGCATTTGCAAGCCTCGACTAACTGGACGAGGAACTAAATAATAACTAACTAATAACTAACTAACTACCTGGAGCCAAGTCGCTACTGGCAAGAGGCCTATCTGATCCCTGGTAGCGGCTGCCGTCCATTGTAAAGTGTGATAACCCAATTTCTCTCGGAAAATGTTTTGTGTACACGACGTGCTGAGATAGCGTGAGAGGACTATATTGTGCATCCATATTGTCTTGTTATCTAATTCGTGTAGGTATAAAATAACAAAACGTCGAAAGACACCGGTCGAAATATATGACTCAAAATGTTTGGCTAATGATAAATTCAAAACTTTTAAATAAATTCCAACGACTAATTTTAATTTCAACTAACTAACAACTAACTAACTAAGTACGCTGGTACTGGATCCGGAATCCGGAAGGCCGGGGAAAATTCAGATCATTGGAAATAGAACTCTGCGCTAATACTATAGAGCTGAAAATCGTACATACAAGTGACGAGTCAAATGTCAATGTGATCTAATACGACTGCTCGACACTCGATACTTCCATCTCCAACTCTATTGTATTAGCGCAGAGCTCTATTTCCAGTGCTCTGAATTTTCTCGGGCCCGCCGGATTCCGGATCATATAGTCCCAGGCTTAGGCTGCTTGTCCACCGCCACCGTCAACGGGACGTCAACGAGATGACGCCGCCGATTAGCGACACATACATTTACTGCGGCCGTGTTTCCACCGCACGCCCGTCACCCGAGCGCCGCCATCCCGTCCGCCGAAATATCGCTTAGTTCGGCGCCACCGCTAGAACCGGCCCTCGATTGCGGCGGGCCGAAGTGGCGGCAATACATAACAAGTATAAACGTGTCCATCAACGTACGTCAACTTAATCCCGGCCTGAAATGATCTCGTTCTCGGTGACGTCGTAACCGCGGCGGTAGACAAACGGCCTTAGGCTGTACCAAGCTTGTCTACCGCTGAGTCGTAGACTTGACGTGCTGTAGGTTATTCTTCTCTGACATACAGTTTAAGAGTAGATACTAGATAGTTAGATACTTAGGCACTTGCGAAAAAACTAAAAACCGACCAAGTGCGAGTCGGACTCGCGCACGGAGCGTTCCGTATGAAAGGGCAAAAAAATTACGTTTCTTTCATTGGGCCCCCCTTAAATACTTGTTTTATTTTGTTTTTGGTATTTATTGCTATAGCGGCGACAGAAGTACATCATACCTATGTGAAAATTTCAACTGTCTAGCTTTCACGGCTAAGGAGATACAGCCTGGTAACAAACGGACGGACAGACAACGAAGTCTTAGTAATAGGGAGTAGTTTTTACCCTTGAGGTACGAATCCCTAAAAATCTCACTGATTACCTAAGAGTAGGTTATAAGTAAAAACTGAAATAAATAAAATGTAAAGAGTCTCTAACAGGCTTACCGCTAAGTTAGAAGCCATTAAAACTCCAGAAAATTCCTTTGAAGAATACCCAACTGGTAAACAACGCAATTAGTATTTTGACGGAAAATAATAAGACAGTATGAAAACATAATTAAATAATGCCTCTAATAGGTACAATCAAGGTGTACTAATGAACCTTTATGATATGTTACGTTACATACGGATGCGTTACGTCACGTATTCCGTGACGCTGATGTTAAATCTCGTAACGTAATTTACGTTCGAGATTGTTCAATGATCGTCATCATAAAGCTAGACTATGTTTGGTCAAGCCACGTATTCTAACAAGTATTGCCTAGAACACCACCTTATTTCGTGGGATTATCTAGAAGACTACGCGTTCGAATCCCGCCAAGGAACGAAAAAATTTGTGCTCTGGATTATTTATTCACTCGACGAATTTATCTAAGTAATAGTTAATCTAGTATATACAATTGTTATCCATTTTTGCACTTTTTAGCGCCAAAAACATAAAGAATTAAACTCAATACAAACTATCCTCTTAATATGTATTAGTTTCTAATTAAAACAATTGGCTCTCGACTCCGGAGGTCGTGGGCTCGATCTCGCTCGCTGGGATAGAACTACAAAACATGTTGTTTTCAAGTCTGGTTAGGACAATGAAGGCTCATGACCTAATTGTCTGATAAGAAATATGATCTATGCGTCGGATGAGCTTTTAAAAAGTTGGTCCTGCGCCTGATCTCTCGCCAGTAGTGTCTGTTATCCGTTTCACTGGGTTACGAGAGCAAAGGAAAAGAGAGAGCTCTAGTGTACTGCCCACACACTTGGGCACTATAAAATAACTCCTGCTTGACGGGAATAGTTTCAACGATCATAGTTATTAATTAACGATCACAAAATTCAAACTCTTCTCTCCTCGTCTGAAACAAGTGAATGGATTATATGGCAGATTACGGTATTATTCTCGGAGATAACTTGAGCCCGGGTTACCTAATTTCAATTAAGGATTTTCCCGGTCCCATAGGCCTATAGGATTAATTTAATTTAAATGTTAATATTTATAGTTTACGGACAACTATTGTAGAATTAATTGTTTATGTAAACTATACGTAAATGTACAGTACAACTACGGTGCTAATGTCTCGGCAAGTCTTGGTAATCATCACTTTTTTAGGAAAATGACAGACGATGTATAAAAAACGATGATTGCCGAAAGACATTAAGGTCGTAGTCGTACTCATATCTCGTAATACGATTCAATGTATGATTATTTATCTATACAAAAATTGGGGCATATTTTTAACCCCCGACGAAAACAGGCGTGACGACGTCTGTCATCACCATATAATAACCTAACCAAGAGCATTTCAGGACATGTCTAAGGAGGGTTCCGTAACTATCAACGCGCAATAGGTATTCTTTGAATTACTTCAAAAGTTATTGTCCGATTTCACTCAAAATAAATTTCCTAAAGAGTTTTTAGCATGACCTATCAGCAAGGAAACTTACAAGTTTCTATATCCTATAGTTTAGAAATGCCGGGGGGAACTAACTTATAAACCACTTTGGCGGCCGAGTACTCGAAAATGGTCGACTTTGTAAAAAAGTAATGTATGAAATCTTGCCTTTATTTACAAAAGCCGTTTAGGGATAATAAGGGATATCGTTGAATAATCCCACACACGATGGGGTTGAATAAAAAATATTTTTCATCCCCACTTCACAAGTATGGAGACTCACTAAAACCACCCCTAAAATATAAAATTATTATTATTTTATGACGCTAAAACCGAGATCTACACACAATCTAACTATACAAAATTTCATCCATTAATATTCATAATTACAGAAGCTAGAAGCGCGGATAGACAGACAGACAGACAAACGGGCGGACAGAGCGAAACTATAAGGGTTCCTTGTGTATAACGGAACCCTATAAACGAAGATCCTCGATCCTTAAGAGAGGCCATTTTAAAGAAGAAGATCCATTTGACCGCTTAAAATTCCGTAAAAGTAGTTTTATGTTACTAAATGTTGCCCGCAACTTCATGCGCGCAAATGAATCCTATGCGATTCATTTGCGCGCATAATATACATATTATTGTCGCCATAAATTCTTCATTTGTCAAAGTCGGTACAGTAGTTTGGGAGCCTATTCAATATAATATATTATGTCACCGTAAAATTGAAAAAACCTTTAGATTGTAATATAACTAGCGAGATTGTAAAGATTCTTTGCGATATTATATTATAGTCTAACGAAAAATAATGCGTTAAATTCTAAGCAGAGTGTTCGGGTTCGCATTCTTCCGACATTTTACAATATCTCTAGTTATATTACAACCTATCGGTTTGACAATTTTACGGTGATATATACAAACAATCAAATCTTTCCTATATTTTACATACAAGTGTTTTTACGAAGTGTTTACATACTATATTTTGCTGTACAAGCAAAATCAAGTATTACACACAGTACATGAAAATAGTTGCGGTGCGTCACAAATTCACAACTCAACTACATGACTAAAATTTTAGCAGCAGAAAGAAAAGGAGGAAAAATAAACATTCCTTAATAACTATAGGTAACTGTATTACTAGTACAAAGAAAAAAAGGACTCATAAGGGGATACCCGCTGGTAACACAAGGTTAACCCGCCATCACTCGCGCGGGGTGCTGTCACCCCCCACGCGTTTTTGAACGTAAAAATAAATAATAATTATTCAAGTTACGAATTCGCGCTTCCCGGTACCTTCAAGTGACCTTCAAACGCGTCGACACAAGGCGGGAGGGAGAGGCAGTGTGGCGCGAGCGCTTGCAGCTTGAGGACGTGTCAAAACTTGCGCGGGGTGGTCACGACACCCCGCGCAAGTTTTGTGTGTGCTATACTTTTTCAGAAGCACTTTACTAGCAAGGTACGTGTTTTTTATTATTTTGTGAAAGTAAATTATCTTATTGTGCCGTAATTTACTATAATATAAAATATAATGGTCTATTTCTTAGAACATATATCCAATGATTTATGTTTTACAAACTTTTTATTTATATTTTTCTGTTTGTATGTAACATTTTTCTTCAAATATTTTTGTTTTTAGATGAGTTGGGAACAAGAGCAAGAGAGATTGGTGGCATTATTAGAAGAAGAAATGTCGGATGTCGAGGATAATGTTGCAGTGGAAAGCGATGCCAGCATGGATAAAGATTTTATTGAAGAATCTGGTCATGACTCTTCATCAGAACAGGATGCTTCAGCAGATGAGTCTGAATAAGAAGAGACTGGAGTTGAAGGTCGTCAATGTTACATAGGAAAAGACAAAGTTTCTAAGTGGCACTAAGTCAACTACAATTAGAACCCGCGCTCACAATATAATTACTGAAGCTCCTGGTCCTAAAGGTATGGCTAGGTCATGTAAATCTCCATTAGAATGTTTCCAACTCTTTGTCACCGATAAGATGATCGTAGAAATAACAAGTTGTACAAATACTTACATAGACAAAATAAGTCATAAATATGCTCGTCAGAGAGATTGCAATATAACCGATGAAACTGAAATAAAAGCTCTCATTGGCTTACTAATTTTATCTGGTTTGTGTAAATCTAGTCACAGAAAGCTGAAAGATTTATGGGATGAGTCTAGACTGGGTATCGCAACTTTTCACAAAACAATGAGCTACAACCGATTTTCATTCCTACTACGATGTTTGCGCTTCGATGATGTAAATACTCGTGAGTCAAGAAAGTCAACAGATAGATTTGCTCCAATCAGAAACATTTTCACGCAATTCAATAATCATTGCAGTGACAACTACAGTCTCAATGAGAACTTTACTATAGATGAACACTTGTTGAAATTTAGAGGACCATGTATTTTTCGGCAATACATTCCAAGTAAGCCAGGGCATTACGGTGTGAAAAGTTTTGATTTATGTGACGCAAGGACATTTTATACGTACCAATGTGAACCATATCTTGGTCAACAACCAGAAGGACCTTACAAAGTCAGCTACAGGCGACATAGTTATCCGACTATGTGCATCCATTTTAGGTTCTGGAAGGAATCTGACTTGTGATAATTGGTATACTAGTATTCCATTAGCAGAAGAATTGTTAAAAAATAAAATTACCATGGTAGGTACATTGAGAAAGAATAAAAAGGAGATACCCGCTGCTTTTGTTCACTAAAGAGTTGTTGGAACTTAAATTTTTGGCTTTCATCACAAATTGCCATTGACTTTGGTATCCTATTGCCCTAAACCAAAGAAAAATGTACTACTAGTATCTACATTACATGACAATAATGACAACATTATCACAACGGCTACAAATGAGCAAAAGCCAGAAATTGTTTTATTCTACAATGAGACAAAAGGGGTCGTAGACACAGCCGACCAAATGTGTGGCAACTACAGTATTTCAAGGATATGTTCACGTTGGCCATCTTTTCTTACATATCCTGGATACGTCTGGCATGTTATTTTCAATTGGAATAAGGAGCAATCGCAAAGTAACATGAAAAGGTCTGAGTTTTTGGAATCATTGCGTTTGAGCATGATTCAAGGCCAAATTCAAAAAAGATCCGAACAACCATTGTTGCCCAAAGCACTCAAAAGTATGTTGCATGCTCCTGGACCAAGCACAGAAGTAATGTCACCAACAAATAGCAACGCTGTATAGTCTGTCCATGCTCTAAAGACAACAAAACGTTGAGTCACTGCAATATTTGCAAAAAAACTATATGCCAAAAACATATGAAGTTAATTTGTAGTTCCTGTTACGAAAAATTAGAAAATTTTATTTTATTTAGTTATTTAATCCTTATATTTGTTGTTTTGAATGAGAAAGTTCATGTGGAAAAGTTAGAAGTATTTGTTTTTGTTTTTTTAGAACAACTAATCTCAAAAGGATCTCAATATTAAGACTGAAAAAGGCTGTTTATTCTAATGTTATGTAGAACAGTAAAAAAGTTAATTATACAATTTATGTTTTCTTATTTATATACATCGTACCACGCAAAATAATTATAGGCTGGCTTAATTTCGTCAACTAATACTATATTGTATAAAATGCACTTTAAATGCGTGGGGTGGCCACAACACCCCGCGAGCGCTCGCGAGACTCAAAACCGCGCGAGTAATCGAGGGTTAAAGTGATACTGGTATAGTTTCTGATACTGTATGATAAAACGGACTATGATTAGTCATCATCAATAGCATGGGGGATGGTCAGGAATGGGAAGTGATACCGCGGCCTTAGAGAAAAGCGCCTTGAATTTGCGACGCGATGGATGAGCTGTAAAACTAAGCACCAGTTCACACCAAAACACGTGACGCAGCGCTACATTTTTCAGATAGCGATTAAAATTTGAACTTTATTCACTACATAAGAAGATACACGTTTAATTGCAAAAGTTCGAATGTTAAATTAGACTGCTCTGCATAGTGTGGAGCCGCTATACTATCGTCAGTAAACCGACTTTACAGACAACCGATTTTTTTTGTAATTACTTAGGTAGTATAAGGCGATCCATTCATGTATTTCGTCGAAAATAAATGGAAAAATCATCAATCATCAATGTCATTGAACAGTTAAATCGCTCATTATGTGGTTTTCAATAGCGCAATATGGATCATTTATTATAATGTCGCAGATTTTGTATGATAAAATATAAATATACGATTAAATAAATAAATTAATGCTACGTGATAATATTCAAAATGAAAGATAATTGTGCAATTGTTTTATGAATATCTCCAACAAAGTATAATTTTCTTAATAAACCAGCTGGTGCCAGCAACTTTGATTGCGTTAGAAGTAATGGAAATGGAACCCAATTTTTTTAAACGGAACCCTAAGATGAAAGTAGCCTAAGTTGCCCCTTGTAAAATCAGCTATCTGCCAGTGAAAGTCTCGTAAAAATCAGTCCGTCCGTTTCAAAGATTAGCCGGAACAAACAGACAGACAGACGGATGACAGACAAAAATTAAAAAATTGATTTTTAATTGTTAGTGCCGTATGATAAATATTATGCAATTAGTGAAAATTACAAACAGATACTTTTTTACACACGTTGAATCACGCTTATAACATTCAATGTCATAAAAAAGCACGTTTCGTGTTATAAATTGTATGGAATCTTCTCATATAACACGCGGAAAGCACGCACCTACATCCATCATACGTTGCATAATAGGTGTCTATGACATTTTCCCGCACGGAAAGAATTTAAATGTAGGTTAACTTATGAGGTCAAAATTTATGTAGCTAAAGCGATCGGCATATTTTATTTGGGTGCCGAACGTTGTAGCAATTGCTAAGGTAGCGATCAAATATTATACATTTTTCGTAATTTTCTTGAACGAGATTTAAACTGTTCATACAGTTTAAATCTCGTTCAAGACACATTCAATCGTTCAACAAACATTCGAAGAAAATACTTCGGTTGTAACTTGTAGCTGATTTTTTGTTATGATTATAACTATAATCATTGTTATTGTTCAAAAATAGGTCCTACGCATCTATAAAATGTATTTCCCTAATACGAAATGTCAGCTTAAGCTACATAAGTATGATCTATGGCAACACCCTGGATTAAACTAATCTATAGTTTGTCCATCGGGTTCCGCTTAATTCCATCCAAAGACATAGAGAATAAGCTGAGCAATTCTTTCAAGAAAACTAGCCACTTCCTTACGTTCGTTTCTTTTATGAAAGTATGCATCTAAGCAATATCAGGAGAATGTTACAGCATGATGACTTATGGCTAAAACTAAATGCGTAGTTCCGTCTTCAAATACTGACTGATTCATGTTAGGAAATGATAAGAAAGATCAGGGTTGTCCAATTTGGTTTTTGGGAAACCCGGGTTTCGCCCGTCGTCCCTGTTCGTCCCGATACGACAAAAACTATATAGTATCAAAGAATATTAATAGCACCCCACACCGATTTCGGTGACTAGTGACTACGGAGTAATTTTATAGTGCTCAAGTGTGTGCACAGTACACACTCTCTCCTCCTTTACTCTCGTAACGGAGCGGGACGGATGACCGACACGACTGGCGAGCGATCAGGCGCAGGACCGACTTTTTACATGCCCATCCTAGGTATGGATCATCTTTATTATCAGACAATCAGGTGATCAGTCTGCATTGTCCTAACCAAACATGGAAACAACATTTTTTGTTCTTTCAACGCGGGAATCGAACCCACGACCTCCCAGTCGAGAGCCAAGCTCTAACTAGACCACGGAGGCTGTTACATTCTTTATGTTAGTAATATAGAGAATATTAATAACATAAAGAATGGTCATTCAATAGACTTACACGAACACCCTACGGCTATGTGTGCGTGGCTAGATGTGTTCGGGGATTATGCGGCGCGCGCGTTTTTCAAGACAGAACTTTCGTTCACGGGGCTGGCCGTGTTTTAGTGCCTTAACATCCTGTTGTTACTGTGAAACATGAATTTCCACCAAGAACCTACAGTATAATCAATAACATATCTATTTCAAACTGGCAGACAGATATTATTTTAGCGAACAAATAACCATCTTGACGACAATTTGAGAGTACACATAGGCATATATATTTTGCCTGATGTAGGTAATTCAAAAAACATAATAAACAGCAAAACGAGCGCACATAAAAAAAACGTAAAGGAGCGAACAAAATTCCAAGTTTTGCATGGGGGGTGCTGGATACGAAAATGACATTCATTTTGAAATTCCAAAATGGCTGAAATACTTCGTTTTATAAAAATTTATATGGCTGTCCTTTTCTAGATTTAGAGAATGTTATTTGAAAATAATAATTTATTTTGAAATTTCAAAACGGCGAATATATTTCAATTTCTGTAAAATTCTTCGATCACAAAAATGGTGCGTCCTACTGAAAAAATAATGAAAACATCCTCTCCCTTAATAACCCCGCAACCACATATTTTCTTCATGATGGGAGAGATGAGGAATTTTCCAACATTTCTATAGCTTTATACATCACTCGTATCTCAAAGTAGGCATTGCCATATTTTTTTCTATAATCTCTTCTATATCGGAAACAGTGCATCCTACAAAAAAAATAAGAAAATTTCCTCCCCCTTAGTAACCAACCCCGCAGCCACATAATTTCATCATGTTAGAAGAAAAATAAATTTGAAAATCATCAATTTTCCAACATATCTATAGCTTTATACATCGCTCGTATCTCAATGTAAAGCATTCACATTTTTTTATAAAATTGCTTCTTACTCGGAAACAGGTAATTCTACTGAAAAAATAATCTCAAGTAACCCCGTAACCACGAATTTTCTTAATGATAAGAGTTTTTTTTTTAATCCTAAATTTCCAAAAATTTCTATAGCTTACATAGCTGGTACTACTTATGCTGGTATTAATAATCGTCAATCCTAATCAGCATCCGCATTAACTTTAAAATTAGTATTCATTTTTACGAAAAATAAAAATTCTCTATTTTGGAAATTGAAATTGGAAGATAATTTTATAATCAGCACCCTGAAACACCTGGAAAAGGACACCCATATTAATTTTAATGAAAAAAATGTACGGCATTTTGGAATTCTAAAATGGATTTAATTTTCATATTATTCTGCACCCCCAAAACCTTGAAAACGACACCCATACCAAAGGAAAACAAACTCCAATACTATCCAAAAATGCGTATTTCCGTAGCCTGCAAATTGAATTTTTAGCAACCATTAATTTATTAACCCAATCTGGTTTTATAGCTGCATACATCGTCACCAACTAGGAAATTAAGTCGCCAACTTATAAATTGCGTTGCCAATTTGGATTAAATTTCGCCAATTTTTATCTGCCGATTTTTGTATTTTTTGTCACCAGTTGGCCAGTTTAGTAATTTAGTCGCCAACATATTAATTCGCTGCCAAATTCAGTAATACAGTACGCTCATATGCAGTCGCCAAATTATTTTTTGTTCGCAAGATTAATTTTATCCCTATACATAATACTGCTTACCCGCAGTAGCGTCACAGGGGCGACACTCTCTACAAATGACAGCTCGAGCACCGGCGAATGTCAGCCATGTTGACGGAGCCCAAGGTTGATACCGAAATAATTTCAAACGTCAATGTTATGAAGTTATGTTGACAATTATGTCAAAGCACAAAACGACCTGCGGCCAGCCCCGTGAACGAAATTCCTGGCTTGAAAAACCCTACGTTCCGCGACCACCGCATACGTCTTGCCGCGCACACATAGCCGCGAGCTATCATTCGTGTAAATCATGGAATGACGGTTCTGTACGTTAGTAAATAAATATTCTTTGGTAGCGTGGTGGTACCAAATTACTTGTACAAAGGAGTTACTGCCTGTATCTTTTCTAGCAGCGCGCCCGCCTTAGGGTCATCTCACACCGAAACGACATGATATTCGACGCGGTGTGACGCGTAGTGATTCCAAATTAAACTTTACAAGATACACGTTTCGTTGCAAGAGCGGCTCCACGCTATGCAGAGCAGTCTAATTCAACATTCGAACTCTTGCAATTAAACGTGTATCTTCTTATGTAGTGAATAAAGTTCAATTTATAATCGCTATCTTTAAAATGTAGGGCCACGTCACATTTCGTCCCGTTTTGGTGTGAACTGATGCTTAGTTTTAAAGCTCAGCCGTCGCGTCGTAAATTCAAGGTGCTTTTCCGTAAGGCCGCGGTATCACTTCCCATTCCTGACGATAGGTAGATGATCTCCCATGGTATTGATGATGACGAATCATATTCCGTTTTATCATACAGTATCAGAAACTATACCAGTATCACTTTAACCTTGTGTTACCAGCGGGTATCCTTACCTTATGAGTCATTTTTTTCTTCGTATTAGTGATACTGTTACCTGTACTTACGAAGGAATGTATATTTTTCCTCCTTTTCTTTCTACTGCTTGGTCATGTAATTGAGTTGTGAATTTGTGACACACTGGAACTACTTAAATGTGTGTACTATGTAATAATTGATTTTCCTTTTTTATATCAATTATGTTTTAAAAAGTATATTTATATATTTAATTATAATAGGCCTTTCCTTGAACTTCACAGCTCAGGTGTTACGCAATTATTACTTATGTACCTACTCATAAATGCCATGACTGGAAGTCAATGGACCTTGATATGAGTAACGAGAAGTCACGTCTGACGTCACTAATCACTATATAGTCACCCCCTTACTAATAAAAACATTAACACAATGGATAAGCTATATTATGTACAATGTTTTAACCTTGTCTGATACGTCCGAAAAGTCGTTTGACAGACAAGGGCAAAACATTGTATAGATTATTCATTGTGTATATATTTTTATTAGTGAGGGGGTGAGTATAAAGTAGATTTGTCATTATTGTGTATATTATGTCACCGTAAGCAAGTAACAACTAGTTAGATTGTTAAATATCGAAAGGTTGTGAACCCAAACATTCTGCTTACAATTTTACGCATTATTTTTCGTTTGATTTTAATATATCGGAACGAATCCATCTAATAGGCTACTTGACTCATATTTAATTTCATACGTGAAGGAGTATTTCCTTTAGTACTTGGCTTAGGAAAACTAATTCTAGCGATATCATAAATTAAAAACTTAAGATTGATAAATAAAGTTGATTTCAAAATATGTATGTTTGTTTTTTAATTTCCACTGATGAAAACACCTCGAAGTAACTTCCGGCAAGGATGAACAACACAAACACACTAAACACGTATGTAGTAGTGAAACGGAACGTTCATGTATATAAATAGTTCGTGACATCTTAAAAAGTTATTTATGTCAAACGGAACGTAACACCGCCATTTTACTACTACGGACTATAGCATAGATTACAAATAGCACTAGTATGACGTCACAGCACAGATAATCTATCAACCAACACGGCGAATAGTGTTTTCGGATTTTTTTTTAGGTTTCAGCTTTCAAAAATTGTAGGTTTTTAGGTTTCAAAATAATGTTTTATTATTCTTTTGTGTGTAATGAAACAATTATGAAGCGTTTAGGACATAAATATAAACAAGGTTAAGTAGCCTATTGTGAAATGGCATGCGAAGTAACACAACTCGCGCGCTGATTGGTGGAACGACATATGCCCCGCGCCACCATACTTGTTTGTTAATTCATTTGTTGTCAAATTTGTGTGACAGACGATGAATGAAAAACTAGTCCCGAAAGACATAAAGAAATTGGTTGTTATATAGGGCTAGGGTTTATATTTTTTGTTTTTTACAAAATTGCTTTTTTCATCTATATATATAGTCCGAATATGATTATGAGAAAAAAAAAACAAATTTAGTAATCGATTGTTTGTAAATTAAAATCGATTACTACTTTAAAAAAATGGTTTGTGTACCGATTATTTCCATAATCAATGTGTCTAAGAACGGCCGAAGTACTCCAACCCGCAGTAGGCTTGTAAGGTATACTGATGGTCCTTGGAACTATTTTCGTATTGCTCATGTCAAATGAACGTTACACAGGATCCAAGCCTAGCATCAAAGTGCCAATTTACCCTACCATCATATCCTGTGTTACTGGGATCACAGGAGTGAAGTAGCAATATCCCCCAAACTCGAACGCTACCTACTTAAAAGGAATGCAGTTTAGAAGGGAACTATTCGCAATTTTGCGATCGGGCAATTTGAAGAACTGTGTGCTAAAGTTGGCTCGTATAAATACAAGATATTTTACTATTTTAACCTTTAACTGTGGACGTCAAAATATTGTAACATATTCATGGACGCGAATATATTTTTTTTGGTACGTAACTGTCAGGTTTTCAATAATATTTTTGTTTTAATATACGTAAAGGACAATAAATTTAAAGAATATATAAGCATTAAGCTTATAATTACTTATTTCCTTATGTATCTAAGCTAAGCCAGTAACAACTTAAGGCCCCTTTATATCTTCAATTTGGCTGAGATAAAAAAAGTATCTACATCTTACAATAAAAAAATATTCCTACATTTTTTAAGTAATTATCTGTAAGTTTAAACTGTAGGTACGAAACATAAAAATAACTAAAAATAAACTTCTAAACTCAAAACATAAAAATTCTGACATAGGTCTAATATGACTAAAATTATTGACAGTCATTGCAGAACGGCTTAAAGCACTTTAGACATATAATAGCTTGACCGCAATTGATACAAGTGTTAGTCTTTCTTTTTAGTTAGGTGGACAGATTTGACGGGTCTTTCACTTCGAAGATTCTATTTCCAAAGTAGGAGGCTCTTCTAGACGCAAGTCTGCTCCCAAAACTCGCTTCAGTGCCATATTCAATTCCTTTGGCATATTTGAGCTCATGACGCGGCTTTGCATAATTATGTAGCATAATTAATGATCTTGCTATGAAGCAAAAGGAGAAGTAATTTCAATATTTTTTGACATCTTGATTGCATACTACCAAAAAAAATAAACAATCGCAAACAGACTTTTTGTATGGGAATCATGGACGAGCGGTCTTACATACCACGGTCGAGGTTTAAAAGGAAATAACTCACCAAATATGCAGCCGGTGACGCAACCTCCTCTGGGGACATTTCGCCACCAAAACTGAAGTTACTGAACGCCGTAGAAGCGGAGGGTGTGGGGATGTGGGGTACATACGATCATTATATAGGAGAGTGGCCTGTGAGATCGCGCTTCCATAGTTATGGACATTCGCAATACCAGATAACTTAAAAGTGAGTATTTTCAAACAATATGCGTAAAAACTTACCCATATTTTTGCAGTTACGAGTAATGTGGTTTGTGTGGTGCTGTTTTGGTATATAGTCGTTAATTATATTATTACAAAGGCGTGATGGTAAACTCACGACACAGAGTAAATTCCTGCTGAGTTTAACTATCGTGTATTCTGTATAAATGCCAATGTATCATGTACTTATGGATAGTTGTTTGTTACACATTCACGCAAAAACTACTGATGGAATTTTTGATGAAGTTTGGTATGGAAGTAGTTTAAGCTCTGGATTAACACATAGGCTACTTTTTATCCCGAGAAAGTACAGTGTTTCTGTGGGATACTGTATTTACGCGGACGGAGCCGCCGACAAAAGCTAGTTATAGTTAACTTATTCCATAAGCGAAATTTAAATCATATCAAAAATTAAATTTAGTTATATTTTTTTCTCTATAGTCTGTACGATTAACTTGTCACTTTGTTACTTGGTTATGTTGTTCGGGAGGACCGGAGCCTGACACCAGTCTCACATCACATGTTCTATCTTAAGAAACTTGTATGGTTTGTTTATAATGTATTGTTGTGTTTGAGAAAGAAATAAATTAATATGAATTACACTAAAGAAATAATAATAATAATATCTATGGACGCTTCACACCACGTCAATCTGGTCCCTTGCTATGTATCCCAAGAACTTGTGTTACAGTGTTACAGGTACCAGACAACGGGAAGTATACTTCCCGTTGTCTGGTTATATTTAAGATTTTTACTATATTATACACATCCATGACCCAGGAACACTGAAAACATTTTTTTTCCTTAGCGGGATTCAAACCCGCAACCGGCGCTCAAGCCGGAGGCTAACCACTGATATGAGCCACCGAGATCTTGGAATAAAATTAAAATCAATATACACAAATATCACATAATTTAATTCAATAAATAAATTAATATTAATCACAGTCTCATACACGATCAGTCAATTTTCTGTCCGATAGATACACTTGAACTTTTTCTAATTCATCTTTATTTCTGTTTCACAATTTACAGATTTTTTTGCTGTAACTTAATCATTCGGAAAACAAATCGTGCCCTGCTTATGAAATCCGGATGGGCATTCCGAACGACCGAATCGAATGTCCAAATCGAAATAATCATCTTCGATATCGTTCACGTCATTTGTCGGTCCTTCGAAAACGATTGCGTCGGGGTTCCTCGTTATAGGGTAATATATTGTCCTCGCCTGCACATATAGTATGTTGAATATGGCACAGTATATTATCAAACGATCCATCTTGCTCCAAGTTCGACTCACGAATGTGTGGACAGCAAGGTGTAAGGGTATATAAGTAACCGTACGACGTGCATTTCGCCAAGGTAAATTCTTACGTAATATTACATCCGTTTCTGATTTCATTGATGCATTGTTAGGAAAAGCCCGCTCGGAAAGGAAGCCGGAAGTAAGGTTCTTGTATGTAAAGTGATCAATGACCTATTTAGATTTCATTTAATATTATGACAAAAAAATATTCGTCAATGTTTCCAAGAAAAATCTGATAATGTCTAATGATTAACAACCTAACATATGGACATGTCTCAGGAGCGTTTCGTAACTATCAATGCGCAATTAATTTTTTTTTTCAAATTACTTCCAAAGTTATTATTCGATTTTGCTCAAAATATTTTTTCCAAATAGGTCATCTAATACCGAAACGCGTAAAGTGTACAAACGCCAAGGAGGGACCAACTTATAAAGCACTTTGAAGGCCGATTACCTTATAAAAGTCATGTATGAAAGCTCACCCTTATTTAAAAATACCTATTCGACGGTAGATGAGATGAGATGAGATTCAAAAGAATTCATCTCCACTTCACATGTATGTAACTAATCTTAACAACTACACTTAATTAAATAATTGCAACTTCAATGAAAATATTGAATATTATATTTGTTAATAGACATTGTCCGGAATTCCTTCGCACAAAAGGATATCAGCTGTCTATATAGCGGGAAACTTACATTTGTGTGCTAAAATTCCATTAAAATCGGTTCTGCCGTTTGAGCGTGAAAATTATATACAAACTTTATAACAGTAAAGTACCAACATGGCGTGACTCCTCTTCGACTAGACGACAATTTCGTGATTTTTGTACTGCTGTCGTGATGAAAAAAGTATATAAATAAATAAAAAATATACAAACAATTTAAGTTAAACGGTTGAAGTTACAATTATTTAAATCTGTAAGTAATCGCTAGCTTGCTACATATATTAATCTGTGGTAATCGCCACCGCTAAACTATGAAATTATTTTTTTATGATGAAAATAATAAAATCTATACACAATCTATGATATATAAATATCTCAGACACCGACGGACAGAGCAAAACTGTAAAGGTCGCATATGTATTACGCGCAACTCTTGACTTTCTTTAATTTTAACTTTAAATTATAAACTATGGGAAAGAACTAGTAAATTAAATAAAATGTGGAACAAAGGACGAACTTTGAGTCTCTGTATTTTGCACAATTTTTTCGCAACAGTTTCAAGACAGAAGAAGACAGCAAAAAAGTTGGTTCTGTAGAGAAAAGCACTTTCCTTCGCATAAACCTCTGCTTGTTGTTTTCCTTGATTCACTTGGATACAAGCTATTTGAACTGCGGTAAAAACTTACGAATGTTCTTATATTGTGAGCACTAGAGACGCGCCAAAATACGGAAATGTTTTTTTTTAAATTATTTGATGAAATATGATGGTAAGCGAAGCATGGACGCTCGCAACACCAGAGGAGCTACACTTGTAACTCCTCTGCGCACTTGCGTTCCTGGTCCTTAGAATCCCCAACCACCCTTGGGCCTCTGGTAACCTCATTCGAAACACAACGCAAGCGTTATTTCACGCTGGTTTTCTGTGAGTCAGTGTCAGGTCGAGTCGGCCCATTGTGCCAAAGCATGGCTCTCCCACGTATAATCAAAAAACATATTTATATGCACACTAGTACCTAGAGATTGTATTGTTATTTGAGAGGCAGCAACATTTATTACCTATGTGAAGTAGGCCACCGAGTTTAAGATAATTGATTTTTATAACCACCATTCGATTGTACTAGGTAGGTGTCTACCCGAATGTACCGTATTTAAAATCGTTTGTAAAAGGGGTAAAGGGGGTAAAAACTACGGGGTGACAAAATTTGCTCAGCAACCAACTTGAAAATATAGTGATTTCATTGATGCCATCTTTTGTACCGGACTGTACCACATCAAAAACTTTTTTTATTTTATTTGGAAATCTCAAAAAAATATCCATATAAAAAATCTAGTTATAGGTAAAACAGAAGGCTAATCAGTGTATATAACGGTATATATGGGTAATAAATGATTTATATCGAGATACAAACGATTTGTATCAGAGTACAAACTATACTAATAGGTATATATGAACATTTATTCCACTTGTATCTAGTCACCACGATCATCACAATATCATGTCAAAAAACCGGCCAAGTGCAAGTCGGACTCGCACGAAGGGTTCCGTACGAAACATCAAAAAGGTCACCTTTGTTGTATGAGAGCCCCTCTTTAATATTTATTTTATTCTGTTTTTTTTTATATTAATTGTTATTATAGCGCCAACAGAAATACATCAACTGTGAAAATTTCGACTGTCTAGCTATCACGGTTAAGGAAAAACAACCTGGTGACCGACAGACGGGCGAACAGACAGACAGACAGCTAAATCTGAGTAACAGGTACCCGTTTTTACTTTTTAGGCACGGAACCCTAAAAACACTATACGTAGGTGAACTTACTTAATATGATTTGCAAGGTTTGCTTTAGACAGACTAGAAAAACATTGGAAAAGAAACGTTATCTGTGTATGTGTGTGTTATGTATAAACTTATCATAGAATAATTATTTAAATAAATACATAGTCATTATTACATTATAAATTAAATACAGGTAGTCCCGGACCCCGGTACGTGAAGAAATATCGTGAATAGAAGCGATACTTTGAACACTTTTGTTGTTCAATTTGCGAGTCTTTTTTTATTAAAATATATTAAAACGCAATGAACTGAAGGTCGATTCTGCTATTTCAATTTTACTTTAATACAATTTCGATATACTTAGTCTCGATTTCATTTATCAGCAAAATAGTATTCTCATAAACGTCAAACAAATGTCCAACGTGTAGTAGATTATCGACTTTGGGTCATTTTACGCTAACTAGATGGTACATTTATATTTAAATAAAAGTATAAGTTAAATACGAGAATTGGAGTTCTGGTGTTGCAAGTGTGCATTCGCGGCAATGATCCCTAGCCTTAAAACTGGGCATCTGGACAATTTACGACTTTGATATATAATATTGATTAAACCAGCACCTATGGATTTTTTGAAAGATTTTCTTACAGTCAAAGAAAGAAAATGTTGAAAGTACATAATACACTTATACAATATAATTAATACGAATCCCACTTAATCAGCATTTCAAAATTTAACGTATGATCTCCTTTTAAAATATAAAAAAATATTAACAATAGGTAGAAAATGACCAGCTATACGAAGCTGGCCCTCTGCTCCCTACCTACTCCCGGTGAGAAAATACCGCGCGGGGTTCCCCTGCGTGTTTGTTATAAAAACACGATTAGGGTAATGAACTATTGGTTTAGTCATTAACGTGCACAGATAACACGGAACCTGTTTTAGAGGATTGTTTATATAAAATCAACACTAAACAACCTACAAATTACTATATTATAGATGAAAAACTAAAGGTACTACTATCCTCATCTCGTATCTTTAAAGGCATCAAAATGTGTTCTAGCTCAACATTCAGGCAATGGCAATAAATATACTCAAGCCATTAAGCAGACAACGTAAGAACGGCCAACGATACGAGATTCGGTGTGCGGTGTACCACATTCCGAGGGCAACATCTCTCGGTAGCCGTACTTTTACAACTTTACCTTTTGAAGCTAAGCTTACAGTGGCGAAGGCTGGTTCTCCTTTATAGAGAAGCCGTAAGAAAAATACGCGTTCACTGAATACGGAAACATTTTCTTTGCCTAGTTAGCTTCTTCATTATTTTTTTCGTGGGAAAATTTTGTTAGTTTTATATGTCACCCCCTACAATCTTAAAATAATCTCACTAAATCTAAATCTTATTGCTAAATCTTCTTTACTAAACTTTCAGTTTTAATATGTTTATTAGATTTAGCAAGTTAAAAGGCAATTTTGATGTATCTATAATATAACTATAACTCCCCACACCGATTTCGGTGACGGTGGTCGGTTTCATTGAAACCAGACCAGTTACGCAGGAGTAATTTTATAGTGCCCAAGTGTGTGCGCAGTACACAAGAGTACTCTCTCTTCCTTTACTCTCATAACCCAGTGGGACGGATAACCGACACGACTGGCGACAGATCAGGCGCAGCTCCGACTTTTTACATGACCATCCGACGCATGGATCATCTTTCTTGTCAGACAATCAGGAGATCAGTCTGCATTGTCCTAACCAAACTCGGGCACAACATTTTTTTTGTTGTTCCAATACGGGAATCGAAACCACGACCTCCGAGTCGAGAGCCAAGCTCTAACCAATAGACCACGGAGGCTGTTAATCTATAATACTGTTGTTATAAGTAAGAGAACATCAAACCTTACAGTCTACATAAGAATTTAAGAGAATTTATACACAAGAATACGTTACTAGTATAAACCGATTTTCACCGCAACGAACTGGTGTATATTACACTGTCATACACATGTCATACACATGTCATACACTGTCATATACACATGTCATACACATGACACCACACACAATATGTCCGCCGGATATAAATCAACAGGACAATTCCAATTGGACAGCGGAATTCATAGCGGTGCAACATAGTCGTGACATGGTTATATACATTAAAACAGAATAACAGAATAATAATTAAATATATAATAAATACATTAAACGGAGGTCGCGGGTTCGATTCCCGCATTGGAACAACAAAAAATGTCGTTTCCATGTTTGGTTAGGATAATGCAGGCTGATCACCTGATTGTCAGACAAGAAGGATCCATGCGTCGGATGGGCATGCAAAAAGTCTTACCTGCACCCGATCACTCGTCAGTTGTGTCGGTTATCCGTGGGTTATGAGAGTAAAGGAAGAGAGAGTGCTCTTGTGTACTGCGCACACACTTGGGCACTATCAAATTACTCCTGCGTAACTGGCCTGATTTCAATGAAACCGGCCACTGTCACCGAAATCGGTGTGGGGAGTTATATATATAAATACATTAAATAACTTTTTTCTTCGTGTTACTATTTACCTACTTTTTATTAAGCCCCGATTTCACCAAACTTCTTAAAACGCGCGTAACGCTAAGCCTGGTTTCTTTCTCTCTCCCTCTTTCAATGTTAGAACGGAACAGACAGGTCGTAAACTGTAGCTCAGTCCTAAACGTCGGTTTAATGCGTTGGTGAAATTGGGGCTGAGTATTTTAAAACTCTATTTCGTTGTATTTATGTAATAAATCGTAATTAATTTGAAAATTTCCCCTAAATGTAGTCCACAGAGCAAATCTGTAGCCTATTCCTTGCCCTCTCGACAACCCTGACGAGCCACATCGCGCGCGCCTTTAATAATGTAGCTTATTAAAAAGTCGAACTCCATCTTGTTCTTGGCATTATTAGAGATTCGATAGTGACGACATCTGTAGCTCAGTGGTTAGCGCGTCGGCGCTTACGCCGGAGGTCGCGGGATCGAATACCACCGAAGGGACAAAAAATACAAAAAAAAAACTGTGTTCCTGGGTCTTGGATGTGTATTAAATATATTATTATGTATATTATAATATAAATCTTAAATATGTGTATTGTATAAAAAGTATTAAGTATTAGTGTTAAGGACAGCGGCCTCGTAACGTAATAATATCAGTGAGTTGAAATGTGAACGACAAACAAGTGATTTAAAACAGTACATAAACTATAACGGTTAACATTCAGTGATATAGCATCAGTGTGAAATAAGTTGTGCTAAATGGTGTTTTACGAACTTAAGGTTATTTTGCTTATATATTTTAAACTATAATGAATTTTAACGTAATGTCCACGTATGGACATCGCATCGAGTGCGATTTCCCCCGCGCACGGACCTCGCTGACCAATGTGGGGGTGCGGGGTGAGGGAAGGGGTAATATTAGTAGGATAAATCCGTTGTCTGGTACCTGTGATACAAGTGCTTTGGATACTAGAGGACCAGTTAGACGTGATGTGGAAGCGTCCATAGATGAACTTACGAGCTAATGATATTTAACAGTGTAGTCAATTCGCAAACGTTGCTACCTGCTATCTTTTCTATCGATCCAAGGGTCAGTTCACAACGCAACGATACGCGCCGCGTAGCGTTTGAAAATTCAACTTTATTCACTACACAGAAAGATACTCATTTCACATAACATCAGACATGCACATGCACTGTGCAGCGCGGTGCAATTTCACATCCGAAATACAATAAAACGTGTATCTTCTTGTGTAATGAATGAAGATCAATTTTAAATAGCTATCTTAAAAATGCAGCGCCATGTCGCGTATCGTTTCGTTTCGGTGTGAATTGACCGTAATTCTGATAAGATTGCGTGTTCATTATGCAAAGGAATCAATGCCTTAGTGTCTGCGGAACGCACAGATTTGCATAACTAACTCACTATGCACTATGGAGTCACTCGCAATTAAACCTTAATTAGAAGCCTGCGGCGGTTCGGAAAATTTAACCAAATTGGTAGCCGAGTCTGTACTTCTGCAACTGAAAGATACCACAGCTGCACAGAAAACCGGCATGAAACCACTTTCATAAGTGAGGGAGCCGGAGGCCTAAGAGGGTTTAAAAGACTAACAAGTAACAACGCACTTGTAGATCCTCTGCCATTGCGAGTGATGAACACTCGCAATGGCAGAGGATCTACAAGGATTGCTGCTCGTTTGTCCCTTTCATAATATCTACCACATTTTCTACCTGGTACTGATGATGATGATGATGTCCAAGATGAATACCGAGTCGTATTGTGTCTTTGTCCCTGACCCGAGTCGACTTGACCGTAATAGCTACAGTAATAGCAACGAAAATCAATGGAGATGTCTTTTACATATACTTCTAAAATTGAACTTTGTATGGTAACATTTTAGGCAGACACTTACTACCAGTATTATAAATGTGAAAGTTTGTGAGGATGGATAGATAGATGGATGGATGTTTATTACTCTTTCACGCCAAAACTACTGGACAGATTTTGATGAAATTTGGTATGGTAGTAGTTTTGGTTAGATATTATTACGCGGGCGAAGCCGCAAGAAAAAGCTAGTCATATTATAAATGTGAAGTTTGTGAGGATGGATGTATGTAATGTTACTCTTTCACGCAAACACTAATGACCGGACATTGATTAAATTTTATAGAAGTTTGAGCTCTGAATTAACTTGTTGGCTACTTGATATTTATATCTACTCAAAAATTACGGTGTTCCCGTGGGATACTGTATTTACGCGAGCGGAACTGCGGGCGAAAGCTAGTTATTAATATAACTATGAATCTGGTATTACGACCAAAAGTTAAGTTCTATCATGGTGAACATTTTTATCGATTTGAACGTCTATCAGTCATTATATGATCGTAATTCAATGGTTCCTTCAATGTTGTTACAACGGATTTTTATTGTCAGAACGTTTATAAAATCCTCTTCCTGCAGTAACTTTACTGCAATATGTTGCAATTTTTAGTGGTCCTTATTAGACAAAAACTATATTATATTTTTTTTTTGTTCTAATATCATAAATTCCAACAAAAGCTCTGTTTAGACGTTGAAGTCACCTGGGCCGCAAAAAACATCTTTTTGCGAATTTGTTGTTACATAGACCAATCGATAGAGCGGAAAATTTTAAATACGATTTCATAACTCATTTTGGGTAAAATGGTTTATACGACCTTTATAGTATAGATATTAGCTTTTGTCGTTTCTAAATTGTACTGGTTCAATCAAACAAACTCTTCAACGGCAGCCCTGAAATAAGTCATTTGTCATATCACTAGTATCTCGCACGGAAATAAAAAACCTGTCAGGTGCGAGTCGGACTCGCGCACGACGGTTTCCGTATCAAACGGCATAAAACACGTTTATTGCATGGGAGCGCCCCACTTAAATATTTATGTTATTCTGATTTTAGTATTTGTTGTTATATTTGTTGTTATTACAGTTCATGACAGCCTGGTGATAGACAGACAAACAGGCGGACAGAGGAGTCATAGTAATAGGGTCCCGTTTTTACTTTTTAGTCGAGGAACTCTAAAAAAATGAAGAAAATACCGAAATTGGTATCTAGATTGATGGTCACACCCCCACGCTCCCCCACCGCGGACTCACATGAAGATTCATGCTCTCTTTATTCCACGTCTAAATACAGGAAAGTATGTCGGCTCTTCATTGTAGGGTAAACTCCCGGTTGTTGGCACTTTGTACGTTCATATTGTAGAGTAAAACTGCCGTTAGTCGATTGAATATTGAATATATTTATTTCAAGAAATTGGTACAAAGGTGTTACACTATTATGTTTGTGTTACAATTTCTGCCTTCAGGGCGTGGAAATATCGTCTATTATTTAAGTACTGTTAAAACTCAATCACAATTAATAAACGAAATATAAATCGAAGCAACTCATATCTTATATAAAACTAATAATATAATAATATAATAATAAAATAATAATAATATATCTTATATAAACTACAGTCTTATATAAAACTAATTAATTAATAACCTACTTAACAACTTAAAGATAATTTGAATCTAAATATAATATTCTACAATCAATGTCAAAATATATTAAACTATTAAAATAAAACAATAATAAAAATAAGTCAAAATGTCAATCTTAAAACTATACTTTACAATGTCAGACTAATTATTATTCCATAAGTCAAAATACAAAACATTTAAATATAAAAGGTCATTAATTTATCATGAAATACAATTCTTATATCAGTTTTAAAGTTTATGATTACAATTAAAAATTTTTTGTGACTACTTTTTTCTTGTGACTGACACAAACACTGGTGATAAGAGATAATTTTATTAATGCGTCTATTATTTCTAGTGCTGCCTTGCGTTTTTCTCTCAAATAAAAAGTTATGTCTTTTCCGCAAATAGACACGCTTTTAGTATGTACAAACTGGCGAGGGGGAGTATATTAATTTTTTTAAAAGAGGTTTACAATGTAAACCAATTTAAATTCTTATCTACGGTGAAACCTAGAAAAGTAGTCGAAGATACACATTTAATGGGCTAAATTGTATTTTCTAAGTTGTTCATCGTCATCAAGTGTTGGTTTATAAAATTTTACAATTTTTGTTTTATCGAGGTTAACCTGCAAATTATTAGTGCTAAGCCAGTTTGTAATTTTTTTAATTCATTTAGGATTTCGGGGTTTAAAACATTTTTGCAACATTTTATTAATATAGTCGTGTCGTCAGCAAACATAAAACAATTATGTTTGATAACATATGGCAACTCTTTTATATAAATGAGAAACAGGGTAGGCCCTAAAATACTTCCCTGTGGTACTCCATAAGTAAAGCTTCTGTTAAGTTTAACTCGTGTTATTTCTGTGCATTCACATTTATTTACATATACTTTTTAGGTAGTACTGGATTGTACTGGATTGCAGGGTAAGCTCCCGGTAGTCAACTTTAGTTCTAACACGGACTAACGTTCTTCAATGAATATTAATTTACACCTATATTGTATTATTGTGTTAAATGCAAAGAATGGACCCTTAATTTTCTTTTTTTTCTTTTATTCGTATTAACTAGCGACCCGCAACAGCTTCGCGCGTGTGAAATGTATTATACATAATATTATAAACCGTACTCTTGAATCACTCTACCTATCGCTGAAAACTGCATTAAAATCTGTTGAGTCTGAGTGGTTTGATGTGCGCTCGATAGAACCGAAAATTGGAGTTATTTGAAACCATTTTTCTCAGTCATGGTAATATTTAAAAAAATCAAAAATATTATTATGATAATCTGCATTATATTAAGCCGAGGATTGTCTTTTTATAAATTGAAATTTTCATTTAAATATTGATTAAACTTAATATGCTAAGTCCATCCTTTTTTTTTAAGTTTTTAAAACCTTTTTTCTCTTCGTCTAGGAGTCACATGAGTGTGAAAAATATTTCAGTATTTTATATAAACCCATTCCGAATTTTCGAACAAAGCAAAAATTATACATACATACCAAACTGCCAATCTGACTGACACAATAGAGTCGAAATTATCGATATGTTGTTGCACGACAGAAGGAGGAAAAACACATCTAGTTTAAAAATACGCAGTTTCTCAGGTATAAGGACCTATCTAGATCGATTTATCCCCCCCCCCCCCCAAACTCCCTGTATACTAAATTTCATGGTAAGACTTGTAGCCCTTTTCGAGAAACCGATTATTATATATATACAATATGATCTCGTTTAAATTCCAATAACGCTTGCATTTTGTTTCGTAAGTGTTACCTCACTTACGAAACAAAATCACTTGTAACTCCTCTGGTGTTGCGATTGTCCATGGGCGGTGTTAATCGCCTACCATCGGGCGATCCGTCTACTCATTTCTTGATCCATTTCAATAAGAAAACTACTAAAATCGGCTTGTTCCTGTTCACTACATAACTTCCTGACAAGTTGTGAAAATATAATATATTTCGGTTTTTTTTTTTTCCACCTTAACAACAATTTTCTACTAAGAGCATTTTTACCCTTTGAAATAATTTCTACCTTTTCTAACTACAAAATATCGAAACTATTGGTCTCTTCAACCATGCTACCTATGATGTAAAGTTGTTCCTTTTTGTATGGGAGTGCCGTTGTAATGTCAAAATTAACAAGTTATACTCTTTTCAGCTTTATTCCTCAAATATTTCTCCTCTATTCTATTTATAGTCAGGGTTGCCCTTGCAGTATAGTCTGCGAATCCAGGAGTGTGTCAATAGTGTCAATTAGCCGTGAACAGTGATAAACATTTTATTTTTCCCTGACTACGCCAGAAGGCCGTTATATTTCTAGAGTGTATGTATGTATATTACTTTGCCACGCTCAATGGCCTAAATGGCTTGTCGCATTTGAACTTGAGAGGTATTTTTATATTATAGGTTTTATAGGTATTTTTTGGGATGTAGGTTTTTGTGGGAGTGCCTACATTATACACCTAATGGTGCCTTTGCGCTTCCATGCCTGGCGTACGTCTGTAAAATGTTTTGTTTTAATATGTAACATCTCAATTCTTAACGTGTGGTGGTTAACTTTTATTCGCGATTTCGTATCATTTTGTTCTTAACTTTTATTTTTATGACATTACTGCAATTCTTCCAAGATAAAACTTTAACAAAGGCTAAACACGCTGAAATTGCTAATTTGCGTTCAACACCGTCTTTGTGAATTTTTAAAAATACTTCAATTTTTTACAAGAAATGTTTGTATCACCACTATCGTTATGTTTTGTATCTGTTTCAAAATTCTTATTTCTGTTTTGACTCTCATTGTCTGTGTCTTTAGTGTCATCAAAATATTTTTCAATTAGGGTCGATCCACTCCTAAACGAAACGATACGCAACATGGCGTACATTTTTAAGATATATGCAGATGCAGTGTATGACTGATGTCATATGAAACGTGTATCTTTTTGTGTAGTCAATAAAGTTCAGTTTTGAATAGCTATCTTAAAAATTCAGCGGCGCGTAGCGTCGCGTATCGTTCGTTGCAGAGTGAACTGACCGTTACTCTAAAAGTTCATTTGATTTTAACATCTTGTAATGTTTTAGTAATGAAAGCTCTTATTTAAAAGACACTGGGCATTTTCTATGGAACAATTTGCTACGGCAACGAAAGACAAGATCACACCGGTCGTATATCTGCAGGAGGTGGGGTAAATTCTCATACATTTTAACTAATATTAACAAATATTCATATAGAATTTGATTAGCAATATATTGACTATCACCACTTCGATTTTAAATAGTTAATAGAATCAGGCATTACTTTGCGGAAATCCATAGCATATAATTTAATTAATATTATTATATCTTGCAATATCCCGCCAAAAATACCTACAACTTGCAAGCAAATGTGTGAGTGCACATAGTAGCCAGTAGGGTAAATAAGGTGGTGGTTTGGCTGGCGGCATCAATAACGAACTTTGTTCGCTCCACTTCCTGAGAATGCTCCGGGTTCGGGGCGAAACGAGCGTCGAGTTTTCCAACCTAAGATGGCGATACCTACGTAAGATGGCGTAACTTTTTCCTGTATGAAGGTTTGTTCTGTCAAATGTACGTCATAGCCGTTAAAGCAAAGATTTCAAAACTTAACATAAAGTTTTGAAATCTTTGCTTTAACGGAATAAATTTCTTAACCCTTCAACGTACCCTGCATTCCTACTTTATGATGTAGTATCAAGTATTACCTCCAACATTTTTACTTTAAGATGTTTTAATCCCAAAAGCAAACTTTAAAGGAATTAATTTAAAATGTATGAGCCGAGATTTGGAATCTCGGTCGGGGTGCCGATTTTATATTTACGAAGCTGGTCAAGTATCGCAATAACAGTCTAAGTGGATTATACTGTTAACGCCGGGGAAAATATCCTATCGATTTCTCATTTCAAGGCTTTCGAGGGGATAAGTAGCAAACTTTGAAATAAGATATTCTTCATACGAAAATTTTGTGAAAACGAACCTTTTATGGTTTATTTTCTTATCGAGTGCCTGACCCTTTAATCAAGTTGCCATCGCTTAATACAACGGTAAAATTGGAAAACAAAAATGTATGGGATTTGACATATTAAGCATCGTTAAGTGTTGCTTATGTCAACATCACTAACGGCCGAATACTGAAACGATAGTTAAATAAAGTGACCCTCAAGTCACACGCTGTCCTTGTCATTTCGGCTAGCAGAGACAGCGACAGTCTGTGAATAGCAGGGGCTCTTAATTTTGATTAGCGTTTCAGTATTCGGCCATAAGTGTCATAGCGATGCTTATGTCAGATCCTATACAATATATTTGTTATCGAACTTCGTCGTTGTAATCAGCAATGGCAGCTTGGCTGAAGACTCTGTTTATTGAACGCTAAAATAAAATAAGCTTTATTCTCCTCACGTTGAGTAGATATCATTAATGTTCCCAAAATCTATTTAAGACTTTTGTTGTCGTAGATGATTATGGTGTGATAAAGAATGTATAATCAAATAAGTGAAAGATTTTATATTTTTTTAAATTAAATTCAGACATGGGCCAACTAATTCCTTTTTTGAGACTTTGCTGTTCCTTCTTTTTGAAGTCGATTAAAATTTGTGTGAAAAGATAATAATTTTATTCTCTTTCAACAAAAAACTTGTTAAAGGGAACAAATTGTATCCGATATGATATTGTCCTGTAAGGGATGACGGAGCGATTTGTGACGATAAATACAATAGATCAAATGATAAGGGTCCTTCACAGCTCTATTGTGAACATTTTGACGACAAAGATACTCGCTACATTGCGATTTTACTGAAAATCTATATTAAATTCGTCTAAGAAGTTCTGCTTGGAGAATTTCAAGTACATTTCTATTTATCATAGGTAGGGTACATTTCTATTTATCATGATGCTAATTATGTACTTACTTGAGCGTCGTGGAGGTTTAGTAGATATGTTTAGTGATAGGAAGAAAAAATATTGAGATAAATGAAAATAAACATCATATTTCAGACAAGATAAAGCTAGAGCTTGGCGTCAAAAAAGGAGGTGAACAAGCATAGGACCACTGTAAATCGAAACTAAAACTGTAAAAAAATAAAACCGCCGGTCTGGCAGTAATTCTAAGCCTGGCAGATTTTTATATGGACCAAAATGTGCGAAGATTTTTTGAGTAAAAAAGGTCATAAGGAACAAGAAAACTGTTCTGATACACGGCTGTGCGCCAACTAGAAACCGCAGTTGCGCGCGCGTATCCATGTACTTAGATCGCTTACGCACGTTATTTGTTTCTCGATACGCATTTTCGTTTATCGATCGCGGTACCGGTTTACTATAGTGCCGGCCCGCTTGCGGGTTGGCAGGCCGGTTACTGTATAGATAATGACGGAAGATTCAGCCTGTTGATATTATATTAGAAGAGGAGAATAATGTTTTTCTTGAGGACGAAATTTTGGATATTTCAAGGAGGGAGGAAAATGATATTTTGATGGAGACAAGTAGAAGATCTAGTAAGCGAGGACGTAAATATAAAAATGATAATGAAGAAGGGGATGATTAGCATTTAGTACAGAAGCCAGGAAAAGAACAGGCTGCGGAAAGAATAGAAATGTATATTACCAGTAAAGAAATGCTTCCCAAGCAGTTTGCGTTAGCTAAGATTTTTAAAGAACAGAAAATTATGAATATTACTAAAGTGAAGTACATTAATCCCTATAAAATTCTAATTAATATGGATAATGAAGACAGTGCAACGTAGTTATCATCGTCGGAATTATTCAAGGAGAAAGGATGGCGAATCAATAGACCATTTGAAGTCTTATTATCTTTTGGTATTATTAAAAACGTGGAGTTAAGTATGTCAGAGCAAGATATTTTGGATATTATTTCTAGTTCTATCAAAGTAAAAACTGGTAAACGCTTAAATCGGAGAACGGAGAAGGGGTAGGTTGCAAGTGAAACTATTCGGCTTGAGTTTGAAGGAACTTGAAGGAAATTCGGATTCAGTTTCTAGTGAAATTCCTAATGTTTCAGAAAGGGAATGTAAATCAAAGAATCGACGATTAAAAGAGGTTTCGACCTTTGATAGTTTACTTAAGAAGTTAAAGGAAATTGTATTTTGTAGCAGGTATACTTTAAAGGATAAAATTAATAAGTGTATTTTTTTTTTTAACTGGGTAATAGCTTATGTAGTACAAAATTGTAGTGATTATTTTTTAAATATAAGTGGTGATGGATAGATGTAACCGCGTCGTTAATGCTATCCAATAGAATTCACAAAGTATTCAACCTAAGTGCACTAGTTTTGAACATCTTATTCAAGAAAAAATAAATTCTGCTATTTTGAGTGAGACATGGTTGGGCTCCTGTGTTAATTTTTCGTATTAAAGGATTT
Organism: Phengaris alcon alcon; assembly: GCA_037179445.1. Classification (NCBI taxonomy): domain Eukaryota; kingdom Metazoa; phylum Arthropoda; class Insecta; order Lepidoptera; family Lycaenidae; genus Phengaris; species Phengaris alcon. The sequence goes on from JAYRCH010000256.1 coordinate 983,437, forward strand.
AATATATTTCGATGTGACAGACAATACTCCTATGGTGGTGTCGCCATTGTGGCTCATAATTCTATTCATTGCATGACTTGTCCAGTTCAATCCCTTAAAAGTGGTTTAGAAGTTATACATTTCAAAGAATTTAACTGTAACTATTTAGAGAATATAGTTGGAATATATTGTCCGCCTTCGATTCGTACTTCTCGGGCCGATTTTATTATTTTCGCAATTTTCTACGAATACGTTAATTTTGGGTGATTTTAATGGTCACAATTCTACGTGATCCAGTAAAACTGACTCTAGGGGCACTAAAATTTTTGATTCCATAATTGATAGTAATTTTGTGACTTTGAACAACGGTTCTCCAACTCGAATAAAGCTGGTGAATGGATCGTTACAACAATCATCGCCAGATATTTCATTAGTATAGTCTAATATAGCTTGTAGATTTGATTGGCCTGTCACAAAAGAAACATTAGGTAGTGACCACGTCATTATTAAAATTTCATGTTCCGAAAATAATCCATCAATTTTTATAAAGAAAAGGAATTTCAAAGCGGCCGATTAGAATTCTTATAGACAAAACATTGAGACGTTGCTTTCTCAATGTGCTGTATCGGGCGATCTTCAGAAGCGTTATAATTCTTTTGTGGATATTTTAAATCAAGCGGCTGAACATAGTATTCCTTTTTATAAAATTAGTCAAGGCATATGTAATAAATTTAGCCCTAAATCTTATTGGTCTCCCAGTATATCTAAGGTAGTAGCTGAACGGCGTCTTGCCTTAAAATTATTTAGACAAAATCCCGCTCCTAATAATCACCGTTTGATACAGGAAAGGGTTAGAACGGCTCAGTGATGAATAAGGAAAGCTAAAAGTGAGTCTTGGTTTCAGTTTTGTTCTTCAATTGATCATCAGTTTCAGCTCGTGATGTTTGGCATAAAATGAAATGGTTTAAGGGTTGTAGGCAACCAAGAAGCTACGTGGATAAGAACACTGCCAATGACATTCTTACCAATTTAACTCCTGATTTTACTCGTCCTCCACAGCCTAGATTTGTTTCCAATAACCACAAGGTAGAAGCAAGTATCTCTTTTCAGGAATTAATCAAATGTATTAAGTCAAAATCCCTGGGATCGGACGGAATTTCTTATTCCATGGTTAAAAATCTACCCGACTGTGGAATTAGATTCTTACTTCTTTTATACAATCTCTTTTTAAATTATAGTTTTGTTCCAACTCGATGGCGCATTATCTCCGTAATTCCAGTTTTTAGGCGAGGGTTAAATGTTTTGGATAAATCATACCGACCTATTTCCTTAATTTCTTGCTTATGCAAAATATTTCACATGATTTTAAAAAATAGATTGGAGAGGTTTCTCGAAAAAACTAATAGATTTTCTGACAATACAGTTGAATTTAGACAATCGTATTCTAGCATGGATAGTTTGTCCTCTCTTGTTACTAGAGCGCAAATTGGATTTTCTAAAAATGAATACACAGTAGACTGGACATTGAAAACGCATATAACAACGTTGATGTCACTTCATTATTGTTAATTCTGGACAGTTTTGGAGTAGGATCTACAATTTGTGAATATCTAAGGTATTTTTTAAATGAATGTATGTTGACTATTGAAACATCGGATTATAAGTGTCAGAGAAGTACAGGTCGTGGTTTACCTCAAGGAGATCCTTTGTCTCCTTTTCTATTTAATGTAGTTACAGTTCCTGTTTGTAAATTATTGTCAAATGTTTATTTTAATCAGTATGCCGACGACTTCGTCATATATGTAATTATGAAAAATTTAGAAGGAGCCACTTTAGAATTACAATCGGCATTATATTTAATATATGAAAAATTTTACGATTTAAATTTCGACATATCTGCTTCAAAAAGTAACGTTTGTATATTTAAAAGAGGTTTACATAGAAATAGTATAGATTTAGAAATTAACGGTAGGTCTTTACAGGTTGTGGATTCAGTTAAGTACTTGGGAATGCTGTTGGATCGTTCTCTTAGATGGGGACTACATATCAAACATTTGTCACAGAAAACTTTAAAATTTATTAACATATTTAATGTGCTGGCTGGTTCTGGATGGGGGCATACATCCAATTCATTTAAGAAGATTATATATCTCTCTTATTCGTAGTAGACTTGACTACGGAAGTTTTTTATTTGACAATAGCTGTAACTCAAATTAAAAGAAGCTAGATGTAATTCAAAATTCGTATTTGAGATAAATTTATAGGTAGTTTTATTAAAAGCACTCCAAAGTATGTTATGGAGAGTGAACTTTGTCTTCATCCGTTGTTTTTGCGTCGTAGATTTTTAGCAGGGAAATTTTGGTTTAAAAGTAAAAGTATGAATAAAATCAGTATTAGTTTAGTAGAACAGCTTTCTAGCTTATGTCATAATCGGTTTTGGAATAATAAGCGTAAACCTATTTTAGTATCGATCCATGAATCATTTAATTCTCTCCCTATTTATATTAGTAATAGATTGGAAATGTTTTCTTTAACTACTTGGGTGACGAACATTGATCTAAGTCACATTATTAAAATTAATATTGGCAGGTTACCTATACTTCGGTATAGTCAGTCAGTTTAATATTCGGGTTTTGAGGAATTTATGTATGGATTACCTTTACTTCCAATTATTCTGATTGTGTTTCTATATATACTGATGGATCTAAAGATATTAACGGAGTTAGTGCTGCTTTTCTAGATACTCATTCATATATTTCATTTAAGTTAAAGTTAGATACCAATAGTTCTATAATGTCAGCTGAACTTACAGCGATAAAAGAGGCGCTCTCATATGTAGAATTAACCAATTACAACAAGGTAGTGCTGTTGTCTGATTCGAAAAACTCGCTTCAACACCTGGCTCGGTGCACCTCGACCGTTCGAGGAACGATATTTTAAAGATTATTTGTAAGCTCACTTCTCAAGGAAAATCGATTATCCTTCAATGGATACCGTCACACATAGGTCTAGTCTATAACGAGGTAGTGGACGGTTTAGCAAGGGAAGCAGTCTCCGATGGTACTCCGTGTTTGAGGTATCTGGGATATAGTGACTTTGTTAGTGTTATTAAAAAAAAAGTTATGATATGTGGAAGGAGTATTTTGATGAGGTTTCGAAATTGAAGGGAATATGGTACAGAACGATCCAGTCGCATCCACCTAAGTCGCTCTGGTTTGACAATAAGGACGTAGTGTTAAGCAGGACGGAATTGACCGCTGCATTAAGGCTTCGTTCCGATCACATTCCTTCAAATAACTTCACCTTTTTAATGGGTAAATCTACAACCCCAAATTGCCCAAGATGCAACGTGTTTGACGACGTATATCATGTTTTGATGGAGTGTGTCGGTAACGAGGCCTTAAGATCTCGTAGGGTGATGGACGTGGGAGTCTGTAACAGCTCTCTGACAGATCCTCTGTCCGATTTGGCCAGGGAACTGTACAAACTTTTGTTAATCAAGCGCTATTGATTGTGTATTTTTTTTGTTTATTTTTACTTTAATTGTATAATTTATATTGTGTCAATTATGTAAGCTTATGAACTCGGGTGTCATAATTGCTTTGCGATAAAACTCTTAATTAAAGAATAAAAAATTAAAACTAAAACCTAATAACCTAAAAAAACTAATAACCGATAAAAATACAAGTCTGGCAGTTTCCAGCCAAACCGCCCTGAACGTGTAAGAATTTTGAGTAAAAAAAGGTCATAGGGAACAAGATCAAGTTATGCGTCAATCTGTTCGTCGCCTAATCCTTTTGCGAAAACAATCGGTCTGGCATGCTCAAACCGGCTTAAAACTCAACCAGACCGGGATAAAGCTACCTTCTGTGAAAAGGTAAATAATGAGTAATTTGCACTTAATGAAGCTTGATTTTAATATATTATTTAGTATGTATTCTTTCCGAATTTTAAATTTTTCTACATCATATTGCTACCACTCGATCCACCATCTTGAAAAAATGGCGATGTCTTTCAATATTTTGGCTATATCTCTTTACGGACATACTTTACGATAAAAATATGTTCTACTTTTCTCGATATGAGAACATTCAAATGAGAAGTTCCCATATCTAGAAGTTTGTAAATAAACATAAAGACCGCCATTTTATGACGGCGGCCGTCTTGAATTTACAATCATATTGAATGTACTAAATTTTAGTGTCAATAAAACCAAAATTATATGTACTAAATATCAGATCCGACTGTCAAAGATAAAGGGGTTAAATTTCTATTTGAATGTTGACGGCTTACAAAACTGGGAGTTTTACAAACTTTGGAACTTTGTTTCTTATAAAATTGATTTTATTAGACTAAAATATAAAGCGTCACACAAATTTAATTTTTTAATAATTGCTACACAGAAAATATTTTTCACTAATATTAATTTTAATTATTATAAGATTTTATTTTAGTGTATACTAAAATAAAATCTTATAATATAATAAATTTGGTATTATTGCTACTAAAATTTGGTATATTCAATATGATTGTCAGTTCGAATGGCCGCCGCCGAAATTGGCGGTATTTATAATTATTTACAAACTTCTCGATATGAGTATCATCTGAAAGGGAAAAAAAGTAGAATATAGTTGATTATAAAATATCACTAACACAAATAAAATTTCCCTGAAAGATTCTGCAGCGCTAAAACTATTAATTTAACATAAACTACTCATAAAATAAATTGTAGAAAATTGTATTTAGTTCAACTTTGTAAAACATACTTTTATCGTAAAATTTAATACTGAAGAGATATTGCCAAAAAATTCAAAGACATCGCCATTTTTTCATGATGGCGGATCGAATGGTAGCACGATGAGATGGCAAATTTGAAATTCGTTAAGAGTACATTAAAATCACGCTTCATTAAGTGCAAATTAGGTACTCATTATTTACCTATTCACAGGAGGTAGCTTTATCCCGGTCTGGTTCACTGGTTCAGTTTTGAGCAGGTTTGAGCATGCCAAACCGATCGTTTTCGCAAGAGGATTAGGCGACGAACAGATTGACGCATAACTTGATCTTGTTCCCTTTGACCTTTTCTTACTCAAAATTCTTACACGTTCAGGGCGGTCTGGCTGGAAACTGCCAGACTTGCATTTTTATCGGTTTCTTGTTGGCGCACTGCCGTGTATCAAAACAGTTTTCTTGTTCCTTATGACCTTTTTTACTCAAAAAATCTTCACACATTTTGGAACATAAAAAAAATTGCCAGGTTTAGAATTACTACCAGACCGGCGGTTTTATACCAAACTTTTGGGCCCCTAGCGATCTACCTATGCTTGTTCGCGATGACCTCCTTTTTCGAAGCCGAGCTCTAGCTCTAAGACGGACTAGACCTTTTAAAGTTGAGAGTCTTATTTATAATATCTGAGAAACTGAATTATTTAAATATAACGATTTATTTTTTAAATTTAAATAAGTCTTTACGACCTTATCCTACATTTAAATTGTGAGTACTTAAGTTGGAGCTTCTTTGAGGACTACTTAATATCCCCTACGTTAGTTTGACGTATCCCATTAAATTTTGATACTTCTTTTTAACGCCCTAAGCAAATAAACTGATCTTCATGCTTTGGTTACCAGATACATGTGGGACACCAATAATATCTTAATCTGACGCGCTCGAGTTACTATAATGATCTACCACTAGGTCTCCCCTACTATTATGCTTTCTCTAATAGGCTATTCTACATTTTTTTAAAATATATTTTTAAATGTTCGTATCGATTCGATAGTCTAGTATTTTTATTTCCTGGAAATAATATATATTTATGCACAGAAAAAATGATTAAAAGGAGATGTTCTAGAAATGTATGAGGCGTGGGCCAGCACTATGTACACTATATGTAAATATAGCTACATAACATAGTAACCGTTCCCTATTCTTTATTTTATTTTGTTTTACTTCGTTTCAATGTACACTTAAAAATATACAAAATATACTAATTTAAATATACACTTAAAAATTATCTTCGTCATGGAGAGCAACACAATCAGATCAGAATTATCCAAAGAATGGCATTTTAAAGATGACAGTTGATTGACGTATATCGTAATATCTGCGATATAAAAAAAATTGCACAAATTGAATTTTCGAATCACGAATTCGGTTTTGATAAAATTAGACTACCTACGGGATAACTTAGGTAAGAGAGAAAGGTATACAATAAAACAACATGGCGGTGCTACTATATTCTCTAGCAACTATTAACGAGCACAACCCAAATACCACACAATGGTCATGATGTGAGCACAGCAACCTACTGTCCGTTTTCCGGAGATACAACTACAATAGTAGCTGATTATTTTATCATCCTAACTTTATCCTTCCTTTACTAGCAATATATAGGTGTAACATGTTCGTCCTGAGCTATGTCTAGATTTGATACGGCCTCTGATTAATAGAAGATTAAGTTGGGGTGAGGTTGCTATAACTTCCAGTTGATCAGATATTTCTACCTGAAATGATCCATGCTGCCTCATATATTCCCCCAAATAGCTTCATGATTATTTTATTCAATAGGTACCCAGCCCGAAAAGTATCAAATCAGACATGGACATTTCAGGGAAATATTCAACTCAGGAACTTGATCATCAATTCTTGTGAATTGGGCTCTAAAGCGGTTGATCCGGTTATCAATTAGAAATTCTGCCTACCGATTGGGCATATTCATTCTCTGTATTGCTCGAGTAAGAATAGCACTGGAAGAGATTGCAAAGAAAGACGTATGACGTGCAGAAAGACGTCTCTTCCCAGAACTGTCAACTACGTCAAAAGTCATGTCAAAACAACTGTCATGACAAAATAGGGTTGTCGCATTAAAAAACTTTTCAAATAATAATTTTTGTACGCATGTAAATGTTTATTAAATATATTTTTTTGTATTTTTATGAAATTCCCATTATTTTTCCTATTTACCTATGTGGTGTACATAGAGCTAGCCCAAAATCAAACATCTCCTTTAAACGATAAATGTTTGCGCCAAAACGACCATTATCGTGACGTCATAAGAACAGAAACAAATAAATGTCATATGTGCGTGTGTAGTGCATCAACTTTAGATTTAACTTTCGCTGTTGTTTATTCGATTTGATTATGTTCTTATGACGTCACTTACAAGAAAAATATGGCGGCTGGCGTTTTAGGTCACGTGACATACAGATAGAAAAAGTAGCTTTATTTTCGAAATTATAAATAAATTGAATATTTATATAATAAAATAATGTTGTATTCGTATTTCTTACGATAGAAACTATATAAATAACAAATTTATATCATTTGATTTTTATAGATGAATCTAGCCTATTGCTTTAAGCGCCATACTCACCGTCCAGCCTGCAAATCCATGACCGTGGCATTGAAGCTGTTTATAGGCAAAAATGAAGTATAAATGATACTATTGACACTAATCACGGCCATATTTAGTACTAGTGCTGGATGTGGAGGCTAGACCGTGAGTGATGCCCCTTAGCCCTGGCACCCACGAGAGTTTTTTTGTGATCGCGACAAAAAAAAACTGCACTCTAAATAGATCTCTGCGCTAATACTGAATATCGAAGTGTCAAGTGTCAGATTTGACATTTCTAATCGATTTTCAGCTCTATAATTGTATTAGCGCACAGTTCTATACGTAACGTAGCCTTAGTGTAATTCTATTTCAAGATGGCCTTGTAAAGCCTGTTTCTCACTCAGATTTTAGAAGCCTGCTATGGTATTTTATTAATTTCTGACATATAAGTGCGGAAAACCGACACCAAGATATCCCCTTTAAATAATGGGGAGGCCACAACACTCGACAACGCCATTTATTTACAACCAGCTACGCGTCGTCGATTTATGCGTTAACATATAATACACACACATAAACATCGTCTTTATTTATCATTAATTTTTCGATGCCTCTGAAAAAATATTTAACTTAAACAGTAAATAATGAATATTCATCGATGAAAACCCGGAAAGAAATTTACGCTAAAGGAAAAATGCTCATAGACCCAGAAATTTCAATTTGCTTTGAGGCAAACTGAATTACCTAATTGATTTTACATTTTATTTATGTTTTCGTTCTAGATTATCTCCTGTTTTAACCATCTAAATCAGGAGATTGTCTCCATTTATATCCGACTACGGCAAAGCCAGAAGGGAGGGTAATGATATTGTCAGACTATGTATTATGTATGTTTTTTCCACCGTAGCGCCGAAACTACTGGTCCGATTTTAATAAAAAACCTAACCAAGAGCATGTCAGGACATGTCTAAGGAGGGTTCCGTAACTATAAACACGTAATAGGTTTTTTTAAATTACTTCAAAAGCCACTGGCCGATTTCATTCAAAATATTTTTCCTATAGAGTATTTAGCATAATTTATCAGCATGAAAAATTGGAATTTTCCAAGTCTCATAGTTTAGAAATGCCAGAGAGGAGACCAACTTATAAACGACTTTGGAGGCCGATTACTCAAAAATGGTTGCCATTATTTACCTTTATTTTAAAAGACCTATTCAATTATATTATATTTTTCATCCCCACTTCACATGTATGGAGAGCCCCCCCTAAAATGAAATAATAATTATTATTTTACTATTACTAATACTGATGCTAAAATTGAGATCTATACATAGTCTTTAACTATACCAAATTTCATCCATTCGTATTGATAATTACAGATGCTAGAGGTGCTGACAGACAGACAGACAGACAGACGGACAGAGCGAAACTATAAAGGTTCCTTGAGTATTACGGGACCCTAATAAATCAGGTATCAATAGATTCGTAATCTATTGACACTCGTTAATACTCGTTTATTAAGCCCGGGTAACAGAGGCTTTATTATAATTTACGTAGTTGGGTTATAGTTATTGCGTCATCATAAAATTGAAAATAATAATACTTTTTTACATATAGTATCTACAGGTACAAAACTTGCAATTGCAATTTAATCGTCAAACTCCTATCCCCGTACTAATAAAAAGATCACTAATAGAAAGATACACAATGGATAACTGGACATTGTAACCCTATCGCGACCAAGCCACTGATCGGGTTTGATAAAATTTTGATAGATAGTTTATAGGTAGGATATATAATTTCCACGGATAACATTTGCCTTCACACGACGCCTGGTGGTGTGAGATATCGAAAGTATTTCAGACAATGGTGTGGTGAGATCGCTAAATTACACCAATTACGCTATATTATAAAAAGATATTAAACGTTTCTTACCCACTGTTTAAAAAAGTGGCCACCACAAACCAAAATACTATTAGATAGTATAATTGTCATTTGTATTTCTTTTCCAGTAATTATTTTAATTGTTTTAGAGGTAAGCAATTAATTGTTTATTACATTTCATATGAACAATTGATGAACTGTTAAAATATGCGACCAACGCCGTTGTAATCCAGACTCGTAATTGCCTACATCTAACCTTATTCTATCTTTGGACGCTGTGTACAACAACTAGTTCCATAGTAATTATAGTACCAATGTTCTTTAGTGGCATAAAAAAAGAAACAACTAAAACACTCAACTTTTAGTAATTATAGTACCAATGTTCTTTAGTGGCATACAAAAAGAAACAACTAAAACACTCAACTTTTCGTTACTTCTTTACTACTACACGCTATAAAATTATCATCCCTCTTAACTTTACGCCCTCAATTCCCGGTACACAAGTGCGGAGGCCTATATTTTACACACGTTGTCCTCATAATCACACGATGTCACCAGCTTTATGACATTAATATTTTGCAGAGCTTCTGCTGAACAAGGAACACGCATTTGTTTTAAAACAGCAACATTTTTATATTTTAGGAAAGACAACATAAATATGGACCGAATAATACAAAAAGTAGGTACAGTAAGTAATCAGTTGCAAAATTAAAAAGACGTTTTTTCAAAAAAACTTTTATGCTATATAATTTTTGTTAAAACAATGATATCCATAAACGCAGTATATGTAAGTTAATAAAATCAATTTTGTATTTATCTTCATACATTTTCAACTGATGTGACGTCACTCGTGCATCGATTTTTGTATAGAGCGTTTCGAATGCTCTCCAATGGTCAGTCTTTGTGAAGTCTGTATTTCGTCAACGGTTGATCGTAGATATGCCATTGCAAAGACAACATTTCCTGGCATTATATACTTTTCGAAAAGCCAATAAAAAAATGCGTGTTCCACATTGTCTCAAGTACTCGTAGAAGCGTATATACTTTAGGTACCTACTGTAAATTATTTCGTGATCTCTTTTGTATGGGTTAGAAGTAGATCATTGCACCTACGACTATGTTCTAGAAAAACTATTTTATTCTCTTCATTTACTAGATGTTTCCCGCGACTTACCGTACATTTTGCTGCGAATAACGCCCGAAATTGAATAACGTATCTAAAATCTTAGCTTGACTTCAATCTTAAGATTCCCATACAAAAATGGACGTAAATTGACATGAGGTTAATCCTAGGATCGTTGAAATGTATTGAAATCTTGATCTCGGATAGCTAAAATTATATTAAGATTACGGGCGTAAAGAAGCCAAATGTTAATCCGGAGTCCAAATTACTACCATACCAAATTTCATCAAAATCCGAAAAGTAACAAACATCCACACACCCATACATACAAACCTTCGCGATTATAATGTTAGTTGTAAGGATGTATGGTGTACAATGCACATACTACCTACTTACCATCAACATTATAATTTGAGCTTTCCGCTTCTATAAGTCCTATAAAAAAAACTAATACTTACTTTTTGTTCCGATTTATATGACTACGCCTTAGGGTCAATTCACAACGCGATGATACGCGACATGGTGCTGCATTTGTAAGTAAGCTATTCAAAATTGTACTGTATTCACTACATTAGACGATATACACGTTTCATTATAAGAGCGACGCCGCGCTATGCAGAACGGTGCAGTTTGACATTCGAACTCTTGCAATTAAACGTGTATATTATTGTGTAGTGAATACAGTTCAATTTTGAATAGCTAACTACCGCGTCGCGTATCGTCTCGTTTGGGCGTGAGATGACCATTAGGATTGGCATGTAACGTTTATTATTTATCTAAATTAAGCGCCGTAGCAGGGACACGATCTAGAGAAAACACCCTCTTTACCGTTATGAAGATGAGTTGGGCTTATTACCTAAAGACAAAATTTATGCATTACACCAAAGAATCTTTTTTATTTTTTCTGGAATATCATATCCCAATTGAATCTTGACTATACAGCCATCGTATTAAGTGCCATATTCGGTAAGCATGATGCTTAAAAGAAAATATTTTCAGATCCTAGGTATATCGAGTAGGGTAAAGGTACTAATAAAACAGATTCCCAAAAAATTATTTTTATTAGAAATCCAAAAATTACGAACAAAAATTTTCACAAGTCCAATATCCCTTTCAAATATGGGCTCACATTATTTTAAAGGGATATACAAAGTCGAAGTTTAAATGTTTAGAAGAAATTATCACAAACGAAGAAGCTAATACTTTATTATTTACATTGAATCAATGTATATTACAATTTAGATATGTCTATACAATATAATTTATTGCTATATATTTACATTAGATAATACTGTGCTTACATTAAGGAATTAGATACAAACCCCTACTGCTACTTGTGCTATGCACGAAACCTGTACTTACATGAAATTTTAACTAACAATCATCACCTGAAATCTTAAACCACGTTAAATATCAAATCGTTCCTTAGAACTAGTTAATTAATTTTATTCGGGATGGATAAGAATAAATCTGTTCGGTTTGAGCAAAGTTGGCGTTTTATCGTTTAATGCAAAGTAACTTCTTAAATGCTCGCCTAAAGTCCATGTTGAAAATTGTATAGATTAGAGGATTTAGCGCCGAGTTGATGTATCCGAGCCACGTCACGAAATTAATGAACTTGTTCGATAAACAACAGCTCGAACAGAACGGTATTACTAAGTAAAGCACGAAGAAGGGTAGCCAACACACGACGAAAACCCCCATTATGATGCCCAAGGTCCGTGCGGCGCGCCGCTCCCGGGTCAACGAGATCCGTTGTTTCTCCTCAATGAACTGGTAAACTATATTTTGTTGATGCGCCCTTTGTACTTTTGGCTGTGTTACTGATGACGAGTCTATGACCCCTATGTCGCCATCATGGGTCTCTTTAGAATTACTATCCGAGGACGTGTTTCTGTTTTCGTGGTTATCGGCCATCTCTATGACGGAATTATCGTTCGACAGTATCGGTATTATAAGTTTTTTCTGCGACTTGTCGTCTTTGCTCCAGTATCGTCTAATCTGTTTCTTCTTGGGCGTCACCTTTTTTGATTTCCTCTGTTTCTTCTCGCCCTCATGCTCATTGTGGTTCGGCTCGGAGCTCACGGAATCCTGGTCGTGATGGTCGCCCTTTCCCTTATTATGTCCGCACGATATGGTGCTAATTTTGGTCGCTTTAGCACGGTCTCTTAATCTCTTCTTTGTAGCTAGATAAATTTCGAAGTACACAACCGTCATTATTACTAATGGGATATAGAAGGATCCGGACGAGGAGAATATGACGAAGCCTGGCTGCGACGTGAGGCGGCAGGGCGTATCCGGCTCAAAGATGTCCGGCCAGTCATTCCACCCCAGCAGCGGCGGGGAGCTGATGATGAGCGACAGCGCCCACACGATCCCTATCATGAGGAGCACTCTCTGTAACGTCCGCTTCTGTGCGTAGTTGATCGGGTCAGTGATCGCCCAGTATCTGTCGAGGGCGATTGCGCACAGGTTCAGAATGGACGAAGTGCAGCACATTATGTCGCAGGTGAGCCACATCTTGCACATATAAATCCCGAACACCCATTGTCCGAGGATAGAGTAGGCGACGTTCAAAGGCAGGACCAGGATGGCAACCGTCAAGTCGGCGACCGCGAGCGACACTATGAAGAAGTTCTGGACTATCCTAAGCGGTTTGTAGGTGAAAACGCTGAGTATGACGAGAATGTTTCCAACGATCGTGGATATAATGATGAGTGTGAGCACTATGGCCGTGCAGATGGCCTCCCATTCTGGAACGGCGAGGGTTATGCCGAAGCTGCTTGGGTACACGGGGTCGTCGGCTACGGCGCAGTCGTTGGCAATGTCTATCTCGTAAGACTCGGAGAAGTTAACGTCGGAGATATTGACGTAAGCGTATGTGTGTGTCTGCCCCATGGTGGATTCTATGATTTAGTTTCACGTCCCATTGTTTATGTTGGGGAGGATATTTCGTTTTCCCGTAGCGAGTGAGCCCCTGTAAGTCTTCATTTGATCCAAAAATATTATTTTCATGAGGTGAAATATCTTATACGGCATTTTGTGTAACTGAATACGCCTTTCAAATTTATTGAATAAATATTAATAATTCCACTTTTATGTTCGTCGGTATTATTTCTTAATTGGATTTGTATTTTCCAATAATTTCTCCGAGTTGCCGATGATTGGTCTGTAACAAAAGAAAACACGCATATAAAGAGGTGTTCACAACATACAACCAATTATGAATATGATTATTGAATAAGAATCATTACTTTTAGTTTTTAGATAAAAACTCTAGCACATTGTATAAATAAGAAGTATTAAAATGAAACCATCATCTAACTCTATACTGATATTAAAAAAGAGAAAAATTTTGTTTGTTTGCATTGATTAGGCTCCGAAACTGCTGTACTGTACGTACGGTTCCCGCGAGATTTCATTTGCGCGCACAAAGTCGCGCGCAACATCTAGTAAAATATATTAATAATAATAATAATAATAATAATAATAATAAAATATCTTTATTAAACACATAAGGGACATGACGCAGCCAAATTTTACCAAAAAACAAGTAAATTATACACTAACGTACTATAACATTCAAAGAATATGAAAAGAGACAGTTTTAAAAACACAGCTGATTAAGGCTATGCAATGCCCACACCATGTGTTTAAAGGGATGCCACTCTATTACAACTTAACCTAAATATAAAACGATATTAACTAAATATATAACTTTATGACACGTCATATTGTACGTAATATATAATATGCCGTAGTTCTTATTTAATCTCATTCATTTGTTGTTACTTGAAATTGCTAAATTTCATTGGGTTTCCTGCTCTTTAATAATTCTAGGAATTTCCACACCCGTCTGGTTACATAATGTCAAAGCATGTCGCAGACCAAAAGTTATACTGAACAGCAATTTATATATTTAAAAGAAAGTCGTGTTGGTTACACTATTTATAACACAAGAACGGAGACGGGCATAGGATAGTTAAGTGTAGTATTAGTATGTATATATAGTATGTATGTATGTATGTATGTTCGCGATAATCTCAAAAACTAATGAAAGTATTTTCATGCCGTTTACATTTACCGACAGAGTGGTTCCTTAGGAAGGTTTAGGTCGATAATAATTTGTTAAGGTTTTGTGGATATTGTTTGATTTATGACGATAATTGTTGAAGTTGATATGTCTGTCTTTTAAGGATAGGTTACTATACCCATTCTAAGTTTAAAAAAATATTAGAAATAATGTGGTATTTTCAGAAGCTTTTTAGACGGATATAATTTAATTATCCTTATCTAGGAGATTATATCCAGGAGATATCTTAAAATTTAAAATTACGTGTGAAAATTTATTATAAGATATATATTTTTACTCTGTGCTACTACTATACGCAGGTATATTTGCTAAAGAAGTTTTTTGCCACGATTACTCTCCCACGCGGGCGAAGCTCCGGGCAAAAGCTAGTAGAATAATAAAAATATAGACTTTACTGTAGTCTATTATTTGATCTCACCGAGAAAATTCCGGCGAGAGAAATAAGATATGACGTGAATAAAAATGAAATCTAAGCAACGACCAGAAAAAAAAACAACCGAATGCATAACCGCCTCCTTTTTTGGAAGTCGGTTAACAGAAAAGTGAGGAAAATGCAGCAACTAAATACACTCTTATGATTTCACTTGCGAGTTAAATAGCGAATTATATGTAAAATGCATTTCTGAATCATTATCAACTTTACTTTTGCCAAGTTAAATAATATTATCATATCATATTTAGTGAAGCGAAAACGTCTGACCCCTTCTTTCGAAAATTATGCAAACGGAGGTGTGTAAATTTGACACAGTTAAAGTGTATGTGGAGGTAGGGGTGCAGAAAGCTAATAGTACAGGAGGCTAGTAGTACAGGAGGCTGGTAGTACAGGAGGCTAGTAGTACATGAGACTAGTAGCACAGGAGGCTAGTAGTATAGGAGGCTAATAGTACAGGAGGCTAGTAGCACAGGAGGCTAGTCGTACAGGAGGCTAGTAGTACAGGAAGCTAATAGTACAGGAGGCTAGTAGTACAGGAGGCTAGTAGCACAGTAGGTTAGTAGTACAGGAGGCTAATAGTATAGGAGGCTAATAAATAGTACAGGAGGCTAGTAGTACAGGAGGCTGTATTTCGCCATTTTCAGAATACAGGCTGTACTACTTTATTATTCGCTTCCACAACGCTTTTCTACTACAACTTATATTTGCAATGAACATTTTGCATAATTACATACATAGTTGAAATCTATCTAGTCTTCCAGAAAGCCTGAAGTCTATACTGTCCGTGGTAGAATATTATACAATCTACATCGTGCGTGTCGAAAATACAGTAGGCACAGTTTATTTATGCGTACCTACATCGATCATCGAATGCTCAATGTATGCATAATTTCTATTCAAAAACATTTACCTAACCCATTTTATATAAGCTAAGAATCTGAATGATTTCCCATGCAAATACCCACGGTACCGTTGTACGCACACAAATATTCGCCAGGGGACAGTTGTTCACAACACAATACAATTCATAACGACTCCCTTTGTAAAACCAGGTTTTCATCTCTTAAGCGCCCCCGAGACGACCAAACGGTTTGACTAAAACCTAACGTGTTTGATGCAACCGTTTGATGTCGGTTTAATCGGTTTGTCAACCGGCACTGTGCATTTTCGTTCGGTACGCCGCTGTAATCAGACTTGTGACACAAACAAAGATGCCCTCGAACGCGTTTTATTTTTAACCGACTTCCAAGGAAAGAAGAGAGTTATACGTTCGGCTGTATATATATATATATATTGTATGTTAAACGGTTACCCCGCCGTCTGTAGACCGATTTTCAAAATTCGTTTTTTCATGTATAGCTTATACCTAATCCCAAATTGGAACTTTTGAGATCAAAGTGGAGACCTAATGATGGGATCCATGAGGAATCGAGGGAACTCCTCGAAATTTATATGGACACATAATATGGTGATTTCGACTTTTTCTGAAGTAGTCCAAGGATATGGTACAAAAAAGTAAGATTTTGCTATAAGATATCTACTAGTATATACCCTGGATCCAAAAGTACTGAACTGAACTCCTGACTCCTTGTAGATACATGTTTGGGGATTTTGGCGCTGTTTAGAGAACTGCAAGAATATGCCACTATATCAATTAGAGTAATCATCACCATCATCATCTTATTTACAATATCTAATGGAAGCTTGCGTATTCAATTATACATTCGATCGTTTATTTTAAACGTTCTTAAAATTTATCAACAATAATTTTACAAATATCACTAAAAAGGGAAAAATTATTAAACAAAAACTTAAACCGACTTCCAAAGTAAAAATACCCAAAAAAGTAAGAAATATTGTAGGATATTGTTTGGGCTGGTACCGACTATAAAATTAAGAAGATTGAGTAGAATTTATCCGTGTTTAAAAGGGGAATCATTTAGAAAATAAGATTCATTTCATACTTTTTTGTGTATTTTCACTTTGGAAGTCGATTTAATTTTTTGTTTAAAAATAATTATTGAAGTAATGTTTCGATTTCAACTTCCACAATTCAGATGCTTCTTGATATAATGGCGTTCGGGCGACGGCGCGGGCGTGCCTTCAACTTCCATCTCTTCGTCAAACATCCTCAATCTACAAAATTCAGGGCAAAACTAAGTTTACTTTTATCAAACGCGTCGGAGCACGATCAAATGGCGCGTCAAACAAAACGAAAATTACATATCAAACGAGCTTTAAGCCCGTAAATGTTGGGCAAACCGTTCAAACTAGCTTTGTAAACGATCAAATTGGTCCGACTCAAACCAAAATTTACGTGTTTGAATCAAACCATTTGATCGTATAGGGGGCGCTTCACAATAAACTTTCTTTCCTTTTAATCCGCTTTAAGTTTCAACTATTTGAATATTGTTCTCTATCGCGAGTATCGGTTGCTTTTTGTTTTCAGGAATGAAAATATTATTTTCATCGTATTATTGTTTAGCTAAAGCTTTCAAGCATTATTTTAGTCGAATATGGGTTAAATCACACCGAAATGAAACGATACACCACGCGGCGCTCATTTTTATAACGCTTTTATTAGTTTCACCTGTATGTTTGCTTGCTTGCTTGTTTGTAACCGACTCCTTTGGGCTCGATTTTGTCCTACTTTGAACGATCAGATTTAATTCAAACTTTGCACACCTGTCAAAGACCGATGACAATGCAATAATTCGATTAAAATATCCGATTATCCTGATTAAATTCGCCGGGATTTATCAATTTCTTTCCGCATCCTTTACATGAGAGTAAGGGAGATAGAACTAGTGCGCGAACTACGCATGCGTGCAGTTCTAGGCTTACTCTTTGGCAAATCGTACTAAAAAGCAAAAAAATAAATTATAGTTTAAAAAACTAAAAAACACGCTTTTATAGAAAACCTAACTAAAAATTAGAAAATAAAATTTAATAAACTTGGATTAAGAATAGTGTAAATGAAAAATAAATGTTTATTATTGTAAAAAAGCGTGGGGTGCATAGTGTCAATAGTTATAAACATTTAATTGGCAGATATGAGACGGATCTTCACTTTGATAATATCTTAAAAATCACTTTAAACGAAATCTGACCGTTTGAAGTGGATCAAAATCAAATCCACTGGAGTCGGTTACATACAAACAAACGTACAAGTGAAGACACTGCACCCCACGCTTTTTTACAATAATAAACATTTATTTTTCATTTACACTATTCTTAATCCAAATTTATTTAATTTAATTTTTTATTTTTTAGTTAGATTTTCTATAAAAGCGTGTTTTTTTAGTTTTTTTTTAACTATAATTTTTTAAGTTATATTTGTTTTTCTTTCGTCGTGCAATATATCAATAATTTCGACATTGTAATGTCAGTCCGATTCGCAGTGTGGTTAATTTTTGCGTTGTTCGGAAATTCGTAATGTGGTGGGTTCGAACCCCGGTAAAATGATACACGTTTCATATGACATCAATCATACACTGCACATGCGCTGTGCAGCGCGGTGGAACCTGACATTTGAACTCTTACAATGAAACGTGTATCTTCTTTTGTAACGAATTTCAAATTTGAATAGATATTCTAAAAATGCATCGCCATGTCGCGTGTTTCGGTGTGAATTGACCGTAATGAACATCAGACTGCTTATTGTTCGGCGGCCCCAAAGTATAATTGAAGTTTATCTCCGAGTTACAAATTGTTTGTTAACTTCGTCCGTATTGAAACGTCTGGGCACTATACAAGTAAATTAATTTTACAAAGGTAAAAATTTTGTATTATAAAAATTAATCAACTATTTGATATATAAATTATCTGTGGAAACGGAATTATACACTAAAGAGCGAAGCATTCAGTCGTAATTAAAACACTTGAGCTCAGAGGCTAGGTTTGAGATCGTGACGTCACAGTGAGCGAGATAGATGCATGAGTGCAAAGGGGACCGATGAGAATTGCCTATTAGGATCAGGCTCACACTGAGGCCCAACGCGGCGCGCACTTTTTAAACTAGCGATCCAAAAATTTGCTTTATTCATTTACTACACAAAAAGATGTAAACGTGTTTCATGTACTTTTGTGTAGTGAATTATTTCACTAGAAAATAAATAAAATTAAATAAACACTGTAATCCGACTGCGTAAAATATATAGCCCATGTTATATTGCCATTATTGAGAATCTACTCACACCTCAATTATTAAAATCGGATCAGTACTTTGGGCGCTACGATGGAACGATCAAACATATCGATCCCTTCTTTTGGCCTCACCATAGTCGGGTAATAAAGTAATAATTGCTTGTTGTGGCTATTTAGAATCACATTAATACCGCTAATAGCTAGCCGTTACCATGGGTCATTATGACCCCAGCCGGTTAAATAAATTATCATGTCTTAACCGTTTAGAGGTTAGGGGTAGTTAAGCCTCAAAACTAATGGCCTGTAAATTGTAGCATGCTTTGATTTCTCTGGGCGTTTTTGGCTCCCAAAATTTACTCATTTAGCCTATGTTCCCACGACAGTTTCAGTGGTTGCGACAGAAAAAACAGCAATATCCTCCTCCAATTTCATGGAAGTCGCTTAAAAATAGAATAAAGATGAAAATCAAAGTGTAAAGTGTCACATTTAAAATTTGGTAACTCGACGCTTCACACTTCGATTTTCAGCTCTATTGTATTAGCACAGAGTTCTATTTAGAGTGATGTTTTTTCTGTCACTACCACAAAAAAAAACTCCTGGGAACGAGGGCTAAAGGCCAATTTTAATCGTTTTAATAAAAAATAAAGAAATAGTAGACTTTTTTGCTCATATCAAGAAAAATTTTGATAAAATATAAAGTCATTTTCGCTCGGCAAAATTAATCGGAAACCGATAAATTCTTCGAGGGGTTTGATGCTCCTAAATTTTTGATAGAAAATTTTGTCGTGCCCATAATTCCTGTTGGCAAAGATCGCTTAGGCTGGGACTATATGCTCTGGTATCCGGAAGACATTCTGAGCACTGAAAATATCAAATCAAATCCTTTTATTGCAAGAATGTTGTAGGTACGATGGTCTTACAAAATTACTTAATGTTCTAACAATATATAATATGCAATATTACAACAAATTATAACTAAATAAGAATTTAACTAAAAATTGAATTATTTTAAATTTTAACAATATAGTATAATAGAGTATCAACATTATTAATATCATAGAATTTATTGTTATTAACCATTTTTATAATAATTTGTGTTATTAAATTGGTATTTATTGATGTAATGTCATGTCAGATTTTTTTTATATTAAATTAAATTAATTACATAATAATTAATTATTTAAATGTCATATTTTATTTTTTATACATTATTATATTTAAATTTCATGTATTTATTTAATGTGTAAAAGCAATTATTTAAGAGCCACTTTGTTATTTCTCTTTTACAATTATTTCCATTCAAAATTTTAAAATGGTCGGGTAACTTATTAAAAATGATAATGCCGTTGATGTAGACATATCAAAGCCATTATCATTTTTAATTAGTTACCCGATCATTTTAAAACTTTAAACTTTTTAAAAGAGAAACATAAAAGTGGCTCTTCTTATAGATATCAAAGCGGCACTGAGGCAGATACCATTTATACAAATGTCTTGGCACTTCTATTATTAACATCAGCATTTTTTGGAAAGTAGTGCGGATGTTGCTTTACAAAAACACAAATATCTCTAATATATAAACATATCAAAGGTAGAATCTGCAATTTCAAAAACAATAATTTGCAACCGCAAATGGCTCTTACATACTTTTTCTGAACCTTAAATGCCTTATTTACCTTAGACGACACATATCCGTGGTATGCGCATAGTGCGGCTTCTGTCGAAACTTTTAAGCGTAACACTTTAATTGCGTATACAAACTTGTCGAGTTTCTCACACACGTGGTTTATGTTATCCTTCCAGTTACAGTGCCTATCTACAATATTTCCTAAAAAATTTGCGGAATTCACTTCTACCATTTTAATTCCGTCACTGGTAATATTTAAGTCAATTGGTCGTGTACCGTGTAATCTCTAAATTGAATTATTTTAGTTTTAGTTAGATTAATTTTTAAACTATTGTAATTTAGCCATGTCATAATCTTGTTAATTGTAATATAAATGTCTTTTTGGGACGAATTTACATTCTTACATTTAATAACCTAATAAATTTAATAGCCTTTGTGTCATCTGCAAATTAAATGGTTTCTTGATCCGTCACATTCGGGAGGTTGTTTATATAAAACAAAAATAGTAATGGACCTAGTATACTGCCTTGTGAGACTCCGAAATCATTACACAAAAAGTCCTGCCTACTAGTAATTTCTTTCCTTTCCTTTTTTAGTAAGTTCAAAAAGCTTGACAAATGGGTGCCCCACGAACTCAATGATGTCCAGCGCGAAGTACGCGTCGAGACGTGCTTTGCACTGCTCAATAGACACACAAATGAAGGAATTTTGAACCGCATTGTTACCTGCGATGAAAAATGGATTCTGTTTGATAACCGTAAGCGCTCAGCAAGTTGGTTGGATCCTGGTTCAGCACCTAAACAATGCCCTAAGCGAAAACTTACCCCTAGAAAAGTGATGGTCATTGTTTGGTGGTCTAGCGCCGGTGTGATTCATCACAGCTTCTTACCAAACGTGGTGAGCATTACTGCAGATGTGTACTGTGAAGAACTGAACACAATAATGGAGAATCTGGCACATCTCCAACCAGCATTGGTCAATCGCTCGTCTCCGCTGCTCCTGCACGACAACGCGCGACCTCATACTGCACAGCAGACGGTCTCCAAGTAGTAAGAACTAGGGTTGGAAGCTCTCCGTCATCCGCCCTACTCACCAGACCTTGCGCCTACAGACTACTACTTTTTCCAGAATTTGGATAACTTATTAGGATAAAATTCAATACCCGAGAGGCAGTACAAAATGCCTTTGAAGAATTTGTTGCCTCCCGTCCAGCTGATTTCTTTAAGAAGGGCATCAATAAACCGCCACTGCGTTGGCAAAGATTCATTGATTGCATGGGTGATTACTTCGATTAATAAAATTAAAAAATACATGAAAAAAATTCGTTTAATTTTTTTCATACAAAACGGCAATATCATAGGTAAAGACATAATAATATGGTTCAAGGGCTTTAATAATTTTTGTATTCAGATCGTCAATTCCTACAGAATTTGTGTTGATAAGATTATTTATCATTTGAAGTACTTCATTTTGGTCGGTTGGCATTAAAAAAATTGTATTCAAACTTTGTGTACGTAATGTTTTGGCAATGTAATTTTGTTTTAAATTTGAACTCTTTATTAGTCAATTCTATATAGTATTTATTAAAAGATTCGCATATTTCATTAGGAGCCGTAAGATCTTTCTCATTATAATAAATTGTATTTATGTCTGTATTAGGTTTTATGTCATTAATATTACTATTTATAATGTCCCAAACCGCTTTACTATTATTTTTATATTAATATTATTTTTATTATTTATTATTATTATGTACTCATTTTTAAAGGTTTCATTATTAAAGTCTCTCACAGACCTGTTCCAGGAAACCAGGTCATGTTTATTTTTTACCCTTACTGTGAGAAATTGTCCCGTTTCGTGAACCGATAGACCTAGATGGTAAACCTCGGCAGAGCATTCTCTTATATTACTTGCAAACTGGTCGATGCATGTTTTTTTTCTGGTTGGTGCTGTTATATGTAATTTCATTTTTTTTTTCAAAATGCTAATATGGTCTTAGTGTATATTAAGGATCTAGTGCATCAATGTTCCAGTCGCCGCAACTATTTTTGAAATCGTATTTTTGATAACAGAACTTCTAATTTTTCGATGAAAATGCTAACATTTTTATCGATGGTAACTGATTTAAATTTTTAGAGACACAATTTCAACACAACCGACACTTCAAAACTAAAATTACTAACAAATTCATTAACTATCACTAGATTTTTACACTCTATACTATTTTTAGCGAGTATGCATGATCCACCACTTTTAGTGTTACGCGAGTACAAAGAAATTATTCTATAGCCGGTTATATTAACTAGTGACTCCATTCCTTTTTTTTATAAAGGTTTCTGTTTAGCAAATAATATCAATTTCTATATTTTTTTGCGTCAATTCTGACAACGCACATGCGATCTCTTCAGATTTATATAAATTAGAACTCTGCGTTGATACAATAGAGTTGCAAATCGAACACATGAGTGTCAAGTCAAATGTCAATGTCATATATGACAGCTCGTAACTGGAAATTTTCATTTTCAACTCTATCGTATTAGCGCAGAGTTATATTTTCAGTGCTCTGAATTTTCACCGGCGTTCCGGATTCCGGAGCATATAGTCCCAACCTTACATCTTAGTTAACCTCTCAAACGTGTAATAACCGTGGGGGAGCTATACTAGCCTACTAGCCTCGGCATGGATAGGCCGGCTCGACCAGAGTACTACCACAGCCTCACATGAAACCGGCATGAAATAATGCTTGTGTTTCGCCAAGTGAATGAGGCTACCGGAGGTTAGGGATTTTATGGAACGGGAAAGCATTTGTGTCCATAAGCGGCGATTGCATCCCATCAGGCGATTTGTCTGCTCGCGTCTGGGTGCTAATTATCTCCTTCGGGTAAAATCATATGATCTCGCTACAGGACGTATCAAACATTTGAATTTTTACATTCGTTTATTTGAACGACGCCCCGTACGCAAATGTTTCGTATACAATAGTCTAAATCTATTTTTGGCCTTTTAATTTAACATACAGCTGCCAATAACAGGGATTAGGCGCCTTAATCTGAAAGCCTAAAAGAGGTTCCATAAATCGTTTAAAAAGGAAATAGAATTTTCATTCAGTCGGGAATTGTATGTATACGTTTTTAATTAAAATTTATCGCTTCAGATAGGTTTAATTTTATTTTGTCTAAGACTTTTCATTTACCACATAAATTTCCCAATCTCTTCTCGAGCTGGATAAAGTCCACCACGGTAGCTTACTTCGTGTTGGGAACTCTCACCATTTGAGCGTCCGCTTGTTGTAACTTGTACCTGATAAACTTGTACCTGTTCACGCCCAGACCCGGGATAAAACCTGCTCTCGAGTGCAACCCAAACTAACATCAGGATCTTTTGGAACATTATACACTCTTTGTAATATTATATGACCTAATTATAGTAACTTTGTCTGTGACGCAATCAGAACCTCTATTCTCGTATTTGACTTAAGGCCTCCACAGACGAGAGGCCGATAGTTTCAGTTAGAACTGATGTCAGTTCGGCCTGAACGGATTCGAGCACACACATGGCAAAATCGCATCAGTTCGTTACGGTTTGCCGCGAGCTACGGTATTGTTTAATAATTGTGTAATAATTACACACCGCGAAAACTCACTACGCTTGTACACGATACACGACCGCACGGTCGCGGCTCTGGCGAGAACTGAACCGATTAGTCCACACATGGTTCGTTCAGTCCATCCGTTCAGTCTAGACCAGATTTTGCCAACTTAGTTATTTTACACAGCGAGCTCAAAATAATCATAGTATAGCAAAATCAACATATAAGGCAAAAACTGTATGGTATCTACCATATAAATTCCAAATTTCAATTCTAAAAAAATAAGCCAACAACTACTTAATTTATAAGACAATATGATAATATTATAACAAGCCCTATTGACATTTCTAATGCTTTTAATAACTACTACAAAAATAAATTAACACGAATAAATACAGCTAATTATGAATCTCTTTACCAACAATACGCGACATCAGAACCTAATTCTATGAATTCTACAAAGCCATGTATACGATGACATCAAACAAATTATAAAAGGCCTAAAAATACTAACAGTCTTGGTTATGACAATATCTCGACTAAGGTTATTACGAGGGCTGATTGATAAGTTTCCAAAACGACAAAGAAAAACTTCAAAAATCTATTTAAAATAAATTTATTTTTCAACGTAGTTTCCTTCTACCTCGATGCATTTAGTCCAGCGCTTCTCCAATGCCGTTACACCAGTTTGATAAAATGTTTTCTCCAACCCCTCAAAATATTCGTCCACGGCAACAATGACTTCTTCATTTGATGAAAATCTCTGGCCACCTAACCATTTCTTCAGGTTTGGGAATAAGTGGAAGTCGCACGGGGCCAGATCCGGGGAATAGGGTGGATGCGGTAGAATTCGAACCGCAATTCATGGAGTTTGACGACTGTAACCATTGACGTGTGTGCAGGTGCGTTGTCATAGTGGAACAAAATTTTTTTCTTGGCCAAATGTGGTCGTTTCTTCTGGATTTCTTCACTTAATTTTTGCAGCAAGATTGCGTAGTACTCTCCATTTATTGTTTTTCCTTTTTGCAGATAATACACTAAAATAATCCCTCGAGCATCCCATAAAAACAGTCGCCATCACTTTGCCGGCCGACAAAACCGTTTTTGCTTTCTTCGGCGCAGGTTTTCCGCTCTCAATCGACTGCTAAGATTGTTCTTTTGTCTCGGGAGTATAATAATGTATCCAGGTTTCATCGACTGTTACATAACGCCGCAAAAACTCATTAGGATCTCGGTTAAACAGCGCCAAACACTCCGATGAATCGTCCACTCGACGTTGCTTTTGTTCTACAGTGAACAAACGCGGCACCCATCGCGCGCAAAGCTTTTTCATTCCCAAATGTTGGTGAAAAATATTAAAAACGCGTTCAGATGAAATGCTCACCATCTCTGCTATCTCTCGCAACTTTAAGCGCCGATCATTCAATACAATATTGTGAATTTTTTTGATCATGTCCGGATTCGTGACTTCATTTGGACGGCCAGACCTGTGGGCGTCTTCGCAGCTCTGTCTTCCACGTTTAAAATCAGTTACCCAGGTGTGAATTGTACTCAATGCAGGAGCAGAATTACCTAAAACACTGTCTAGCTTGGTTTTAATCTGGGTTGCTGTTTTCTCTTTTAAAACGTAAAACTTTATCACCGCACGAATTCCGTTTCTTTCCATTGTTAAGAAAATTTACGACAGAGAAAGTTCTACGTTCTCTCAAACAAATTCCATCAGTTCGATTAAATTCAAATGTGGCGTTCTATTTTCAAAAAGATGCCAGAATATAATGTAATATTCCGTTTTTGCGTATCTTTTTTTTAAGTTCGTCGTTTCGGCCAGTTATCAATCAGCCCAGGTAAATATGTAGTTGATTAGATGAAGTCACCACTTAGCCACATTATGAATCTAACTATAGAAACTGGTATATTTCCAGATTGGTTAAAAATAGGAATAATTAATTCTAATAAAAAGAAAAATAAAGAAAATATTGAGAACTATAGACCTATCGCCCTTGGGCCTATTTTTTGCAAAGTGTTCGAAAAACATATATATATATATAATATGCTTTACAATTATTTAGATCAACAAAAACTTCTAGTTAAGGAACAAAAAGGCTTTCGAAGAGATAAAACCATAAATCTTGCTATATATGATTTTTTTAGAAATAGTTATGTTGAGTGTGGATAAACGGACACCAATCTGCGCCGTATTTATGGACATGACGCAGGCGTTTGATCATGTGGACCATAATATTCTGTTGTACAAGCTTGAGGCGTATGGTATAAGAGGTAACATTCTAAAACTCATAGAAATCTACATTAATAATCGCACTCAATATACTAAAACAGTTAGAATACTCTGGTGCACAAACAACATACATTATTATAATTACATAACATTACTATACGATGTACCATTTTAGGTCCACTCCTATTTATCATTTATATTAATGATCTTCCAAAGGCGACTTGCAACCCAATAACACTCTTCGTTGTTGACAGTACAGTAGCAATTAAATGTAAAGACATTAAAACATATAAGCAAGATATAAATAGTACACTGAGCGACATAATCAAATGGTTAGATACAAACAATATAAAAGCGAATATAGAAAAAACTAAGCTCATGCATTTTAGTCAACGTTTAAATGCTTTAAAGCTTAACATTAATTACAAATCTGAGCCAAATTATGAAGCGCAAACTACCAAATTTCTTGGACTCACTATAGACAGTAAGCTAACATTGAAACTTCATATTGAACAACTATGCAAGAAAATAAACAAATCAATTTATGCACTTCATTAACTGTATCAAATTGCAAATGTCAATACAACAGTAACTACATATAATGGTCTAGTGGTTTCAATACTGAGATATGGCTTGGTTTTTTGGGGAAACTCGACAAACATTGAAATAGTCTTTAATGCAGAGAAACGGTTATTAAGAGCTATTTTTGGGCTATCAACAACCGATAACCTGTAAACCATTTTTTATTATAAATAGAATCCTAACTCTTACGTCTCTGTATATCTACGAAGTTGCAACTTTTGTCAAACTAAATCCAAATTTATTTGAGTTAGCCTCAGTAACGAGCAACAGGCAACAACGTGACATAATATGTCACGTTGTTGCCTGTTGCTCGTTACTATATCGTTGACGATATATTATATCGTTGACGATATATTATATCGTTTATGTAATCGTATGACCAATACCACGCTAGTGCATAAAAGTATTTTTCATATGTCTCCTGCAATTTATAATAAATTACCAAAGGAATTAAAAGCAATTAATTTAAAGTTATTTAAGAATAACTTAAAAAGATTTCTGAAGAAAAAAATGTAATTATAATATATCTGACTATTTATATGATAGATTAAATAATATTTAGAAATAAATAAAAAAAAGTAAATAAACTTATGACATTGATTTGTAATAATATTGACTATTGATTTGAATTGACTTAACTGTTTGAATTGAATCTATTAACTTTTATAATTCTTATCAAAATTAACTATTTCAATTATACTATTTATCTTATTTTTTGCAATTTAATATATTTTCATCCTGACGGAATATTATCAATTTATTTCAATTTAAATTAAATTGCATTTAAATTATAATTATTATTAATTCAGTTACCTACAACTATAATATACATTTTGCATGCCTACTTATTAGGTAAAAAGACTTGAACCATATATAATTATTGTAACATCTATTGTAACAGTGCTTTCTACAAATTATAAATGATTTGATTGATTCGATTTACAAAGCTTTACTACTAAATTAAGTATTTTATTCCATCCTTAGTAGGAATTTAGTTCTTAGTACTGTTTTAGTAGGAAAGAGCCAGACAGTAATCATATGCAAAATGGTCTAGGTTGGGCACAAAAAAAAAAAAATTTACACCTTATCATAATAATTCATACGTCCGTAATTTGCTTAAAACTACCCATTTAATTAATATATACGTAATATTTCCTAGTATATTTTAATTTAACGGTATTTATAATAAAACTCAATATAATATTAATTTTTATATTTTATATAACAAATCCTAAAATGCCGTGATTTTTTGGGGGCTTTACGGATTCCTAAGTTTAGTAGCTTTTTAATAGTTTTTAGTATTATATTAGTAGTTTTTAGTAGAAATCGACGCGAGTTTAGTAGATTCGCAAAAACAGACCTGGCAACACTGGAACGAATCGCTTCAGTCCATCCTGCCGACTGATGCGATCTCGAAATTCCACACAGACGAAACGATTTTGCATCCGTTCAGGCCGAACTGAAGGAAAACCGGACCGTATATGGGCCCCTTAGTCTTTCAATTTACTTTCAACGAATTATAAATGAACCATCTTGATATTATAATAAACTGATATTTGAAGTTAGGACAAATCAAAGCGCGTTAAACGTTGGCTTGACGTTTATAAGAGTACGAATAAGAATACCATTTCGCTGTTTTAACATAATATCGAGTTGAAACTGTATTTATTGTAATTAATTAATTATTTATAAAATAATGAAATATATATTTATATTATAACAACATAAGCATAATTTATAATAATAAATAAAAAGCATTTATATTATAACAGCATAACAACTTAAGCATTCCACCTGTCTCAATATACTGAACTGTCATTAATGATTGGATCGGCGCTCGCTCATGATACGGCGCGCGCGCACACTTTGCGGCCGTACGGCGAATGCGATGCATATTGCATCTCCCGAGCGTACCGCAGCAGGTATAGGCTTCTTGTGTTCGCACCTGTAACTGTGGCGCTCGCGTAAACAGGGCGCTACTGTTTTAAGTAATTTATTAGTTTGGGTAGTAATGCTTGAAAATATGTAAGTTTGTATATATTTATGTATAATAGTATACATTATGTATTCCTGCATGGATGCGTGGATGTAGGGTTGGGTGTATGGATATCTGGATTACTTTGACACACACTCTAAATAGACTTGTTTCAATATGCGCTTTTTATTTTGTTCGTTTAATTTATTAATTATATCTTTCGGTAGTTCATTGTATAGTCGCGGCACAATATATGCTGCTGTTCTTTCTCCATACTTGTTGCTACTTGCTAAAGTGACTGCTTTTTTCTGGGTCATTTTTCGTAAATGTATTTTAGCTGTAAACCTAACCTAACCTAAACCTGTAATAGGTTTAATAAGTGTAGTGTTAGAAATATTTTCTGCAAGAATTAAGTATTTAAATTTTGTATATATATGGGCAATATTTTGCATAAACTGAATAATTTACTGTAGTCGTCTTTATATTTATTTTTTATTTTTGATGGAACAATTAGTTTAATTAGTCTTAATTGTAATGTATATACTTTATTTAAATAGCTTTTAAAAGTTCTTCCATAGCTTGTGAGCCCATATTATATTATTGAGTCAGCTAATGCATTATATAAATTAATAGGAATCTTATAAGGTACTTTGTGCCTAATTATACAAAACTTTGACAACAACAGTCTCAGTTTAGCGCAAATATAGTCGATATGCGAAATAAGTGATCGTCTATTATGACTCCTAGGTAAGTAGCTTTATTTGTTTGTTCTATATTTGGGCAGGAACATGTTTTGGTCTTTTCGGGGTACGTATGTAGGCATTGATGACTGTGAGCAATATGTTTAAGATGTTGTAATGCCGGTTTACGTCCAGAGCTTATATAAATAAGTCCTGCATCGTGTGACCAGATACTTAAGGTAGTAAAGTCTTCTTACAATTTTTGAAGGGCTACATTTAGATTTTTATCAGAGATAACGAGGCAAGTATCATCGGCATATTGGTAAATAGAGCAGTGTTTTATTACATTCCCAGCGTCATTTACATAAAACAAATAATGCAATGGTCCTATTACTTACCCTTGATCTGTGCCAATTGTGACATCGACATTTTTACTCATTGAGTTGCTTATTTTAACGGTATACTTGGATATAATTTATACACAATTTTAATAATTATCCACGTATGCCAATGTCGTCTAATTTTTCAATGAGTAGATTATGTTTTAAAGTGTCAAAAGCTTTACTAGGACCTTAATCTATCAGGACATAATGGTCCTGATTATATAAATTAATAAGTGAACTGATGAAGGACATGTTCTTTTTAATTCAGTTTACTATTAACTTCGTCAGTAAATTGAGATAATAATAATGTTGTGCTTTTTTTAGGTCTAAATCCAAATTGTTAGTATGTTATTTGTATCATAAAAATTAAGAAGAAGTTTTAAGACGTATTTCTGAAAAAAATTGTGTAACTTATTTCTTTCTTTATTATATTCTGACCTGAGTATTCTATTAGTAGGATCTTTTTTACATTTTAAATATATTTTATTTATTTCGTTGCATTTATCCCTAATTTTATTAGTAACCCATTTTTCTTTATTTCTCTTGGAATGTATAGATATTTTTATGTTTTTAATAGACTTTTCATAAGCAGTTATGAAGCAATTTTTTATAAAGTTATATGTTTGTATCTCATTTTTAATCTTCAATTTATCGGAAATTTCATTGAATTGGTCAATCCCCAGTTAATCTGTTTAAGATGATCATAAACGATTTATGTGTCGATAGGTGATATATATTTCGCAACGTCCGTAACGTAATGGCTCGGTGGTCCGCCTGTACAGTACCGAGCGCTGCGGAGTAAAGGTCCTCTCTGTGCTTTCTGACAAATATAT
Organism: Phengaris alcon alcon; assembly: GCA_037179445.1. NCBI lineage: Eukaryota > Metazoa > Arthropoda > Insecta > Lepidoptera > Lycaenidae > Phengaris > Phengaris alcon. The sequence goes on from JAYRCH010000256.1 coordinate 1,014,334, forward strand.
AGGTTCGAATCCCGCCGAAGGAACAAAAAGTTTTTCTATGTTCCTGGGTCATGGATGTGTATTAAATATGTGTATTATATAAAAATCTTAAATATATGTATAGTATAAAAGTATTAAATATACTTCCCGTTTTCTGGTACCTGTAAAACAAGTTCTTGGGATACTCAGCACGGGGCTATATTGACGTGGTGTGAAGCGTCCATAGATATTTATTATTATTATTTGAATTTCTTTAAAAGTTCTCCTTAGTAATTAAAGTAAAGTAATTTTCTGATCTATCGCAAAGGAAACTTATAAGTTTCTATATCCTATAGTTTAGAAATGCCAGGGCCCCTCTGTCCTGGCCCCTCACCAACTTATACTTTGGAGGCCGATTATTCAGAAATGGTTGACTTTGTACAAAAGTCATGTTAAGGCAAGTTTTAAGCCTAATTTTCAAGTCGAAGCTACATAGCCATCAACGGAACCAATTGCTAAATTAACTGTTAATTCATTTTATATAATGTGTATTTATTTATAATAAACGACATGTAAGTTTATATCTCTCTTATAATATATTACGAATTTTTAATCGAATTGCAGGCTTTTGCTCATTAAAATTTACGATATAACAATTATTATTCTTACAATTACTTGTTGATACATAATCTCCTTGTCTTTTTTCTTATGATCCAGCTATTTGTTTACTTAATTTACCTCTCCTATCCTGCAGGGTTGCCTGGAAGAGATCGCCAGTAGCGATAAGGCCGGCCTTTGCCCACATTTAGTTATAAGTTTAGTTTCTAGTAAAATAATTGTACCTACTTTAATGTGAGCAATAAAGTGTATATCTATCTATCTACCTTCGATAGAACAAATTTCATACAAGAAAAAGTTACGCCAAAATGTCAAAATGGCCCCAAATTCCCCAAAAGCCATTTTAAGTGGAGACAGTTTTTGCCTCGACATGCCCCGTTTATAATATATACGTCTATGTATAAAACCTGAAAGTTGAAACACATTTGACATAAGACTCTCGACAGCTTAGCTTCCAACATTTTCCATTTATTCTAGAGTGTTTTATGTCTAATTTCATGTTATTTCACTTTGAGTTTGTTCGCGCATTGACACTTATATCACGGGGAAGTATACGTTTTGACACAATGCAAAATAGCCTAATATCTCCACGACCTAAGGAAAACAATTGTATATAATATTATGTAAGAATTCTGTAACCAATTTCCTGGAAATAAATGATTCTGATTCTGAATTTAGGTACGTACCCCTTTATGGGATCCCCTTTTTCGCATAATTTTATTTGTCATAATTTCATTTGGCGTAACTCATTTGGCATAATTTTATTACGCATAATAATACTTCGGCATAATTGTTTCTTGACATACTACATCATTAGGCATAAATATCATTTAGACTAATATTTTTTGTCCTAATTTAATGAGGCATAACTCGTAAGGCATATTTTTGTCATAATAATACTTTGGCGTAATTGTTTTTTGGCATAAACTCGTTAGGCATTTTTTTTCATAATAAATTCAAGGCATACTGTCACAAGGCATAAATAGGCATAAAATGGAAGGACATAATGAAAACACGGTTAAGAAAACACGGGCCGATTCACACCGAAATGGCAGCGGTGTGGCGAGCAGCATAACTATTATTTACTTAAATTTTAAACTTTATCTTCATTAGTATAACACAGTTTAGCTTGAGACAAACGCAGCCGCTCAGGGCCGCCGATGGCCGCTAGCGACCGTAGCGGCCATCGGCGGCCGTGGGCGGCAACCTGTTTGCAATGTGTCAATGTGGATATTATCTATCATTTATGACTAGTAAATAACAGAACAGTATATATCTCTTCTGCTGGATCTTGTACTTTATCAAATTTTAGTAGTTTAGGCTTGTAGTTTGATTATGTTTATTAAATTATTTAATAAATATATAATATAAATATAATAATTAAATATAATAATGCTTAATGCGAAGTTCCTTATCGCGCGTTGCGAAAGGGGGCTAGACGGAAAAAATTAAGACTAAAAGTTGTAACGACACTTTTTGCTATAGTTGTAAGCCGTGCGGCGTGCGCGTGTTTCTCTGTCTGTCTCTCTCTCTCTCTCTCTCTCAATCATAACTAAAATTGAGCCTACTGATTAAGTTTATATTACATTATATTTGTTAATAATAAAAAAAATATTATAACTTAAAAAATAAAATTTTATTACAATTCCTTCACTAATTAATCGAAGGGAACTTCGTTCCATCCGGGTGTCCCTTGACACCTCTCAAGTTTTTATTATTGTATACTGCAATTGTCCACAAGCCGTGCTAATACAAACCCATCTTCAGGTTTTTTAACACTGTAATTTGTATACTCTAATATGATATTTTTTATGAATAAAAAAAAAAGAAAAAAAAACCCACGACCCCGGGCTTAAGCACCAACGCGCTGAACCACTGAGCCACAGAGGTCGTCACTGTGCCACAGAGGTCGCCACTGAGCCACAGAGGTCGTCACTGAGACACAGAGATCGTCACTGAGACACAGAGGTCGTCAAAGAAAACCTATTGCGCGTTAATTGTTACGGAACCCTCCTTAGACATGTCCTGACATGCTCTTGGTTAGGTTATTAATCCACAGCCCTGACAGCTTTTCAAGTGGTGACTGGTGGTGGTTTAGACACAACTCACGTACACACCAGATGTTCTAAAACGATATATCCGATACATTTTATAACGGCGGCGTTTGTAAGAAACTTCCTGTAAGGTTTAAACTTTAGTTTCTTTGAGTTGTCGACCTTTGCCATTGTTGAGGAAAGTTGGCTTTGTTTTGCCACGACACTCCCTAATGATACCTTATCCCCTTGACACAATACAAAAAATGTTACGTTTTCTTCTGTCGCAAAGTTTTTTGATCATGAAATGTCGTTTAGGGGATTTAGACCTTTATTTTTAGCTGGCAATCACGATGATTAATATAGGCATAGGGAAAGAAATAATAATATAATATCTATGGACGCTTTCACACCGAGTTAAGTGTTATAAGTTCTCGAAGAGACAATGAAAATATTTTTAATACTTTTATACTATATTTTATACTATGTATAAAAATCTGAATATTTGTAAATATTTAGATTTTTATTATAATTATACACTCATTTAATAGACATTCATCACCCAGGAACCTTATTAAATATAAGAATATAATAAGAATAGGATAATAAGAATAGAATAGGAAATAGAAACCTTTTGTTTATTTGTTCCCTGGCCGGATTCGAACCCGCGACCTCCGGCTTTAGACAAGATGCATTTCGACGGCGAAGTTCGAAAACAAAATGTATGGGATTTGACATAACGCATCGCAAGCGACATGTCACATTACGATGACTTATGTCAAATCCCATACATTTTTGATTTAGAAGTTCGCCGTCAAAATTATCGAATACATCTTGACTAAAGGCCCTAGTGTTGAATCTCGTCTCTCTCATTATTTTATTAGATTAGGCCATAGCATAGCAACTGTTACTGCAGTATACTATAGTAATGCCTAGTGTATCTACCATAGAGGATCTTCTTCATTTTTTTTTCTTCTTGTATATAAAAATGTATTGCGGGTCATTTGTCTCGCTAATATTCAAGAACGGCTGGACCAATTTGGCTAATTTTGGTCTTGAAATAATTGGGAATGTTCACGGAAGGTTTATACTGGAAAAAAATTTGAAAATAATAAAACCAACAATTGAATTTTCCCATAGTAACAGTTCCTACGTGTCAAACATTTGATGCTCGTACCGTAAGTCCGGGTCTCCTGTGTCAAATATTTATAGATGCATTATGAAATTTTGTTGGAATGGAAAACCTTTTGATTAATTTTAGATTTGTTTTTTTATTTCTCAAGTGTGTATCAAAATCAATGTTGACTCGGGCGGCCGGTCGATAAGTGTAGGTGACTGGTGTAGTTTCTGGTGTTTAAGTCTTATGTATATGTGGGTATCTTAGGTAGCTAGGTAGGTTGTTAGGCAGGTGCCATGTAGATAGGCAAGTTGGTCGGCAGTATGGCGGGCAAAGTAGCGCCACAATCCTGAATCGCGCTATCGAAGTTTTCACCGAAATGGGATTAACTTTCCTACTTGAAAAAAAAATCTGCTGCGGCATTTTGTAGGAAACAGCTGTTTATTCCATAGTAAAAGTTGATTAGGATCGGAGATCTCCCTTTTGTGGCTTCCACTATTCCCACAGTAGATATAGGTTCTAGGTGTAGTTATTAATTTATTCCAGTTCATAGTTTAAACAGAACAATATCTGTCAGGCAGCAAGATTATATATTTAATGTTACCTGAGTACTCGTATTTATTTTCACAAAGCCATTTTAGGTAATTAAGTTCCACTAGGTCAAACTCCTCATTTCACTTCGTCACAAAATTGAAATGCAATGGAAATGGTAATTGGCAGACTAGCTTTTGCCCGCGACTCCACCCGCGTATATGCAGGACCCAACGGGAACATCCTCACAAACTGTCGCATTTATAATACACTAGCTATTGCTCGCGGCTCCGCCCGCGTAAGTATAGTATCCCTCGGGAACACTACTTTTTCGGGATAAAAAGAAGCCTATGTTTTAATCTAGATCAGAATCTAAACTACTACCATACCGAATTTCATCGAAATCCGTTCAGTAGTTTTTGCGTGAAAGCGTAACAAACATCCACGCTTTCACATTTATAATATTAGTAAGGATAGTACTTTTATATTTACCTGATTGCGACTTTCCCATAAAATAGAATTCGCGCACGAATAGTTCCGTGCGATACTGCCAAAAAATCAGTGGCAGTTTATTGATGCCCTTCTTAAAGAAATCAGCTGGACGGAGGCAACAAATTCTTCAAAGACATTTTGTACCGCCTCTCGGGTATTGAATTTTTTTCCCGTCAAGAAGTTATCCAAATTCTGGAAAAAGTAGTAATCTGTAGGCGCAAGGTCTGGTGAGTAGGGATGATGATGAGATATGGATGACGGAGAGCTTCCAACCCCAGTTCTTGCAACTTGGAGACCCTCTGCTGTGTAGTATGAGGTCGCGCGTTGTCGTGCAGGAGCAGCGGAGACGAGCGATTGACCAATGCTGTTGGAGATGTGCCAGCTTCTCCATCATTGTGTTCAGTTCTTCACAGTACACATCTGCAGTAATGCTCACCCCGTTTGGTAAGAAGCTGTGATGAATCACACCGGCGCTAGACCACCAAACAGTGACCATCACTTTTCTAGGGGTAAGTTTTCGTTTAGGGCATTGTTTAGGTGCTGAACCAGGATCCATCCAACTTGCTGAGCGCTTGCGGTTATCAAACAGAATCCATTTTTCATCGCAGGTAACAATGCGGTTCAAATTTCCTTTATTTGTGTGTCTGTTGAGCAGTGCAAGGCACGTCTCGGCGCGTACTTCGTGCTGGCGATCATTGAATTCGTGGGGCACCCATTTGTCAAGCTTTTTTACGTTGCCAATTTGACTCAAATGGACCAATATTGTTTTGACGCTAACGTCGAAAGCTGCTGCTAATTCAGCCGTAGATTGTGTATCATCAGCTTCCACAATCGCCTTTAATTCGTCATTGTTGACCAAAGTCTTCGGACGACCGCGAGGTTCATTTTTCAGGTGGTGCGTTGGTTTGTAGTGTTAGCTCCGTAAACGTCGTTGATGTTGCGTGCCGCTTGTGCCGCGTTGCTGCCACGACGGTACTCGAATTTTTAACGTATCCATGATGACGAAAAAGATTGAAATGCGATGAAAATGTAACACTAATCAATAAACAAATGACTACTTTTGGAAAAATAATTCCATGTTTTGAAAATAAAATTTATTTGGAATTAGAATTCTTAGCCAAACAAAAATTTTGATTTTGATTTGAAATGGCCAGTACTGCAAAACGGCAATTTCATAGGTAATGACGTATTATATAAATGAAATAAGTGTTTGCATTTCACTTACATACGACATAAACCTAATATCCGTAACCAAAATTATCCGAAACTAATGTATAATCCGAAATAATTTGGTATCCGTAACCGAAACCGATATAATATACGTACCCGTATCCAGATCCGAAATGTCATATGCTTAACATCTTTGACTTACATACGCCACTACACGACATGGCGACCAAAGTTTCGTCAAGAAAATTAAGTCAAAATTGTCATTTAACTTCACAAAGTGTTCCATATAGTTTGCTGAGGAGTTAGGACTTAAAGCATAATAATACTAATAAGGTGTTACTTGCTTAAAGTATTATCCCGTGAGTAGTATCTACACTCACGACCTACTATTGAAGTTCCTAAATCGTAAAGATCAACAGGTCTAAAATGGCCACGATAAGTGAATCGAACTATAAAACATCAACTTTTTAAGAAGTTGCTCTTAGGCTGGGACTATATGCTCCGGAATGCGGAACACCGGTGAAAATTCAGTGCATTGAAAATAGAAGTCTGCACTAATACAATAGAGTTGAAAATCGAACACATGAGTCAAATGTCAATGTCATATCTGACAGCTCAACACTTGACACTTCGATTTTCAACTCTATTGTATTAACGCAGAGTTCTGTTTTCAGCGTTCTGAATTTTCACCGGCGTTCCGGATTCTGGGGCATATAGTCCTGGGACTATATGCTCTGGAATCCTGCAATGCTTTGCACAGAACGTTTACTCACTTCACATAATGTTATGATATCTCAAGCGTTGTATTCCTACGGTGACAGTTTCTATTTCAAAATGGCGATCACTTCGTCACTTCCACAGTCCACACCGAGATTACGCAGTAACTATTTAGTTATCTGTGACTGAGCTTCTACTTGTTAAAACCTTTTCATAATGGCCAACAAATCAAGATGGCATCTTTAATAGTGTATATTTTGTTAATATATTTATATAAGATATGATATTATAATATCATAAAATTTTTAAGTTTAACAAAATATATCGAAAACTGAATTAGCACATACAACAAAGAAATTCTTTGAGATTTTTGTATATATTTATATTCCGTCCGTTCTTTAATAATGAGTTTAAATCTCCCGGAACTCGTCTCTTTATGGTTTGTTACAAAGTTATATAACAGCATTAAAAATGGTCTCCTTTTTACTAAACTTGGCTTAAAAGTGAAAAATTTTTTTGATCAAAAACCGAAGAAAGTACAATAGAGTTTGCAATTTGCATATAAGATTATGAATTTATTTAGCTAGAAGCCGTTCAAAAGAATAATTTTAATATGGTAAGTTTTTAATAATGTGACGCATTAGAGAAACTTTTACTTTGCCATTTGGAACAAAAGTGGACCACACACAAAGTAAACTTAAATATAATAATAATATAATAATAATAATATAAATAATCCTTAATTGCAAACCTCGACAAAAATATTTTATTTTTGTCGAGGTAAAAGTATTAAACACAAATCCTTTGTCCTAATTTGAAATTACATAAAGTTTAGGAGAGGATGGGATATAATATGGACCTTCAAATAAAACTTCACAATTTGTTATCGTGAGTTTGTTGACGACGATACCCTGACCCTGTTGACGAAATGTGTAAAATATGCTGAAGCATTTTGAATGTGACGTTATAACAAAACTGCGACGGTAACATAATTTTATTATTTCAGGATTATTTAACTGTTTTGAAACGAGAACAATATATTTTCAAACTACATGTTTTTACGAATGGTATACTAAAGTCGTCAAAATTAAATATGTTTTTGCACTTTGTTCAAAGAATATATTATTAAAATAGATTTGATTAATCTATATTCATCTAATCTAATTTTCGTGTAAATTGTAGCATGACGGTTATTTACGTTATATATTACTAACTTCTTTAGAATCACAGCTCACGGCTATGTACCCGCGGCTAGACGTATGTGGGGGCAGCGCGGTGCGCGCAGGATGTGGGATTTTTCAAGGATTAAGCATTAACAAGCTCGTTTCGTGCTTTGACATAATTGATAGTATAATATCATAATATTTATGATTGATTTGTCTGACGCGACATTTTTAAATGATTTCGGTGTCAACGTTAGGCTTACGTCAACATGGCTGACATTCGCTGGTGCTCGAGCTATCATTTGTAGACAGTGTCGCCTTTGTGCTTTAGTTGTTATTTTATTATAATGTTAATACGTCTTAATTGATAGTACCGAATACAATTGTCATTTGGACATCTTTAACAAAAACAATGAAAACCTAGAAAAAATTGGCATGTAACTAAATATTAGACGTCTCTTTCTTCTCCATTGGCATCTGTCATAAGAAGCATAAGGAATAATATATGTCTCCTCTTCTCGCTAATAGCAGTTATTAATCTGAGGTGTCAACAGAGAACTGTCAATATTGACGGCTTATATTTTGACTATACAGAAAGGATTTCCTGTATTTCTAGTCCTGTATTATTTGCTTGTCTATTTTGGTGTAGATGATGTTTAGAATAGAAAAAGATAATATAATCAAACAGGAAATACGGATTAACATGTGTTGTATTATTAAAGAAGTACCTGGGCAACCGAACTTTGTTCGGAACTCTAGTAGATAAAAAGAAAAAAAGAATCACGACTAATTGGGAAGCTTCCTTAGAGCTTTGAGCATAAATACGGTCATTTTGTTTGTTAAAATGTTGCTCAATTGTAAAAATTTTCTCATCCGTAAACAAAATTTTTCTGTGGCCTCCCTTTGCGTACCGCTTCAGTAATCGTTTCGATTTTACCACCTTTTAAATTTTTAAATTTTATTTTAAATTATCACTTAAGAAATGACCAGTACGTCTCTTATAGGCTGCAAGTCCTAAGTCATCTTTTAAAATACGCGACATGGGTCTAGGTGCTATCTTCATCTCCCCAGATAAAATCTTTTGCTTTCGGATAGGATTTCTTCGAAATTTTTCCCTTACTGCTTTGAATAAATTTTTCGTACGAACGCTACGTGGACGGCCAGATCTTTCTCTGTTACAAACAGAGGAGGTCTCGTTGTACCTATTAATTGTCCGGTACACAAACATTTTACTAATACCAAGCGTATGGAGAGTTTTAAAAATTGCATTTGGCTCCATACCTACTTTGTGTAATGCAATCACAGCGATTTGGTTCTCTTTATCACCCCACTCCATTTCAATATCGCAAAATATTATACAATGTATTGGCGCCAAAATGAGGAAACCCAATGAACAATCATACAAAAATGACAGATTCCAAATTCAAATGTAATATTTTGTTTATTTTTAATTGTAACATTTATGGCCAGACTAAGTATATACAAGATTATCTCGTATAAAGTATAAGGTGAAAGGTTTAGGAGCTAGCATGCTAAATAAACGTAAACGCGCCTCTACAGTAACAAGTTAGTGGGTAAACGAATGTGACATTTATAACTAATAGCTAGTACATAAATTTCGTAAACAGAGGTTTTGTTTAAATAGTGGATATAGATTATTCATAGCTTAAATTCATTTGCAAATTAACCAAACTAACATTTGCAGATAATATTACCTACTATTGTAATAAACTGGGATATAATATTCTGTGATAAATTATTTTGGACAATTTGTGTCTGTCTACCTGTACCTAATAATTTTTTTTCTTTTTTTTTTCATTTATTTTAAAGAGGCATTGTAATTTATACGTCATTACAACTGCATGCGTGGAAAATTCATTTAGGGCAATGCTAAATGCATTAGTGTTTAAAGCAATGATTTTAAAACTAAGGATGGGCTATGACGTAAATTTGACATAACAAATTTTCATACAAGAAAATGTTACGCCATCTGGATTTCACCATACGTCAAATGTCAATGTCCCCAAATAACCCCAAAAGTGGAACCATTTAAGTGGGGACAGTCTTTGCATCGACATGCCTCGTCTTTAATATACTTACGTATATGGTTTAAAGGGGAAATAAATAAGACTTCACTTGAAAAGAGTTTTAGAAGTTGGGCGACACTTGCGGACATGCGCGCAAAGGGAAATCGTGGGGGAGCCGTACATTTTGCCCTTAAAAAAGCTGACTTTATGCACTTTTATTATTCAATTTCGAATTTTATTAAAAATGTAGAATTTTATTATTTTATAGAGGAAATATTTGTTTGTTTGTTTGCATTGAATAGGCTCCGAAACTACTAAATCGATTTTGATGAAATTTGGCAGAGATATAGAGTAGACGAAGGAAATAGGCTACTTTTATGGCGGAAAATGTTTCTGAAACGGTTTCTGCGAGACACCTTTTGCGCGCACGGAGTCGCGGCCAACATCTACTTCGTAAAAAATAATTCAATAATATTTATTTGAAAGGTAAATATTAAGAAGAAAATATGTTTGGTGTGTTAACTTTTTTCTCGATACTTCCTTCCCATTTTATTCCAAAACAATTATCAAAACAAAATAACAATATTTACGGAAAATAATTTTTCGTATGACCTTTTCCTTTTACAACCTTTAATAAAAAAGTGTGCATATTCTTGTATGGACCAACGGAAAACAAAATCATTTTTCCGTACTAATCTCAAAGTCCATTTAGAACTTTGTCCTATTTCGTTTCTTAAAGCCCCTTTACATGATCCGTCCGGCCCATCCGGGTCGGCCTTAATAACCTGACCTGAATAACACACGAATGCTTCTTAAATGGTATCTCTCAGAAGTTGTTAGCAAAAAAGGGAGCAAGTTTTTTAAAGTATCTTACAGTTTGCAACAGACTATTTTCCTTTAGAGGTGCACACTAAATACATTATGCGAAATTAAGAAAATTTAACTCCTGTAAAAGTAATTAAATAGACTTCCAGCTGCAGTTACTTTTATAGAATGAACATGTTAACCAATTTGTAAAACAAAATCATGAAACATTTTATAGAATAAAATTTTGTTGTCTGAAAAGTCTTTTTTTTTCATATAGATATTATTAACCGTAACTTTTTGTTAGAAACTAGACGGTGCCTGCGAGTTCGTGCGACATTTTTTCCGAGACAAAAAGTATAATAATAACTCCCCGCACTGATTTCGGTGACGGTGGCCGGTTTCATTGAATCCAGGTCAGATACGCAGGAGGAATTTTATAGTGCGCAAGTGTATGCGCAGTACACAAGAGCACGCTCTCTTCCTTTACTCTCATAACCGACACGACTGGCGAGAGATCAGGCGCAGGTCCGACTTTTTACATGCCCATCCGACGCATGGATCATCTTTTCTTGTCAGACAATCAGGTGATCAGCCTGCATTGTCCGAACCAAACTTTGGAGACAACATTTTTTGTTGTTCCAATGCGGGAATCGAACCCACGACCACCGAGTCGAGAGCCATGCTCTAACCACTAGACCACGGAGGCTGTCTAAACCATACAAAAAGTATATTATATATTGTGTATGTCCTGCCCCTTGGTCTACTCTATATTTGTGTCACATTTCAGCAAAATTGGCTCAGTAGTTACGGAGCCTATTCAATGCAAAGAAACAAACAAATCTTCCATCTTTATTATTACTAAAGATAAAGACAACTCAAAATGTTTTTAATTTAAAATTAAAATGGCTATTTAAAAAAAAGATTACAACATTATTAAACCACCGGTTAGGAACTCTAGCCCGGCGCGGCGTGAAGAATCCGACAAAAGAAACTCAAGAGTGCCACCTTTTAACAAAAAAGGTAGCCAAAATTGTTCTTTCAAAAATATACAATAAAATGTTAAAAAATATTTTTTATTTGCCTTATTAAACAAGAAAACAACAATTAATATAAGTGCGTAAGCATTAGGTTTGTAATGTAGTAGCGTTCGGTAGCGTGCCATGTTTCACCCTTTAACCAACCACCTGCAGCAACCACTAACTTTACAAAGGGCCTCAAGGTTTTTGTTCATAATTCAAATTGGCCAAGTTTGCAAAGTATTTGCCTTCCCAAACACATTAAGTATTGTATAAATAGTCGCCCTTTAATTTAGGAATGTTACTCAAGCAGGCCCATTGTGCCTTATTTATGTTTTCACTTTTCGATTTCGTGTCGAATCGGACTGAGGACAGAAAAATCGATACAATTATGCAGTTCTAAGTGACTTTAACCTTGCCGTTTTAATATTTGATTACGTTTGAAGGGTAAAATTTTTATTGCATTAAATTGGAGAGTACCTGGGTAACTGAGCTTTGCTCGGACCTCTAGTAGATTTAAAAGAAAAAGAAAAATATTTTACCGGGTTTTTTCTGAACAAAGCGAAAGATGCAAACCAAACTACCAATCAGAATGACATAATAGTATTGAAATTAATGATACATTGTTGCACGACGAAAGAAAAAACATATTATATAACTTAAAAATGCGGTGTTTTCCTGGGATAAGACCTAGCTAACGCAGTTTTTCTATCCCAAAACTCCTTGCATACTAAATTTCATGTAAATACTTGCAGCTGTTGCCGAGATAACGATCATATATATTATATGTAGGTAAATATATGAAATTGGCGTTTTGTTAAAAAAACGACTTATTGTTTAAAACAAAAAGTCGATTTTTTTTAAACATAACATAAATTTAAAAAAAAGTATATACCATTGCTATCTATGCACTTTTGTCATCTCATAGGAACGAGTTCATTAGTTTCATCTCGTATTCTCGTAGTTCATTGATTTCTTTACTAAAAAAACCATTCGGACAGGAATCAATAAAATATTTGAAGGCGCTTTGGACTGCCCCATCGGAGTTGAATTTTTTCCCTTGCAAGAAGTTATCCAAATTTCGAAAAAAATGGTAATCTGTTGGAGCAAGATCCGAGGATTACGGTGGATATCTTAGACATTCCAATTGAAGCTCCTCTAATTTGGTAGCTATCTGTTGTGCAGTGTGTAGTCTAGCTTTGTCCTGAAGCAGCAGTGGCCTAGAGCGAATGACCAACCTCGATTGTTTAGCAGCTAGCTTTTCCATCATGATTTGCAACTGCAACAGCAGCAACAGCAACTGCTGTCAATAGACATCTGCCGTAATCATCTGGCCAGATTTAAGAAAGCTGTAGTGAACGACACCGGCACTAGTCAACGAAACGCTCACAAGTAACTTTTATTGAGCAATTTTTTGCTTGGGGCAGGCATTGGCTGGTTCGCCAGGGTTCAGCAATAGCGATGAGCGTTTCCGATTATCATACAGGATCCACTTTTCATCACAGGTAATGATTCTATTTAACATCCCTTCATTATTGTGCCGGTTGAGTAATGTAACAGCAGTCGACGCCCGTTTGTCGGTTTACTGCACTCAATTCATGAGGTACCCACCTTTCAAGCTTTTTCACCTTCCCAATTTGCTTCAAGTGGATTAAAACAGTTTTATCACTAACACCGCAGCCTGCAGCTAACTCAGAAGTGGTTTGAGATGGATCCGCTTCCACAATAGCCTTCAATTCTTCATTATCAACTTTGGTCTCCGGTCGTCCACGGGGCTTGTTCTGCAGGTCGAAATTTCCAGAACGAAAACGTTGGAACCAAAAACACACTGCGTTTTTTTTTGCGAAACCGCCGCCATACATATCATTAATTCTTCGAGCCGTTCCTGCAGCACTGGTGCCACGGTGGAACTCGTACTCGAAAATAATACGATATTTCAAGTTTTCCATTTTGTAAACAGAGTGACGCAAAGAAAAGACCAAAAGAGGAAAAAACAAATTAATTGCGTTTTTCGAAACTCAAATGCATGAGTAAATAGCGGTATAAATTTGAAATTGGATTTCCTAACCAAAAAAAATAATATATTTGAGATCAAAGTGGCCAGTACGACAAAACGCCAACTTCATATGTAAGTACCTAATACAAGATTGTCTCGTTTAAAGTACAGATTAGAGATAATTTTTGCTATTTCCATTACTTGGTTATAATATAAAAACGAAACAAGAGAACTTTGCACCTATACCTACCTACTTTGCTTAAATCCTATTTAATCTAAACATAAACAAAAAGGAGAAGGAAAGATACAAACAGTAGAACACATAATGCTATGCAATTCAGATGTCACTCGTATACCGTGCAATAATTAAGGCGACTTCCAAAGTAAAAATACACAAAAAAGTATGAAATAAATCTTATTTTCTAAATCATTCCCCTTGTAAATTATTCGTCGAAACCAGCCCGATTTTAAAGAGCTCACGTTTAAGTTGGCTGGTACAATTTCAAAATTATGAAGATTATGTAGAGAAATACATAGTTAAAATTTTAACCGAATTTAAAAGGGGAATTATTTAGAAAATAAGGTTTATTTCATACTTTTTTGTGTAATTTTACTTTGTAAGTCGGTTTAATTTTTTGTTCAAAAATAATAATTTTTCACTTTTTAGTCATATTTTTTATATTATTATTAATAACACATCTTAATAACGTTTAAAATAAACGATCGAATGTTTAATTGAGTACGCGCCAAGCTTTCATTAGGTATTGTATATAAGATGATGATGATGATGATTACTGTAAGTTCCATAATGGCATATGCTTGCAGTTCTTTAAACAACACCGACATCCCCAAATATATTGTATATAATATAAGTAGTCAGGACTTCTGTTCAGTACTTTTGGATCCAGGGTATACCTTTGTGCAAAATCTTACTTTTTGGTAGCATATGCTTGAACTACTTAAAAAAAAGTCAAAATCACTATAATATGTCCATATAAATTTCGAGGAGTTCCCTCGATTCCTCATGGATCCCATTATCAGGTCACGGTGACAACGGAACCAAGTTGGGATTGTACCCTTACCCTACATCAAAAAAATAATTTTGAAAATCTGTTAACAGACGGCGGAGTTATTGTACATACAAAAAAAATATACAGCCGAACGTATAACCGCCTCCTTTTTTGGAAGTCGGTTAAAAAAGAAATACAATGAACACGTTAAATTGACTGATTTAAAAAAAAAATCACGTTCACGTTTCTTCACGTTTAGATTACATTGAACAGAATTATATACCTCAAGTTAGGCCGGGACTATATTATCCGGAATCCGACGGGCCCGGGAAAATTCAGAGCACTAAAAATAGAACTCTGCGCTAATACAATTATAGAGTTGAAAATCGAAGTGTTGAATGTCGAGCTCTCTTTTTTTTTTTTGACTCGACACCTGTGTGTCGATTTTCAGCTCTACTGCATTAGCGCAGAGTTATATTTTCAGTGCTCTGAATTTTCCCCGGCCTTACGGATTCCGGATCATATATTCCCAGCCTTGTAATCGAAACCCTATAGTAACACAAACTGTTGCCAGCAGGTGACTTGTCATAGTTGCAAACGCTTCTGTAGTCAGTATTGAGTTATGCAAATGGAAGCTTCAGAACAAAGAGTGCGTGTTGGCGTAATAACAAATGACGTCCTATTGTAACAGACGAGTTTGTCAGTCTGTAATTGTATATTATATTGAACTATTTCTAATTAGCTGGTGCTCGCGACATAGTTTGTGTGGAACTAACGGAAGCCTATATTATTTAACGGAATCCTAGGATAACTGCCAGTGAAAGTTCGGTCAAAATTGGTCCGGCCATTTCAGTAATTAGCTGAAACAAACAGATAAAATTTACAAGAAAAATGTTATAATTTTATTTGTAAGGTACACATAAAATTTTATATTAGACAGTAACCAAATTTAGCTTTAATTTACTAAGTAAAGTATTTTTTTAATTCGTTTTGAATTTTATTTGATGTTTACCGATATTCGGTTGCAGTTTGTTGCCTAATTTGGAAATCATCAGGACTTCTTCGGTAAGTTATTTACCTTTAATTAGCATTACATCTTTCACGTATACCTACTAGTAAGTTTAAGTACGCGTAAGTTATGTATTTAATTCAATATTATTGAGTGAACAATACTGTATTAGATTTTTGAGCCATATTCAACTAAAATGTTTATAGTCCTGCGATTAATTTCAGCAATTAAATGTAAGTATAAACATCAAAGAGTCGTTGGCCCGTTGTTTTATATTAATGAATTATATCAAATGTTGGGTAAATTACGGAATACGAGGAAAACGGGAAATTATCCTGAATATCCGGCGTTGGCTTATCTATTTTACGGACTCCAAAGCTTTGTTGTCAACACAGTTAACAGATCAAAATGTATTTCAAATAATTTTTAACCCCGGCACATATATATTAAAATTTATATATGTGTTGTATATTAAATTATTTAATCAATCGATCGATGTTGATTAATCGATCTTAATCTCATTTTAGCTATCTGAGATCAAGATATCAATACATTTCAACGATCCTAGGATTAAGTTCACATCAATGAGGGTTTTTAAATTCGTGACATCTGACAGTTTTTTGACACGACAAGGACCGTCGTGCCACCAAGCGCCGTCTGGTGACAGAAAAAGAATCGAAAATTCTTACTGACCGTTTTTGATACCACTTACGCCACCAGATGACGCTTTGTGTGAGTTGGGTCTGCAACGGCAGAAAATATATCAAAAACCCTCATTTACGTCAATTGTTGTTTGAGAATTTAAGACTGAAGTCGATCTAAGATTTTACATAAGTTAATCATTTCGGGAGTTAGAGCATTAAGCCCACTGCTCTAAGGTAGAAGCAGATGAATCGATTTGGATCGAGTTTTTTTGTTTGTTTGAATGAGCTGGTATGATCGAGAGTGTTCTTAGCTTTAATTTATCATTATCAGCTCACTCACTGCTCGACAATTCGGGGCTACTGACAATTTTTAATTTTGTTTCTTGTAACAGCCTTTTTAGTGGCTACGACTATACAAAATCGTGTGACATAAAAATATTACTTTATAGAGGACTTATAGAAGATATTTGTCTTTATTTCTAAACTAGCTGTTGCCCGCGACTCCGCCCGCGTAAATACAGTATTCCAAAGGAAAGCGGTACTTTTTCTGGATAAATAATAGCCCTTGTTTTATTCCAGTGCCTCAACTCCTACCATACAAAATTTCATCGAAATCCGTTCAGTAGCTTTTGCGTGAAAGAGTAATAAACATCCATTTATCCATCCATCCATCCTCAAAAACTTTCACATTTAAAATATTAGTAGGATATCTGGGTCTAGGCAGTGGCCTTCAACCTTATCGTAAGCGTGCTGCTCTACCAATTGTTGAATTCTTTTGCCTCGTATTGTCAGAGATAGATGACAGGGATAGACAGATGTAACAACTAACACGTACTCCCGGCTAACTCAAACATATTTACATACCATTTTCGTTACATCTACGATTATGTTGTTAAAAGTTTAAATGTTGTTTAACTCGTACAGGCTTTACAAATGCTAACTTTGTAAATTGTACCAAACTTAATTAATAACAACTTCCTACCGTAATTAGTAACTAACTGTAAAGAAGTTATAAACTTCTTGCGGTAATTTCACTAATTAAGAAATCAATAAATAATTAGTGATGGCCCTATAGTCGTAATTCGCCGATAATTCACCGAAAATTCAGCCATATGATTTTTATTTTTGTACTTTATAAGGGTACTAATAATATATGTACTTTATATACTCGTATATAACTTTTTGCCTCGTATATACGAAATAAAAACAAAAATGTTGTATTAATGACAGATAGACAGAAGGACAGACGAACGGAATGAGAAGTCTCAGTTTGCATCTGGTCTGCCAGTTCATGTGTGAATTGTAATGGGGAATGTACTATGATGGAATTTAATTCATAAGCAGGACGGCATTCAGGCACATATAATAGTAAAGTACCTGGGTAACCGAGCATTGCTCGGAGCTCTAGTAGATAAAAAAAAAAAAGAATCACAATAATATTTAACCGGGGTTCGAACCCGAGTTGAGTTCGAACTCGAATTACGAATTACGAATTTCCGAATAACGCAAAAATTATACATACTCGTACGCATATCGCACACCAAGCTGCCAATCAGACTGACATAATTAAGTCGAAATTATTGATAACTAGCTGTTGCCCGCGGCTCCGCCCGCGTAAATATACAATCGGGTATCCCGCGGGACTACTGTACTTTTCCGAGATAAAAAGTAGCCTATGTTTTAATCCAGAGCCTATACTACTACCATACCAAATTTCATCAAAATACGTTCAGTAGTTTTTGCGTGAAAGAGTAACAAACATCCATCCATCCTTACAAACTTTCACATTATTCTATTAGTAGTAGTAGTAGTATATATTGTTGCACGACAAAACAAAAAACATAAAATAACTTAAGAATGTGCAGTTTCTTATCCCTAGACCTGGCTAGATCGATTTTACTCCCCGAAAACTCCCTCCATACTAAATTTCACGGTAGATAATACTTGCAGCCGTTTTCGAGAAACCGATTATAGATATTATATATACAAGATTGTCTCGTTTAATAAGATGATGCAAGCACAATATCCATGTCAATAACATGTCAATTTAATATCATACTAAAAACTACGACCGAATTACGATAACAGTTAACTGATATCATAATTTGTCCTGCTTATGAATTAGATTCCCTAATTATTATATGCGTGGCAATAAGGTTTATTTTATTTGGTCATTCTAAAGAAGTGTCAGAGTGACAGAGGAGTATGGACTCCTCTGTCAAACAACTGTCAAACAACACATTCCGCAAACGCTTCCATTAAGGATAACATTATGTATTGTCGTAACCACAAGATAGGCTTCAAAAGATAATAAGGATGACCACGTATATTTTTAAACAGCTTCCGTGGTCCAGTGGTTTAAAGATTGGCTCTCGACTCGGAGGTCGTGGGTTCGATTCCCGCGTTGTAACAACAAAAAATGTTGTTTCCAAGTCTGGTTAGGACAATGCAAGCTGATCACTTGATTGTCTGACAAGAAGGATGATCCATGCGTCGGATGGGCATGTTAAAAGTCGGTCCTGTACCTGATCTCTCGCCAGTAGTGTCGGTCATCCGTCCCACTAGAGTACAAAAGTAAACGGAAAGTCCTATTGTGTGCGGCCCCACACACTGGGGCACTATAAAAATAACTCCTGTGTAGCCGACCTGGTTTCAATGGAATCGGCCACCGTCACCGAAATCAGTGCGGGGAGCTACTATCATTATATTATTATTATTTTAAACGAATCTCCAATATCATACAAACATTATGAGAATGGAGAATAAGGGCCGGGTAATGGGGATGTCGGTTGCAGCAGCGATACTTACGGTTCAATAACTAGATTGTTCTCCAATATAATTTTAGTTAGCCAACAAAATATGATAGAGAAATGAAAAATAATAAAATAAGGAACCACGAGTAGGATGACCAATAATTGCAATAAACTATATAAACTGTGTAAACTATTGTAATATTTTTTTTAATTGTTCAGTTTCAAGTAAAAATGCGACTGCGCATTGGCACACGGATCAAATCGTGCGCGTTCGTGTGAGACAAAATATACTGAAACTGGAACTATACCTAATACTGCGAATCGAATATTTTTATTGAGGGTTTTTAAATTCGTGACATCTGACCGCTTATTGACACGACAAGGACCGTCGGGCTACCAAGCGCCGCCTGGCGACAGAAAAATAATCGAAAATTCTTATTGACCCTTTTTGATACCATTTACGCCACCAGATGACGATTTGTGTGAAAAAATATCAAACACCCTCATTACGAGAAGTAGCGTGAAGTATGATGAAAACCAAAGTCAAAAGTGAAATTTTTTTATACTTAAAATTAAATTAGTATTTTTATACACTTTTTGAACGTCGGTCTACATGATGCCTAGTGCCGGTTCGGGAACTAGCCCGGCGAGAAGAACCGGCGTAAGAAACTCGCGCGGGCCATCTTTTATCAAAAAAATGGAAAATTGTTCTTTTAAAAATATAAAAAAGGCATATATAACAATGTTATGACTAAAACTACATAACAAGAGTACAATAATATATGTAATTTAGAAGTAGTCTTGCAGAGGGTCACCTCATTCCCAAGGTGTGCTATCATTCATAAAATCATTAACTTTATAATAGGATTTAGCACACAAACGTACTTTAACTACTTTTTTAAATTTATAAATAGAAAAATTTTGAACGCTTTCTGGGATCTTATTGTATAGGCGTATACATTGGACTTAAAACGAATTCTTTACTAACTCTAGTCACTGGTACATCAAGCTTATGCTTATTTCGGGTATTTCTATTGTGGTTGTCACTTTTCTTTTTGAATAGACTTAATTTTTTTAACGTATAATACATTTTATAGAACATACTGAGAAGCTACAGTTAAGATTCCAGTTTCTTTAAACTTCTCTCTTAATGACGTGTTGGGGCCAGCTTATAGATGGACCAAACTGTACCATACCTTTCCCATTCAATAGTACATTGGTTTCAGTTTGCCTTACATTTGGCAACGTGAACTTTATACATTTTTATGCTATTTAACAAAAGATTATTAACACTAAACCATTGTAATATTTTCGAGAGAGCATTATTTACTTCGCCATAGCCTGAGTTTTGGCGATTAATATTAAAAGTAAGTGATGTGTCATCGGCAAATAACACTATCCCGTTTTTTCCATTAATAAGGTATTGTAGGTCATTTATATAGACCAGAAAAAGAAAGGGTCCTAAAATGGATCCTTGAGGGACGCCTATCTCAATTTTGGTACCTGTGGATCTTTTTCCATTTATCTCAACCCTCTGAGTCCTATTTGATAAATAAGATTTTAAGAGGACGAGTGCTGGTCCCCTTACTCCATAGCCTTAGTGAGATCGCAAAAGACTCCTACAGTATCCTGCAACCCCTCCCAAGCATCAAAAATATAACTAATCAGATCAACGCCTGCATCTGTTGTAGAGCAACCCTTAGTAAAACCAAATTGTTTATTATGTAAAATGTTATTTATATTAAAGTGTGCTAGTAGCTGAGTAAGAATTATTTTTTCATATATTTTACTTAGTGTTGGTAAAATAATAAAGGTCGGAAGTTAGATGGATCCGACTTATTACCAGACTTAAACAGAGGTAAGACTTTACTATATTTCATTAGATGAGGAAATACGCCATAATGTATAAAAATACAATCATTAAAAATAGTTACTAAGTAAGGTGCGATAATATCGATTATAGATTTAATAACTTTCATTGATAGGCCCCATAAATCTGCAGTATTCTTAATATTTAATTAATTAAATTTTTTAATAATGTCTTGCGGTTCTATTCCTTTAAATCTAAATTCAATTTCATACTCTTTTACATTATCTTTAAGAAGTAATTCAGCATCAGCAGGAGAGGCATACACATTTTTGGTGGTTGAAACTGGAATGTCAATAAAGAATTTCTCAAAAGCAGTTGCAACTTCACTGTCCGATTTAATTATTTTATTATCTATATTCAATTTAAAATATGTGTTGCGGCTGGTGACTCTTCCAGTTTCATTTGCAATGATTTGCTAAGTTGTTTTAATCTTATTTTTCGAATTCTTAATTTTATTTCTAATGTGAAGAGATTATGCTGCAGAGCAAACTTGCTTAAATGTTTTTGAATATAACCTTACATAATTTTTAAATTCTTCACTTTGATTCGTTGTTCTTTCATTATAAAGTTCATACAATTATAATCTACTTTTTAAAGTACCTGCCGTTGCCCATTCACTGAATATACTTTTATTTTTTGTTCTCACTGTCTTAGATGTGAAAATAGTATCATATTTATGTTTTATTAATTTAAACAGTTTACCAAACATAAGAAATAAATGAGTTAAGTTATATGATTTTAACAATGAAGTAAATTTAACAGTGGTGGAACTACTTTCTAAAATATTTATATTAAAATCACCACACAATAATATATGTTTGTTAGATACACTTATCTTAGTAACGTTTCCATTATTTTTTCAAATGAATTATATAACCCTAAAGGTCTGTATACGCTAACAATAATAAAGTGTCCCACCTCTATACAGGCTATTTCAGTTATTCGTTCTGTAGAGAGGCTTACTATGTCTTTACTTTATTTATATTTTAAATTATTCTTAATTAATATAAGTTAGCCGCCTCTTATGGCTTTTTCTCTGCAGAAAGAACTAGCCAGCTGGTGCATACCAAGATTTAACACAATTTCATTTTTCTCAAACCAATGTTCAGTTATACATAAAATCTCTAAATTATTGTTTAGAAACAACTCAATTTCTAATTCCTTACTAGACATACCTTGTATGTTTTGATGCACCAGCGTAAGTTTACATAATTTATTATCTTTAATTAAAATATTATTTTCATGATTACTTATACCTACAATGCTACAGACTTACTCTGTTGTCTTGTAAGACAATGAGCCTGTAGGCTAATTTAAATTATTATTATTTGGAACATTTTCCAAGGTGTTATAATAAGTCATATTATTATGACTAAACTGCTCAATAGAAGCAGTTGTTGTCTTACTAGCCAAGTACTTAGCTGAGTTAAAATATAAAAATGTTAATAGCGTACTTGCTATAAGTCTTATAAAATAAAAGGATAAATAATATCTATCTAATGTCAATTTACATAATTTATAATTTAAAGTATTATTAATGTCAATTATATTTCTTCTTCTTTTGGCATAGCCTTCCCTGTAATAGGAGTTGCCAACGTCAGAGTGATGCAGCAGATGTTCAGTGAAAAGCTGATGGCGTACAGTGCAGGGAATGGCACATGCAATGACTTCATTACTTCACTAGCATAATATGACAAGATGGCTGACATTTGAAGTATGGTGAAAACCAAGATGGCGTAACTTTTTACTGTATGGAGGTTTATTCTGTCAAATGTACGTCATAGCCTATGTAAGATAGGCTATGACGTACATATAATCAAAGATTTCAAAACTCAAGTCTTGAGTTCTCGAGAGAAATCTTTGATTACCAACGTATGAAATGCCTAATGATGACAAAATGACTGAAATGTATATTATGTATATTAATGAATATCTTAAATTATGATCTTATAAACAGAGATAACAACAGTGATGAAAGATCTGAATAACAATAATAAGAAAAGTGTGGACGAAAAGAAAAGTGACATTTTTAATTTAACCTTCTTCATCCTCTGTCGTCAGTGGAAAGTGACAATGTTGCCAGTTGTCACATAAAAGTAAAAAAATTAGGGTTTATTTGGACGCAATTTCTCCTTTAGTCTAATGATTTCAGACCTTTTTCATACCCGACGGAAAGTGATTGGGGTAGTATTCAAGTTTGCGCTGGATTTTTGGGAATTCATTTTTATAGTTTCTCGCGTTTTTACTCGGTGTCGGTAGTAAATATTAATAAAATAGAAGTATTCATTTTAGTTTCATTCACACCTTTCGACGCAAAAACTCTTTTCATGTTAAAACACAACTGAACTATTACATTATGTTATATATTTTTCGCACTCGAGAGAGTGCAGGTTTCGATTCCCAGATTGTGGCGTGTACGTTATCTCAAGTACATTATACAGATGCTCTAACGGTGAAGAAAAACATCGTGAGGAAACCCGCACATGGTTGGCCCCAGACGTATTGACCGGTCATTCCTCTGGACTAGGCTGACTGTGCTGTGAGAATGCCGTCTGTGTTTGGGCCACCACACGACAATTTAAAAAAACCGACTAAGTTTAGATATATTGGGCTTTAAGTGGTCTTTGCGGTCGTTGTTTCATTTCATTCTAGTATTTGAGATGATACTAAATGGCTTAAACCGTTTTATTAATGTATAATGTTATATTTACTATCAGAGAATCTAATTCATAAGCAGGTAGAGTGTAGTAATTATTTATTTGTAATACAATGACGCCATGCGGTATATGTGAGTGAAATGTCAGTTTTGATATCATATTTATTATTAGAGTAAGTAATAAATGTATTTTAACTGTGTATTTTGATTAATTTTTTTTTAAATTTAAAAATGAAAATTAATTTACAAATAACATAGCAATTTCTATGGATGTAAGTCTGAAAATAAATCTGATTATTATTATTATTGTTAGAATGTATACTTTTATATTTTGTTATTAAAAAGTTAAAATATAAAAAGAAGTAGGAGAACATGTTGCCCCTTGCCCCTTGCTTGCTATGGCTTCCGTGTGAAGGATGTTTTCTATTAAGTGTTAAAATGAATAGTTATAACTAAATAAAAGTAAATAGAAATATATGATTTTTATTTAAAATTATCAATTATTAATAAAGCGCCATACTCGCCGTCCAACCTGCAAATCCAGCACCGGTATTTAATGGCCGTCATTAGTATCAATACTGTCAATAATTTTTTATTTTTGTCTACAAGTCCGCTTCAAGGCCGTCTTATAAATAAGAATCGCTGATCAAAGTCAAAGTCATTTTTTGTTTTATTCAAAGTTGGTATTTTATAAGAATTTTCTGAACGTCGATCTACATGATGCCTACCACCGGTTCGGGAACTACTAGCTGGCCCGGCGCCCGGCGAGAAGAACCGGCGTAAGACACTCGCGCGGCGCCATCTTCTATCAAAAAGATAGAAAATTGTTCTTTTCCTATGCATAATATAGTGATTATGCAAAGTAACTTGAATTTGGATCAAAGTATGAAAACATGTGAAGTGAAGTAAGTGATATCTGTCCTACAATGTGACCCAGAGGATAAAGCTCAAATACGCGTACAGCTCAAAGCACGATCCATAAATGCTCTGTAAAACCCAAATAATATCTCTTAAAATACTAAGCCAGTAGAATCTACTGTTTCTAGTGAATATTAATGTAAAATCTGAGCACCCGAATCCGGTCTGGACTCTGGTAAGCTGACACTAAGCTTCAGATTGTGCAAGTTGGTACAGTCGTCGACAAACCACACAGATTTCGCTCTTATTACTATGTCGATAAGGTTTAAAAGTGGTTCTCGCAGGCTTCTGTGCCTGCAGGGATGCCAATTTGAAAACGGGAACCCAATTCTCGTAACTACGTCTTTCTGTTTGATCCGCGCGGTGTCACGCGCGAACGAGTGAGACAGCGCGCGGACCGAACCCGTATTATGAACACAAATAGTTACAAGAATTGGGATTCTGTTCTAATTTCTTAGTACGAATACGATATATCTTATTTGAAGAGCATTATAGTCTAAAGCAATTTGGAAATTAATCAAAGATTTTTCCTACTTGCCTTTGACAAAAGAGATTTCTAACGTTATCTACGTCTATGTAAAGGTAGCCTTCTGATGCACGCGACGCGCCACGGGAGACGACGAGTAACGACTTGAGACCGAAATAGGGTCACAGAGCCACTGCTCAGTATGAATTTATCCATATAAATTCATACTGAGCAGTGATTGGTTAGTGCTCCATAGCACTAACCAATCCCCGCAACCCGCGTCGCGCTCGGTGGGCGCGGGCAGAGAGCCCGACTCGCTGGTTTTCTGGTCGCGGTCTCGTGTCGCGGTCGTATAGATCGGAAGGCTAGATGGTGAGGTGTCGCGGCACGGTGCGTTAACATAACGTGCAAATTCACGTCGTCGTAAAAATGCACGTCTCGACGCCGGATCGCCGTGTCGTGTCAAATTCCGGCACATTCTGCAGCAATGTTGCGGACGCGGCAACGCAATGTCTCTAAAATCGTTAGTCTTCGTATGTTTAATGTTAGTTTGGGTAATTTTGTTAAAATCATAATTTTTTTGATAAAAATTGAGTAATATTATGATGTCGGGAAGCTACGAATATACCGAAATGTGATTTACTTTTACGATTTTAATCAAGAAATTCGATCGAAGCTTCCAGTATATTATAGGCTATAAAAGTGAAGAAAACATTATTATTAAATATAAGAGTAGTCAACGTGTATTCCATATTTATTATTCCTAAATAAATATAAAATAAGACTATTACTAAATATCCCCATTAGGCACAGGTGGGCTTTTCTACTCCAATTCGTCAATGATTGATGTATTGACAAATATTGAAACGACACAGTACCTTTGTGCGTGACGAATTATATAATGTCTGTACAAAATATAAAAATTATATTTTCAAAGCATTAGGTAACTTTTATTATCTAAGCTGGTAAAAAAATGGCAAGTGGCTTTAACAGAAAACCTATCTACTTTATTTTTTAGTCCGCGCCCCCCGGCGAAAATGATAAGTGTTTGTTGACTTTGACCAATGTCCATGACATCATAGGTTTTAAACGAGTCGATAGACTTTCATGCAGTTTTTAGGGTTCCGTAATACTCAAGGAACTCTTATAGTTACGCTCTGTCCGTCCGTCTATCTTTATGTCTGTCTGATTATGAATATAAATTGGTGAAATTTAGTATAGTTATGTAATGTGTATAGATCTCGGTTTTGGCGTCATAAAATAATAAAATTTTTATATTTTAGCTCTTTTTAGCATACTTATATAGCTTTTTAGCATACATGTAAAGTGTGGATGAAAAATATTTTTTCAGTCGAACCCATCGTGTGGCGTATAGCTGAAGAAAGAAAGGCATGGTTTCATAGACATACATGACTTTTTTACAAAGTCAGCCATTTTCGAGTAATCGGCCTCCAAAGTGGTATATAAGTTGGCATTTCTAAATTTACAATTTTCTATGCAGATAGATAATGCTAAATACTCTTTAGGAAAAAAAAATTGAACGAAATCGGACAGTAGCTTTTTAAAAAACCTATTACACGTTTATAGTTACGGAACACTCCTTAGACATTTCCCGGCATGCTTGTGGTTCTGTTATTTAATTATTTGCTGTGATGGCATGAGTTTCGTTAATGTATGTCTAGAATCTAGATGTAGGGTATGTTAATTTTTCTTCTGAAATATTTCCCCGCCATGTTTTTCATATAAACTTCAAGAATAGTTTGCAAAGGAAATCTCATCAAACGAATAAAACGCCAGATAAAAGACGAGCATTTTTCCAATTACATTTAATTTTTCTCTCGCAAAACCTTATGAATAAAAAATTAATAAATGTCATCGCAAGACAAGTCCACAGGAATTCTATATTTCTTACATTAATTTATTTCATCTTCATCACAGGAATGCATGTCACGTGCCATTAGATTAAAAATATAACAAAGATTTAATTCTGTAAAAAAGTCATTTTATTGGCGTAATCGGTTATCGGGGTAAATAAATCCTGGATACAGAATGATGCACGGGATTTGATTGAGGACCACAAATATGGTTAGGACATTATGTCATTTAAATTCATGAGAGAGAAAACGCTCACAAGAAGTTTTTTTTACAAAAAATGGTGTGTAGCTGCGTCATGGACAGGTAGGCGAGTAGGAAATGGGCCAAAAAAACAAGGTGGACCGACCACGGTGAGCTTAGCATGGACACAAATGACTTCTTGTTAAAGTGAAACTTCGTTATCGACGTATGGGAGAAAAAAAAATTGTAACGTTTTTCTGTTACGCGCCATCTTTAATTCTAAGTCACATTTTTCCGTTACGCGCCATATTTATCGTAGTGAAACACTACTTTATCGATGTAAGACTCGTATGGGAGAAATTTTATAGAAAAATCGTCACGATTTTTGGTTACGCGCCATATTGTTTTTTCATGTTTTTTCTTTCGTCGTGTAATACAAATAAGATATGAGTAATTTAGAATTCTAATGTCAGATACGCGTAGCGCTAACTGCGCTGGCACTTGGATATTTGACCAATTGGTCTCGGGTTGGAATCTCAGTCAGACGAAATATTTTTATTTCTTTCTTATTTATAATTTTTGAAGTTAAACATTTTTTTTAAAAGATTGTCTTCAGGCACGATGAGAGTATTTTTGTATTTTAAATAATGAATGATGTTTCACTTCTGCTACGTGTACTCTGTACATGTCATTTTTTTTATAAACAGTCGAAGAATACATGCATTACAAAAAAGCAATAGCCGTAGAAGTAGCATCGAGTTGAAAACGAAAATTTTAAAATAGTTATTTCGCGATTTTCATGAAAAGAGCATTTCTCTCCATGGCGCTAAATTTAGGTCAAATTAAATTTCATATTCTGATTCAGCGACCAAAAATACGTAAGGTGTCGTGTACTTTAGCCACTCGGCTCACCGAGGCCGGTAGGTCCCGTTTCTAAGCGACTGTTCGTCAACCTCCCGCTCGCCGGAGGGTCGTTGTGGACAGAGCGTCGTTAAGAACAGACACTGCGATTTGCGTGAATGTGAAGCAAACTGTCTTTTACACAACCCTGGGAATATTCACTCCTATTTTTTCTACCTTTTGCTGGTATAGCCTAATCAAATGCTTGTTACCAAATATTTAAAATATCAGAGCTCAGTATTAATATGTGATAATAATATTATCTTTGTGATAATAACTAAAATAATTTGTACAAACATTGACCGCACTTAAATATTTATTTTATTCTGATTTTAGTATTTTTATTATGATGCAACATAAATACATCACATTCTGTGTATAATTCAACTGTTTAGCTATCACGACAGACAGACACGGACGAACAGCGGAGTTTTAGTAACAGGGTTTTTAGCCTTTGGTTGCGGAACTCTAAAAGTATCTAAAGTACCTACCTTCATTATTAGTATTTAAACCCATTTTGTTTTATTCGAAAAACAGAATATAAATAAAGTATTGCTTTTAAAAAGGGGTGAAACAAAAAGTGTCCAAAAATGTTTATTTTTCGCCAGGATTAAAAAGGGGTCACACAAGTGTTCCCGATTTTTCCAGCAGTAAGCTCAGACCAAATAAAAAAGAAGACAGAGCTTTGTGAAACAAAAACTGACGCCGATTTTCATGTATGCGTAGTGCGTGTAGCTCTACACACTACATACATGAAAAAACCACATACCGCGACAGCTCGCCTTACAAGGTAAGGCATAGTTTCTTTACATGTGTGTGCCTGACACTGTAATTACACGGCGAGGCTGATTCAGTTCACAGAACTCTGTCTCCCCATTTTGTATTTGGTCTGAGAGTTCTGAGACCCACCGAAACAAGTGACGGAGTTAAGGTCAAGGCGGTAATTATGTACCAAACTCAGCTAGTACCTTGTTTTTAACGACCAGATCGTTTAAAATTCAATCACACTGCACAAGAAAAAAATATCTACAGATTGTTTTTAGACGATGCAATGGATGGATGTTATACATTTCAACTTACCTTACATTATAATACTATGTTAATAAGTGTGTAGTGCAAGCATATTTTGTCAAACTAGACAATTACGATTTTCGATATTTTTTTAGCTGTTGAGGGCAGACCTAACTCACACAAAGCGTCATCTGGTGGCCAAAGTGGTATCGATAACGTTCAATAAGAATTTTCGATTATTTTTCTGTCACCAGGCGGCGCTCGGTAGCCCGACGGTCCTTGTCGTGTCAAAAAGCTGTCAGATGTCACGAATTAAAAAACCCTCATTGCAGAGCTTCAAGTGTTTTCGAGAAATCGTGAAATCGAAGTGACATTGATACTTAGGACGACATAGACCAACTTGTATCGGCGGCTGAGCACTTAAAACTTATCGACCATCATTTTTTTATGATCAATTGAACCTATGTATGTATAAATGCATGTTGCCAGGGGGCAGCTTGAGTCAAAAGTGTTAAAACCACGTTTATTTTTCCAAGTTGCACAGAATTGTTATTTTTTTAAATGGATAATGTTTGTTTCATTATTTAAAAACGAATAAAATGGTAATAGGAATTGTCTCGATAAAATTTGAAGTTTCTAAAGAAGAGGCTATGAACATATTTTAACGTTAGGAAAAAACGCGAAATATGTCTTGTATTTTCGACCCATGATAAATACATAAACAAATAGAAAAAAATATAAAACAAAAATAGTTTTTTTGTTCTTTATTATATGACAGTTAAAAATATCCTATAGGGAAAGTTTCAACAACTCAGCCGCAGTAACAAGCTGGTTTAATACTTAAAAAAATTAGTATTCCAGCCTACCTTGAAATTTAAAAATCCCTTCCCTTAAAATCCCTTGATACCTAAACTTAAGCATTAAAATGATTTTTCATTTATCATACTCGGAAAGTAGTGTTGTTTTGATCTGATTATTGGGTGGAAGATGCTGCTTTCCTTTCATAGGGAGGGAAAAACTCATACAAATTCATTCCGGCCCGAGGGCCGGAAAATCTTCAAAACTTCAAAAATAGAACTGCTGTCAGCTGTGAAGAGTTTTATGTAAAAAAAACTATTAAAAAATGACATGACTTTCTAAGCAGCCAGTATCAATTTAGCGCAAACTTCTTTGAGCGGAATAAGCCGCGAGTGCCGCGACAATTACGCGGCGAGCGGCAAGTTCCATATTTAAAATTTAAAAAGTCAACACAAATTGGCGGGATACTAAAATCTGTTATGTATGTATCTGTGACGGACTTTTTTGCTAAGATTTGAATTGAATATTAAAAATGAGTTCAAGCGAAATATTGGAATCTCCATTACAGACGAGGCAAATTGTGTCATAGAAAATCTTTTGCCAAAAATATCAAAAGAAAGATATATAAACACATACAATGATTTTATGAAGTGGCAAGAAGACAAGAATATCTAGAGACAAGACAAGAGAATCGTTTTCCGAAAGTGTATTTCTTACATATTTTAATGGACTGTGTAGCAAATTACAGCCTTCAACGGTATAGAGCCGATATTCAGTGCTCAAGAGTACACTTAATGTAAAACACAATGTAGATTTGAAAAAATTTCATAATTTAACAGCATTTTTGAAAAGACAGTCGCAGGGGTTCAAGAGTAAGAAATCTAGTTTTCACATCTCATGAGGTGGAATTTTTTTTAAATGATGCTCCTGACGAGATATATTTGGCAGTAAGTTTACCTAAGTATTTATGGATTTATTCTAAATATGAACGTATTTATTACACAAATACTAAAATAATTACATGTTTTTCACAGGTCGTATTGATACTCGGTATAAGCGGCGCTTGCAGAAGCAGTGAACTCACAAATTTGACAATTAACGACATTGAAACTCAAGGCGATTTATTATTAGTAAAACTGACTAAAACAAAGACTGAAGAAGAAGATATTGAGCGCTCGCTTATAGTAAAAGAAGAGTTTACACAAATAGTAAAGAAATATCAAAAAATAAGACCTAGTGATGTAAAAACGGACCGCTTTTTTCTCAACTTTCAGATGGGAAAATGCTTTAAACAAGTGATCGGCAAAAATAAAATCTCAGGTATACCGAAGCAGATAGCAACATATTTGAATTTACCAAACTGTGAGCAGTATACCGGACACTGTTTTAGATGAACTTCAGCGACACTTTTAGCCGATTCTGGGGCAAACATGACTACGTTAAAAAGACATGGAGGCTGGAAATCTAGTACAGTCGCCGAAGGCTACATAGAGGATTCAGTCCAAAATAAAACTAAAATTTCAATCAAATTAACCGAAACTATAAAAATACGCCCCAATTCGCCTCTGACGACAACTTCCAGGGAGTGTCCGCGATGGAATCCATCGTCTGATAAAATACCAGAGTCTCCTACTTTTACCGAGATCCACAACAGCCAAATTTCTCAAAATATATCAAACAACATAAATATTCCAAACAAAAATGTAACTTTTAATTTCACGAATTGTCCTAATTTGACTATTAATTTTAAATAGGCACTACTAATATATTATTATCAATAAATAGTTTAGATAAACAACTAGTTTTATTTTCCTCATATTCTAAATGTAAAGTAGAGAGTTTGCCACGGGTAAAAGAATCAATTCCTACTCGGACTATAGCCGGGAATTGATTCTTTTCAACCCTAGGCTAACAATCTACTATTAATATTCAGGCTTCGACTTCGTCTATGAAAAATTTATTAAATTCCACCGCAACAGGAGTTGAAGGGCAGATGTGACGCTTAAAATTAATCATGACAAATATAAATGTCGTTATATTGATAACATATTCAGTGTGAAAAGAGCAATTAATTTCATGTTTTTAAAGAGAAACATAGGTGCGGAATTTCCCTAAGCTTCCGCATGTATAGATTGTAATAGAGGATTTACACGGATCAATTTTTGATCCATCGCATGGCGAAAATCGACCATATAAATGACAATTCGGCTAGGGCGCAAGGCAATTATGCCAACAAAAATGACAAGGCAAATATTTTGTCAAGCCGCATGGCAAAAATCGACCCATGTAAATCCTGAATAGGCTAGACGACTGAATTTCTTTTGTTTTTTGCATATATGTACTACTCTTTAAATATGAAGTACTCTTAAGAGTTTTTCCGGGGAATTCAATAGGTGACGTTGTGGTTTTTGTATTTCTTTCAAAAATTTGTGTTAATTCGGTTCTTAATGTGTAATATTGGTAGATATTAACCATTAAATATTCGTTAACGTGCACAAGTGTGGGCAAGTGGTACAACTTAAAAAAACGTATTTTGTGTTCCCTTCTAAACTCCCTAGGAACTTTGAGTAAAGCTTCTACCACTTTACTGAATGGACTGACTTGACTCATTGACTGCACTGACTATTTATTTGGAGTTCTACTAGACTTTGGACTTGACTATTTAGAAATACGGTGTTGAAACGAAAATTCTATTTCCCGCCTTTTTAACTTGACACTGGCAAAGGGTTTTAGTTTAGTTTTTAGTTTTTTTTTTAGTTGTTTTTTAGCCGACGCCATATATTTAAATAAAAAAGTACTCTTAAATGATGTAGGTTTTTTTTACTAATTTAGCAAAAGAAAAACTTTTTTGTACTTTTTAGATGTATCTACATAGTAAACTATACGTAAAATATTATATTTTTTTACATTTACCAAGTAGTAATTCCTCAATATTTCTGAGTATATTAATGAAACTAAATATTTTAGATGTAGTCATCTTATATTATATTGCACCGAACAGCAAGTTCAGGTTTTTGACAAAACACAGCTTCAGTTATTTGTGTGCCTTGAACTGCAAAAGCCTGTAAACACACCAGTTAAAATGTTTTCTTTCAGTGCAAGGAATGACTGAATTGTGAACGTAGTGTCGCTGACAGACCTAGTATATTTCGGTCTTATTACTAATGCAATGAGGTTCAAAATGTGGTGCACCGGATTTTCCGGCGGCCCTACTTCGTTGAATTTGCAGCAGATGAATATTTCGATTTACACGAATGACAGATCGTGGCTACGTGTGCGCGGCTAGGGACGTGGGTTTTTTCAAGCCAGGACGCGTCGTTTGAAATTATTTCGGTATATAAGCCTTCAGATACACGTGACGCGTGACGCGAGACGCAACGCGAGAGAAACAGGGCCGCAGAGCCACCGGTCAATATGAATTTATATACCGGTGAGCATGGCCAGAGCACCCGATTCTAACCGAAAATGACTAACCCTGAGTTTTTAAGCGCGAAAGAGAGTAATAAGATAACTAGATTATTCGAGCCATTAGATATTTCTATACAGAACCTAGTTTCTAAGTAGCAGGAACGGTGGGACAACACTATCAAAGGGCGTCACCTATATAATTTCTTCCCTTCGGTACGCGATCGACTCTCTAAGCAATGGATAGAAATAAATCACTACATCGCACAATTTTTGACAGGTCACGGAAACTTTAAAGCGAAACTTTTTGGATTTACATTAGTCTCGTCTCCGCTATGCGAGTGTTCGACCGAAGGTAGCCCTTATGAACAAACTGCTCATCACATACTCTGGGAGTGTGATCTCTGGTATGATGAAAGAATCGAAATGTTGAACAGCGTCCATTGTGTTTCTAGGGTTGTGTACTATGAAGATCTCGTGAGCTGCGCGAAGAACTTACGAGCTTTCAAACATTTTTGTCATAAGTACTATTGAAAACAATGCAACACTTTTTTGTCATTATAAATGCATTTTAAGTAATTGTCATATTATAAATTAAAACATTTAAATACATTCTGTCTTGTAGTCATAAAAAAAAACTAACTACATGTCATTCCCGTGGTGCTTCCCCTTAAATTCTGACTTTTTGTCATCACAATTTTTGCTGTCTCCCGCTTTGCTTGGGGAGGGAAACTGGAATACTTCCTACTCCTCCTACAATCTTCTGATTAATTTCGTTGCGGGTTCCAAGACAGATTTAGCATGTCCCCCGGGCACCCCTGAGATCATATCAAAGGGTTTTTGCGGTTGGTTACCACTGTCGATCCTGGCTACACAGGAGTTGCAGTGGTGGGTAAGTTTGGTGGGCCAATTGCCCGTTACAAAAAAAAAGCACCCGATTCTCTGGTTTGCTGGTCGCGGTCTCGCGT
The DNA here is from genome assembly GCA_037179445.1 of Phengaris alcon alcon. Classification (NCBI taxonomy): domain Eukaryota; kingdom Metazoa; phylum Arthropoda; class Insecta; order Lepidoptera; family Lycaenidae; genus Phengaris; species Phengaris alcon. The sequence continues at coordinate 1,048,442 of JAYRCH010000256.1, forward strand.
CGCGGTTGCATAGATCGGAACTTACGTCAACATGGCTGACATTCGCTGGTGCTCGAGCTATCATTTGTAGAGAGTGTCGCCCTTGTGATAAATGTGTCGCGACCTATACTGTCTACGTGTGTTTGTGTCACGTCAAGTGTCCCCTGGAATACTAAATACTGAGAAGACGCCATATTTTCTTAATAGTTTTCCTCTGGATAGACGAAATTGTTTCGTAGATTACGTTTATGACATAACACCAGAGACGTATATAGATTAGGCATGTCGAGGCAAAAACTGTCCACACTTAAAAGACACTTTTGGGCTTATTTGGGGCCATTTTGACATTTGAGGTATGATGAAATCAAGTTAGCGTAGCTTTTTATCGTATACAGATTTTTTCTGTCAAATTGTACGTCATAGCCTATCTTTAGTTTTCAAATCTTTGCATAACACTATTGTATTAAAACTGGACGCAAAAAGTGGGGTGTTATAAGTTTGACGGGTCTGTGTCTCTATGTCTGTACGTGTCATCGTAGCTCCCATACGGATGAGCCGATTTTGATCTACTTTTTTTTGTTTGAAAGCTGTTATGATCGAGAGTGTTCTTAGCTATAATTTATCATCATCAGCTCGGTCACTGCTTGACTACTACTGTAAATTAAAAATTTTATGTTATTTATGTAGTGTAGTTGGATAGTAGCAGAATTAAAAAGGAAATAAATCTTATACCTTCCAAACGGAAGAAACAAAAAGTTCTTACTAGGCTTTATCCAGGCTTCCTAAGGCTAAGAAGTCACGGAGCGGTTTTCACCCGCGCCCGCCGAGGTTGCGGGCCCGCAGCTTCTGTAGAATGCAGATATGTTTGTAAAAAAATTAAAGCACATCTCACGACGCGCTTTACGGCCGCGGTGCGCGCGGTTGTTCGCGGGTCCCGCTACACCGGCGAGAGACTTGTAGAATCGCGTGGGCCGCGGTCGCCCGCAGCGTCGGCGTTTGAGCCCGCGCGCACTGCGTTCGTTTGGCGGGCGAAATGCAGAAATTCTATTGTAAATATTTGCCTTTTTGCAACCGCGCGTCCTGCGATCTTCCCCCACGACGATAATCTCAACTGCAACGGCTGCGTAACTGCGCAAATACGGACCGGCCTCGTGAGTTTAGAAATAAAACCGCAGTAAACCTTCACGAGTTCTTAGCCTAAGGAGTAAGATATCGGTAATATGTTTTATCTCTAATCTTAAAATTACATAGTTGGATTCGTATATTTTTTCAAAAAGTTTTCATTTTATACTTTTTAAAAAGGTTACGCATCACAGTCACTAACAGTAGCCCAAGCAGAAACAATTGATACCTACGTATTCGCAACGTTATCGAATGTCAATTGTATCGCTGCTGTCATAATTTTCATAAAATTCTCTTTCGATAACTTTAAGAATACGTACTTGTCAATCGTTCCTGCTTGGGATACAGTGGGCCTAGCAGGATATTTTATGAATATCTGTCAAAATCAAGACAGCGCACATACAAATTTCAATCGATAACGTTACGTTTTCGCCGCTGTCAAAAGTACCTGCTAGGCCTGAGTGCTAAGTAAGAGTTTTTCTTTTCGCAATCGATCGTGAGCGCGTTTGGCGTTTACTTGGAATATGTATGTGATTTACAGTACGCTGTACGCGCCACTTAGTTGTAAACGCGACAACTAGGTCAAATCAAATACAAATTCCTAGTAAACGCCAATCGCGCTCACGATCGAATTCGAAAAGAAAAACTCACACTTAGCACTCCGGTAGTGAATTTGACGCGTGTTCTCGTTCTACATCACATTTATTTACCTTACTATAACAAATCTACATACAGATTCAATTACCGAGTACAAATTCAGCGGTGGATATAATTGTTATTGTGTAAATAATATTCGTGTAAATTATGCGATGCATTAACATACCTTGTACAATTAACTGATTCTGTTACACAAATTCAACACTATCACTGACCAGTGTCCACCATCGAACATAATCCTATCCTACTAATACTTTGCAGTTTGTGAGAATAAAATATGATTTTTTGTAATAGTAACGTTAGGTTAGGTTAACTAGGAACTGCGAAAAATTGAAATGAAATTAATATGCTCACGCGTCAGCTCACACAGATTCAAAATTTAACATTATTTAATAAGCAAAACACTTTTGAAATGAAACGTGTATCTTTTAGTGTAGTGAACAAAGTTCAATTTTGAATCGCTATCTTCATACAGCGCGCCGCATCTCATCTTGGTGTGAGCTTAAAGCCCGTGTTCCGTAGACTAACCACTGGCCATTTGACAGGATAGCGTTCTATCCCATCAAGCGGGTGGTGCTCGAAGGAATGATATATTTTAATGCCATGGTACTACTTAAGTCGGGGGTAAAACTGTTTTCTTACCCTTCTCGTGTTAAAATCTTAGCAATATCATAATATTATCATTAAAGCCAATAAAGAGCTCTAAAAAAATTATAATATGACACTAACCTTTCTTTACCCGAATTATACCTTAGCAACCATTCTATTACTAACCCTTTGGTTGGATAATTCAATCAAATTACCTTCCGACCCCTAACAACTTAAACGCTATATTTGGTTTCTAATAACGTCGAATTAAAGTGTGCCGTTACAATAAGCTGTTTAAAATTATCACTGAAAAATCCCATTAAAAGGATAAATCACTTTTAATTATTATCCAGTTTCATGAAACATTAAACGTAATAATAATTCAGAAAACTCCAACCTTTGTTCACCTCTTAAGTATTTGTATTTATGGTTATTATTTTATGTAATTGCGGAAGGGAAATAAGGATCTACCTATTGTTTGCGTGAAATGTGAAAATATTTAAATATTATTTTAACTTTTCCGTTAGTAAGTGATTTATTTATCAAAAACAGATTTTATAGATTACATACATGCCATACATAATTTCCATAATATTTACAAACTATAAAAGTAGGTAAGTACTAAAAAAAATAACAACTACTCCAAAACTTAAAATGCTACAAAACAAAGAAATCTCCCAGGTCATCCCCACAAGGCAGAGTACCTAGAAGGCTCAAAGAGTTTCCTCGCTGGATTGCGATACTTATTCAATGGGCCAGGTAGGTGCCGGCTCTGGGGTTTCGGGTGGCCTCAATGAGTTTTTTGGAGATTTCTCTGAAAAGTTTGTGCGCACCCAGACCCCATGTACCTAGGGTTTCAACCCCAAACGGTATAAATATGAGATCCCCACTAAGGTTTTCATATTTGCGCCGCTTGAGGTTTTCCGCCTGATTGGCGGCCGCACCTGCAGAACTCGAGGTGCCCTGGACATGGGATGGAGCAAGTGTATCGACGCAAGTAGCGTCCCATACAAGAGCCCGTCCCACTGCTCGTCTGGTCCAAGGGTCGCGCGCCAAACCAGAGGGTTCCAGCACAGCTGGCACTCCGGCGGTGACAAGAGCCCGACGGATGAGATCGTTCAGGCTGTGATGTCGGGAGATGCGGCCGGCGCTTCGTTGACAGGACAGCCCGTGGTGTCCGAGGCTGTCCACGTTTGCGCCACAAACACAGCGATGGTGGCCGACGTGGGGGGTGCCAAGACGCAGGGAAGTGGCTAACCGGAAAGCTGTTCGATCCAGCAATGTGCCCGTATTGGGTGACGGTAATGCTTGTAGCCAAAGGCCCGACTCCCACTTCTCCGCAGCTAAAAGGCGATCCTGCTCCACAGGACTGGAGGACGTATTAAGAAGATTATTCCGTACCAGTCTGCAGAGTGGCTTGTCCCAGAGCCTTTGGGAAAAAGTATTGTCAGGCAATTCGCTACAAGCACTAATTGCGCTCCAGGCGTCCTTGGCCTCGTCCAGAAAGGGAACTGTATTGGAGTAGGATGGGTGATGTAGTATTTTGGAGATAAGACTATGGTTCGCGTGGACTGAGGACAAGAAGGCCGGAAGCGATATGTTAGAGTGCTTTCGAACACCCAGGCCACCGAACCTAACTGGAAGCCTTGCCTGAGTCCATGCGCGGTCATCGAAATTTGTGTTCAAAATAGTGGAGAGCGTTTGTCTTATGGTATTATCCAACTGTTTGAGAAGTTGAGGGAACTTCCACAATTGACAACACCGTAAGACATATGTCAATTTAGGTACGAAAATGCAAAAACGAATTAGGGTAAAGGCCATGTGACAGTTAATTTGGAGGAGGTGGTCTAAAGTTTCATTAAAATTTTGTAATTTGTTATCTATGAAGTCCGGGAGAGATTCGTCTAAAATAGGTGAGCCCAAAAGGAAGAGCGAATCCTTGTCAATGACAGACAGTTGTGGAGCTATTTCTTTAAAGCTGGATATAATCGCGTTTCTATCCCCATGTGGCGGAACAATTAGCGCCACAATCCTGAATCGCGCTATCGAAGTTTTCTATGATCGGCACTATATATACGACATCTGAAATTCATACAAGTGGGCTTCGGCCTGACCGAGCATACCACCTCGCTCGGTCGGAGATCTCCCTTTGGGGCATCCACTCATCCCACATTACATTCCTATTCCGAGTATCGTGTGTTTCACTTATAACTCTTAAACTCTGCAAGTGGTACGCAATACAGCCACAGTGGTGACCCCGACGTGATTGTCTGGCACAAAAAGTTCGCACTTACCTAGGTTCAGACCTATTTTTTGGAAATCGCGGATCAGAGTGCGGAAGTCGGATAGTACAGTGGGTGCATCGCTTCCAAGGGTCCTATAATCTAAATACCAAACATTAAATTTTGAATTTAGAAGCTCGATGACCGGGTGTATAGCAAGGCTGAAGATTGTTGGACCTAGAGGGTCGCCCTGTTGGCAGCCCATTTCGGATGAGATGAGGTGGTCTTTGTAAATGAGTTTGGTGGGGTCGTTGTAACACTGGAGCATAAATGGTAAAATGTCAGGTGCTTTAGATTTAATTTGGGCCAACATGGCGCCTCGGTCAACTGAGTTGAAAGCGTTTTTGACATCGACCTTCAGAAACACATCATCGCCTTGATTGTGGATAGCTGTCCTGAAAGAGTGAACGGCGGCCTCACAACCCCCTTTGCAGGCAAAACCGAGCTGTTTTGGCTGGAAGTATGGAAGTAGCCGATTTGCAAGCTAGTTTGGCTGTAAGGCACAGGTATGTGGAGCCAACAGCAATCAGACGAATGCCACCATCTCTCTTCCTCAAGGCGCAGAGGTTAGCTCCATACAGAATGTCTACGATATCTGATGCGACCCCTCCACGTAGCATCAGGTTGCACAGATTCGTAAGTTCATGCAGGAGCTTCTCGCCGGACTCCCCACAGCAACCGCTGGTTAGGTCCTTCAGATGCTGAGGGGTAAGACCGTCGAGACCGCCAGCTGAACTCGGAAGAAAGGACATGTGGCTCCGCGTACTTTGTATGTCGACGTTTGTAGTGGTAGTAATGCGTCATCGGAAACTGTGAAAGGATTGGATTGTGATGAATGTTTGTTTTGTAGGGCGATGAGGGTTTCTGGGCAGTCGGGGCGACCGTGTCATTGGAAAACAGGAGCCGTGCTGCACCCTTAATGTCTCCCTCACTTATTTTATTTTCCACAGTTTTCACGATGTTATGTTTGACCGAGGAATGTGAACAAAAATTTGGGTTGAGGTCCGATACACAATTTTTTTTAATTCTTGAAGTGAGGGAGGCATTGTTGAGCGGATCTCTAGTGATATGCAGAAATCGGTAGGAAAAGGTGAGTAGATTTTCCCAGGCTTGCCTCGAGTTCTCCAGCACTGTGTGGCGTATTGTCTCGGCAAGCTTCTGGGCTACAGTCACTCTGGCACCCCTAGGGATACTCTTACTCGTCTTAGAACTGGTACAAAACGTTTAAATTTGGATATTTCTTGCCAGAAATTTGTTTGATAAATTGGATTCGGAAGTGAATTGGTTATTGGGGGAATGAGGGTTGGAAGCTGTTTGTGGCATTTGCCTACATGGATGTTCAAACCCCGCTGGCTTTTAAAATATCGGGAACAGTGGGAGCATTGCAGCAGATTTCCATGGCTGACCTGGCTGCTTGTCATAGGTTGGTATAGATAAACGATAAACGATAACTTATATAATAGAAGAAATTATAGACAAAAATTTAAAAACTGCTTAACTAATATAAAAAAAAACCTTGAACTATATTATGCTCATTTTCTGGGGGAATGTAGGCTTGAGCGTGGGACAGTTCCTGGGCTCACTTTTCGCCAAAAAACACAGCATACTGTTTCCTGGGATTGCCTCGTTTTTCCTCCGATGCAAGTCTTGTCATTTGTCCCACACAAATATATTCACCTTTGCTTTTGATCCTGTTTGGCCCTCTTGGGGTGCTATAAATTATAATTGATTCTATTGTAGATGTTTAAAAAGGTATATTTATTTGCTTTTGGTGTCTCGAAAACTGGTTTTATCGATTAATTTTCAATTTTTTTTCCGTTAGTTAACTCAAAATATAAATAGAAGTTGATTTCGTGAAACTCGTCCTTAAAACTATTACCAATATGTTACGAGTACTTTGGAACTAGAAGGTAAATCAGCATTTAAAATGAAATAATTTGTTAGACTGGAAATGTAGATATTATACTTATGCCTGCTACACACGTAACGATAAAACTGCACTATTCGGTCAAACGAATTTAAAGTTTAACGGCGTCGTCGGACTGACTAGGAGTCGGAAGCCTTTTGGCAGACATAGTGAAAAAAAAAAAATGAATGCGGGCCGCACTTGTAAGATAATTTCGTACCTAATTCATATCTACATAGTTATCTATTGTAAGTAGGTACTGTAAGTGATATTAAAAATTCTTAATTATTTATTTTTATTAAATTAATAGACATAACAAAGGGAGCAACAACGAAAAAATGAGGGTAAAACAGAAACTAATGTAAAACAAAGACTTAAAAGTAGGTAATGTAAATAAATGAAGATAATTTTTTTATAACATTTAGAGTGGCGTTGGCCCGCGGGTCGCGCGTTGCCGACCACTGGTATAACCGAACTGTGTTGTTTTATCGTTACGTGTGTAGGAAGCATTTCGTAACAACTGCATTGTAGTATATTGTCTTGTAAATTTTCTTGAAGCTTAATGTATAAGAGTAAAACGTTACTTAACTCGATTTTTCGAACAAAATCCTCAGACTGAACATAATAAGGATTTCAATATTAGGTACTAGTCTTCCATTCATTCTATTCATTCAGAGATTAACTTCGAAGTCATAAACCATCTTAATCGTAACTTGGAGTTTATCTTATGTTTTATATCCCTTTCATGCGCGAAGAGTGAAGACTATGATGACCATGATTTTTTATTATTAGGTATATGACCTTCTTATGATCTTAACGTGTAAATATATTTTTCATTTCTCATACTCGGAAAGTAGTGTTGTTTTGATCTGATTATTGGGTGGAAGATGCTGCTTTCCTTTTATAGGGAGGGAAAAACTCATACAAATTCATTCCGGCCCGAGGGCCGGAAAAACTTCAAAACTTCAAAAATAGAACTGCCGTCAGCTGTGAAATTGGCGGGATACTAAAATCTGTTATGTATGTATCTGTGACGGACTTTTGTGCTAAGATTTGAATTGAATATTAAAAATGAGTTCAAGCGAAACATTGACACCAAATATTGATCCAGAACAGCCAAATTTCTCAAAATATATCAAACAACATAAATATTCCAAAAATATAACTTTTAATTTCACGAATTGTCCTAATTTGACTATTAATTTTAAATAGGCACTACTAATATATTATTATCAATAAATAGTTCAGATAAACAACTAGTTTTATTTTCCTCATATTCTAAATGAAAAGTAGAGAGTTTGCCACGGGTAAAAGAATCAATTCCTACTCGGACTATAGCCTAACTACCTCGGGAATTGATTCTTTTCAACCCTAGGCTAACAATCTACTATATCACTAAAGGCCTGTTTCGCAATATACAGATAAGTGACAGTTCACACTGCGACGACACGCGGCGCTGCATTTTTAAGATAGCTATTCAAAATTAAACTTCATTCACTACACAAAAAGATACATAGTCATATACTGCACATGCGCTGTGCAGCGCGGTGTAACCTTACATTGGAACTCTCACAATGAAACGTGTATCTTCTTATATTAATAAAGTTCAATTTTAAATAGCTATCTTAAAATGCAGCGCTATTTCGTGTATCGTATCGTTTCGTTTCGGTGTGAATTGACCCTAAGTATCCGTTACTGTTACCTAAAGATGTTAATTAAATACTATCTTTTTCTATCTTTTTATTATATGTACGAATACTGTACTTTTTCAGGATAAAAAGTAGCCTATGTTTTAATACAGAGCCTAAACTACTACCATACCAAATTTCATCGAAATCCGTTCTGTAGTTTTCGTTTGAAAGAGAAACAAACATCCATCCATCCATCCGTCCTCACAAACTTTCACATTGATAATATTAGTAGGATATAAATTGCAATCCTTCTGGCCTTTTCTTCTCTTGATATTTTATTTCTATCCTTTGTCTTACTAAAATCCGAGAATTACGACTAGACCGATTCGGCTAATTTTAATTTTGAAATTTCAGGGACGGTTTAAAGCTTTAAAACAGCTAGTCTGTACAACTGTGTGTACAAGTTACAAGTTTCTAAACCTATAATATAAGTTTCTAAATACTTTACATAATAATTGTACATTCAAATGATAAAATAATTACTAAGCTCTGAAAATTTAAACAGAAAACAGGCTTTGGCAGTTTCAAACCATTATATTCAACTTCAAGTTGCAATGTCAAGTATCTGCTGAACAACGGTAGATTTCTGAGTTCAAAAGCCAAGTTTCGTCTAAGTCTTTCAGTTCCATTTGCTCAAGATTTGAGTAACTATTAAATTATAATAATGGACTCCATTAGGAAACTTAGCTCATACCTAATAAGAGATATCTTATTTTAAACTAGGTGTGATAGAAATTAGTCTATAATAATTTATTTAATATTTTTTATTATAATTAAGGTTCTTTTGCGTCTTAGGCCGGGACTATATTGTCCGTAATTCGTAAGGCCGGGGACAATTAAGAGCATTAAAAATAGAACTCAGCGCCAATACAATAGAGCTGAAAATCGAACACACGAATGTCAGGTCAAATGTTAATGTCACATATGACAGCTCGACACTTGACACTTCGATTTTCAACTCTATTGTATTAGTGCAGAGTTCTATTTTCAGTGCTCTGAATTTTCCCGGGCCCGCCGGATTCCGGATCATATAGTTCCAGTTTTAAATTAAAAAAATGTAAATGTTATTACATATTGACAAACGTCATGGTGTAAAAAAAAATATTTATGTGTTAGTAATCTGAGATAGCGTGTATTGTTGTTAGTTTTATTAATTTTATGTAAATTTTTTTATGTATGTAAAATTGTATTTATGTAAAATTTAGCATTCTGCACAAACTTTAATTTGTCGGCTAAATTTTATAGTCCTCCGGTTTCATAATTAACGTGAAATGTATAATTTTTTTGTAGTAAATAAAGTTCAATTTTGAATAGCTATCTTGAAATTCAGCGCCATATCCGCAGCGTATCATCTCGTTGCTGTGTGAACTGACCCCTAAGTAAAAAATTATTAAATCCAAAGTAAAGAAATCACTTTAACACATTTTCTACGCTTGGGCCGTTTACGATTTAAAAGGCTTTAATGCTTTTAACAGCAAATTACCAACCCAAGTTTCTATTATTTAAATTATTTTACTAACATTATAATGTTATATTATAATGTTAGAAAAATAATTTAAATAATGTTGATGACGTTGATGAATGTTTCATATGACATAAGCTTTATAAAGAATACGTCATATGAAACGAATTAAACAGCACCTTCAACTATTATTTTAGGTTGTAATAAACTTAATTATTTTGCCGACCGTACCTCAGATTTACAGAACTGAGCGTTAGCCTGCGCTCAGCTGATATGTGTAACAGTTGGACCGTGTTACATAATAAACATTTTATATCGTGTGTGAGTGGTGTCTGACTATATTGGTTATTTGACAAGCAGAAAAACATCATATTTTAGTAGAGAACCTCAAACACAAAAATTAAGGTGTGCAGTTCTTGCATTTGCACTCATTCTTTCCAATAGATACCTTAAGTATCTATATCTCACTTGCGCAGACTTTCCTATAGATGTTTTTGGTTGTCTCGGTTTACTGTCACTTTTCGTTTCGTCGAGTTTCAAAAGTATGTGAGTTTAGACGAACACGTTGGACGTAAAAGCAGCGTTTACTTTAGACTTTAAATAGAACTGTACATTCGCAATATAGCCAGTAGAGAGTGGAGCGACAATCGCAAATCTTTCGAATATCCCGTGGAGAATGCTCATATTACAGAGTTATTAGTTTCCACGACATGAGTATGTTACACTAGCATATTGTGCACATAACCTCCATTGGATAATTACTTTTGACTATCAGTTTACGTGACATATTTTGGAGAGGAAACTTTAAGAGTCAATTCACAATGAAATGAAATGATACGCGACATAGCGCTGCATTTTTAAGATGGCTATTAATAGTTGAACTTTATTCCTTACACTATAATTTAACATTTCATTGTAAGAATTCATAGTAAGTTCAGTGTAAGAAATACATAAAAAGCGGACCTATAAAATAAAATGTAAAATGTTATCTGACCTAAATATTTGTAAAGGGTATGAAATTGTTTTACATTTATGAAATAACTATGCTTCACGCATAACTACAGTGTTGTACGATATGGAATATCCCAGAGAAAGGCGTATATATACGCAACCGTTTAACAAATTTAATATAATTTTAGTTTCTGCAATTAACACAGAGTAGTACTTTAAAATTAATTAATTTAAATTTTTAAATAAATTAATTAATTTTAAAGTATTATTTTTCGTAATTTATTTAAAAATTATTTAAATTTTTAAATAAATTACGAAGTTCCTTATCGCGCGTTGCTAAAGGGGGCTAGACGGAAGAAATTAAGACTAAAAGTTGTAACGACACTTTTTGCTATAGTTGTAAGCCGTGCGGCGTGCGCGTGTTTCTCTGTCTGTCCCTCTCTCTCTCTCTCTCAATTATTACTAAAATTGAGCCTACTGATTAAGTTTATATTACATTATATTTGTTAATAATAAAAAAAATATTATTATAACTTAAAAAAAAAATACAATTCCTTCACTAATTAATCGAAAGGAACTTCGTTCCGTTCGGGTGTCCCTTGACACCTCTCAAGTTTTATTGTTATATACCTAAAAACTACACTTTATCACGTAATACTATAATGTAATGTGTATCTGGGGTTACCGAATAAATATATTTATTGGTTTTTCTCGCCGGGTTAGTTCCGGAACCGGTGGTAGGCATCACGTAGGGACAATTCCGTAAGTGTTACTATTGACCTATATGGAAAAAAACTTTTTTAATTGAATTTAAATTGAATTGAATTTTAACGATTTTACGTATATATCCATAACAAAGACCTTATTGATCTTACTTTAGGTTTTATATGGAAATTTATGTTAGACAGTAATAGTACACATTATTTTTAACTTTTTCCTTTTTTCCAAGAAAGACCGCTAAATAAGATTTAGCTCACAAATAGTTTTCACAGCGTGGATTCAGGCTACAATTAATCCTAACAAAACCGTTCCCGTTAGCCGTTCGATTGATCCGAAGTATCGGGCAAAAGCTAGTTTCGAAATATTGTCTGAAACAATTTACACGCTAACAATTTTGACGCCGAAAAACTCAAGTAAAATTTTGTGAAACCTAAAAAGCTTTTTGTGTATCTTATGGTTTTTATTATAATCGCAAACTCATTTTGAAGGGCGCGGCTTAGCTTATTTATCAGGCTTTTACTCGAAATTGGCGTTAGATGGAAATATACCAAACGTATAAAATGCGTGTAAAGTACTTTGAATCGCGAATAAGTACTTCGGCTGGATTCGCTAGGATTTATTCTAGGACGGGATAATGTAGGTTATCCGTTATAATGACAAAAACCAACGGCTATTTGCGTTAGATGGAAATATACCAAACGTATAAAATGCGTGTAAAGTACTTTGAATCGAGAATAAGTACTTCGGCTGGATTCGCTAGGATTTATTCTAGGATGGGATAATATAGGTTATTCGTTATAATGACAAAAACTAACGGCTATTGGCGTTAGATGGAAATATACCAAACGTATAAAATGCGTGTAAAGTACTTTGAATCGAGAATAAGTACTTCGGCTGGATTCGCTAGGATTTATTCTAGGACAGGATAATATAGGTTATCCGTTATAATGACAAAGACCAACGGCTATTGGCGTTAGATGGAAATATACCAAACGTATAAAATGCGTGTAAAGTACTTTGAATCGAGAATAAGTACTTCGGCTGGATTCGCTAGGATTTATTCTAGGACGGGATAATATAGGTTATCCGTTATAATGACAAAAACCAACGGCTATTGGCGTTAGATGGAAATATACCAAACGTATAAAATGAGTGTAAAGTACTTTGAATCGAAAATAAGTACTTCGGCTGGATTCGCTAGGATTTATTCTTGGACGGGATAATATAGGTTATCCGTTATAATGACAAAAACCAAAGGCTATTGGCGTTAGATGGAAATATACCAAACGTATAAAATGCGTGTAAAACACTTTGAATCGAGATTAAGTACTTCGACTGGATTCGCTAGGATTTATTCTAGGACGGGATAATATAGGTTATCCGTTATAATGACAAAAACCAACGGCTATTGGTGTTAGATGGAAATATACCAAACGTATAAAATGCGTGTAAAGTACTTTGAATCGAGAATAAGTACTTCGGCTGGATTCGCTAGGATTTATTCTAGGACGGGATAATATAGGTTATCCGTTATAATGACAAAAACCAACGGCTATTGGCGTTAGAAATATACCAAACGTATAAAATGCGTGTAAAGTACTTTGAATCGAAAATAAGTACTTCGGCTGGATTTGCTAGGATTTATTCTTGGACGGGATAATATAGGTTATCCGTTATAATGACAAAAACTAACGGCTATTGGCGTTAGATGGAAATATACCAAATGTATAAAATGAGTGTAAAGTACTTTGAATCGAAAATAAGTACTTCGGCTGGATTCGCTAGGATTTATTCTTGGACGAGATAATATAGGTTATCCGTAATAATGACAAAAAAATGCGTGTGGCAGTCGGGGACTGCCGCGGTAAAGCTATTGCATAGTAAGTCTACACGCATACGTCTAGTCGCACGCACACAAACACCGTGCCAAAGTTTGCCGAACTGAAACGACGTTAGACGATGCACGGCTTTCAACGCCGCACCGCTGTGCCGGTCGGAGTGGGGGGTGTTGGGTTTATTTTCGTTACGGAATTTCTCGATTCGGTCGACGCACTCAAAGCCCGCGATAAAAGCTATGCAATAGCTTAAAGCCAACGGATATTGCAAAACACATGATTCATTTTGTAGCTATAGCGGTTCGCCATACTTTTGTAATTCCTATTCCGACGGTATGGGACTGACGCACTCGCGTTATGATAAAATCCTACTACAGAGTATTATAAATGTGAAATTTTGAGGGAATGAATGGATGGATGATTGTAAACTCTTTCACGCAAAAACTACTGCACGTATTTTGATGAAATTTGGTATACAGGTAGTGGTTTAGGCTCTGGATAGGCTACATTTTATCTCTAAAAAGTATGGTGTTGCCGTATTTACGTGGGTTACTGTATTTACGCGGGCGGTGCCGCGGACGAAATCTAGTATCACAGATTAAAGAAAAAGGAACAACTAGACAAACAGCTACAAGTAACAAATTTAAACAGCTACATAGTTAGCTTTCGATTTGATTGCACTTCCACAAGCATACGATTGTGGAAAAATTGTGGGCCGCTGAAGGGGACGCAAAAATTTTCAAATTTGGGTCGATTTGGATCGTTCTATGAAAGCTCTCTCTGTACGTAAGTATATATAATATATTCTATAGCGTAAGTATATATAATACGTAAGTATATATATATATATATATATATATATATATATATACGTAAGTATATATAATATATTCTAGACCCCAGACCCGGCACCTACCTGGCCCAGAGAATAAGTATCGCAATCCAGCGAGGAAACTCTTTGAGCCTTCTAGGTACTCTGCCTGGTGGGGACGACCTGGGAGATTTCTTTTTTTTGTAGCATTTTAAGTTTTGGAGTAGTTATTATTTTTTTAGTACTTACCTACTTTTATGGTACAATTGATTTTGTTATCATAACTAGTTTTTAATTCTTCTTTTTTAATATTGTAATGTGAACCTTATTTTTTTACCAATAAATTATCTTTACCATTTAATAAAATTAATATATTCTATTCTGTGAAAGTATCAAGTATGAACATATTATATTATGAGGGCTATCATACAGCTAAACAATAATTTTTCACGCTAATACCTATACTATACTATAGATAAATACAATATTAGGTCCTTACAAATGAAATTGGCGTTTTGTCGTACTGGCCACTTTGATTTCAAATATATCTTCTTTGGTTAGAACTATCAATTTAAAATTTATACCGCTATTTACTCATGCATTTGTGTTTCGAAAACCGTAATTCATTTGTTTTTTCCTCTTTTGATTTTTTCTTTACGTCACTGTTTACAAAATGGAAAACTTGAAATATCGTATTATTTTTGAGTACGACCACTGTGGCACCAGTGCTGCGGAAACGGCTCGAAGGATTAATGATGTGTATGGCGGCGGTGGCGCAAAAGAAAACAGTGCGTTTTTGGTTCCAACGTTTTCGTTCGGGAAATTTCGACCTGCAGAACAAGCCCCGTTGACGGCCGGAGACTAAAGTTGATAATGAATAATTGAAGGCTATTGTGGAAGCGGATCCATCGCAAATCACGTCCGAGTTAGCTACAGGCTGCGGTGTTAGTGATAAAACTGTTTTAATCCACTTGAAGCAGATTGGGAAGGTGAAAAAGCTTGAAAGGTGGGTACCTCATGAATTGAGTGCAGCAAACCGACAAACGTGCGTCGACTGCTGCGTTACATTACTCAACCGGTACAATAATGAAGGAATTTTAAATCGAACCTGTGATTAAAAGTGGATCATGTACGATGAACGGAAACGCTCATCGCAATGGCTGAACCCTGGCGAACTAGCCAAAGCCTGCCCCAAGCGAAAATTTACTCAATAAAAGTTAATTGTGAGCGTTTCGTGGACTAGTGCCGGTGTCGTTCACTATAGCTTTTTTAAATCTGGCCAGACAATTATGGCAGATGTATATTACCAACAACTGCAAATAATGATGAAAAAGCTAGCTGCTAAACAATTGAGGTTGGTCATTCGCTCTAGATCACTGCTGCTTCAGGACAACGCTAGACCGCGCACTGCACAACAGACAGCTACAAAATTAGAGGAGCTTCAATTGGAATGTCTAAGACATCCACCGTACTCCCCGGACCTTGCTCCAACTATAGATAAACCAAGAAGGTACCTGTTCAAAATAAACACCTTATACTTTTATACTATATAGGACCGACCTTCAGTTTGGTTTTACTAAAGGTCGGTCCACAACAGATGCAGGCATCAGTCTTCTGTGCAGTATATTTGAAGCTTGGGAGAGGTCACAGGATGCACTTGGTATATTCTGTGATTTATCCAAAGCATTTGACTGTGTGGAGCATGATACGCTGTTCAGGAAATTATACCATTATGGTGTAAGGGGCACGGCACTAAAGCTTCTAAGCTCTTATCTAATAAATAGAACACAGACTGTAGAAGTTAATTCCAAAAGGTCTAATGGTACTAAAATTAAACTAGGAGTACCACAGGGGTCTATTTTGGGCCCTTTTCTATTTCTCATCTATATAAATGATCTACCTTATCTAGTTAATGATAAGCATGAGATAGTACTTTTTGCTGATGACACTTCACTAATTTTTAATGTGAAGCGACGACAATCTAACAATGACGAGGTAAATAGTGCTCTCTCAAAAATAGTACATTTGTTTAATGCTAATAATTTACTGTTGAATTCTAATAAAACAAAATGTTTAAAGTTCAGCTTGCCAAATGTTACGCAGGCACAAACCAATATACTATTAAATAATGAGAAAATGAAATTAGTAGACACCACTGTATTTCTAGGTATAACATTAGATAGTAAGTTACAGTGGGGACCACATATTGCTAAATTGGCAGATAAGCTGAGTTCTGCAGCATACGCTGTTAAAAAAATTAGAGAAATTACCGACATAGAGACCGCGCGATTAGTTTACTTTAGCTATTTTCATAGCATAATGTCGTACGGCATCCTCTTGTGGGGAAACGCTGCGGACATTAATACAATATTTGTGCTGCAGAAACGTGCTATACGTTCTATTTATAAGATGTCGACTTTTGAATCTCTAAGGGAAAAGTTTAAAGAAATAAAAGTTCTGACCGTCGCATCTCAATACATTTTGGAAAATGTGTTATATGTGAGAAAGAATCTAAACAACTTCAAAAAGAAATGTGATAATCATTGTGTAAACACTAGAAATAAGAACAAGTTAGATATGCCAGTGTTCAGACTAAGCAAAGTTAGTAAATCCTTTAAAGGCCAATGTATACGCTTATACAATATAATCCCAGAAAAGGTTCAAAACTTTCCCATTAATAAGTTTAAAAAAGTAGTTAAAGAGCGTTTGTGTGCCAAAGCGTATTATAAAATTAATGACTTTATTCAAGACGGCACACCTTGGGAATAAGGTGGCTCCTTATCTTATCTTATTATTTGTTACATAGACATAAGTAAACATTGTAATAATTTTGATTTTAAAAGAATAATTTTCCATCTTTTTGGTAAAAGATGGCCCCAGACGAGTTTCTTGCCGGCTCTTCTCGCTGGGTTAGTTCTCGAACCGGTGGTAGGCATCACGTAGTATCGACGTTCAAAAAGAGTATTTAAAAATACCAATTTTGAATAAAAAATTTTTGATTTGATTTGATTTGATTTGATTTAACTTAAATAAAAATTCACAGATTTCCTGCCTCACATGACTATCGAACACATTGGAAATTAATTCAAATTCAAAAAGTTTTATTTCCATATAAGTAAAAAATAACACTTAAGCAATTGTCCCGACGTGATGCTTACCACAACGGAATCTACGGGATTCGAAAAAATATTGTCGCTGAGCGACTAGAAAGTCGGAATAAGCATAATACAAAATAAAACTACAACGTTGAAGGATAATAATTTTATTCTTAGATTAACATACGTATCCTCGACATAACGCCTGTGAACAAACAAATTGCAAAATTTCCACACGCGTATCGAAATTTGAATAATTGTCGACTTTTTACTTTTTGCATAAGCTTAACGACCGTCTTTGATTTAGGCTCAAATTGTATCTGATTAATTTCTCCACAGGTATTTTTCTCAAATTTTTGATATCATTCTTCATTTCTAAAATATCGAGCGCCAAAATCAAAAATTTGGAAAAAAAATAATGGTTTTTTTTCACTATTTCGGCCATTACTTTTTTTGTTTTTTACTTTCTCGTATTATTCTTTTTGCACCTTACAGCTCTCATGAATACGCTTGTTTTGAGCGTCTTTGAATATCATATCTTCACAACTCTGCGAGATATAAGGGGATCGCACTTATTCGTGAAATTGGAGCCTACACTGGAGCGAACGAAAAGACTTTTGCAATGTCAAAAGCTAATTACATTGTTCACTGTACATTGTGGCCCATGTATTGTTACGTTTAAAGCCCGGTTGAATGGGAATTTAAAAACAGCTATTGTCGCCGAGACAATATCAGAATACAAAGTGTTTTATTGAAAGGGAATCAAATATATCGCACTGAAAAAGACATTTTACTTCGTGGCAAAACGATATGCTGCAGGCGATATATGCGAACGTATATTCAACTGTCAAGAGAATAATTTTTCGTAACAATATCACATGTGCAATTTAAGATGAATCAAGCTTAAATTATATTTAAAACTAGCTGTCCCGACACACGTTGTTCTATCTTAACTATGAACTGTAATAAATAAACAGGTAAACTGAAGACATTGGAATTGCAATCCATTTTTTACCGACTTCCCAAAAAAAGGAAGTGACTATACATTCGGCTGCATATTTTTTTTATATATAAGAGAAGAAGATAATATGAGCCTACTAGCTTTTGCCTCCGGCTCCGCCCGCGTAAATACAGTACTTTTTCCGGTACTTTTTCGGGATAAAAAGTAGCCTATGATATTAATCTAGAGCTTCAACTATCATTATACCAAATTTCATCAAAATCCATTCAGTAGTTTTCGCGTGAAACAAACAAACTTTCACATTTATAATAGTCGTAGGATATGTAAGCCTGAAATAAAGGAAGAAAGATAAAAGATAATAAAAATAGGTAAATTAAATTAATTTAATTTTCATTTAGCTTGATAGGTACTAATATCAGATACAACTCAATCCAAACGTAAGCCAAAAGATTAACTTCGACGAAATTAATGTGTCACGTACTTATTTAGTACACGACAAATAAGTGACATTAAAATTGGTAGCATTATAGTGTACAATTGTTCTCTTTGTTTACGTTTCGATTCAATTAGATCTATTACAAATGTGAAAGTTTGTATGGATGGATGTTTCACGCAAAAACCTCTGATCAGATTTTGATGAAATTCGATATGGTAGTAGTTTTATCTCTGGGTTAACATAGGCTAATTTTATCCCGAAAAAGTACAGTGTTCCTGTGGGACATTGAATTTACGTGGGCGGAGCCGCGAGCAAATGCTAGTATTTTGTATTAGTGATAACAGAATACAAAAAGTTTAGAAATAGCGACATGACTGCAAAAAATTCGATTTCTTTGCCCGTGCCCGTTGCCCGTCAAATCTCTCTTTTTAACGATTTTAACTTGAAAAATATGTAACCCAGAGGATGTGAAGTACTACTGCAAAATTGAATAAATAAAACTTAAAATGGTTGGGCACTCGTGTCTCGTAGTCGCACCAGAAATCCGAATACAGTGTTTCTGTACAGTAATAATTTATGAAACGGTAATATCGCGAAGTCACCTGTTTATTTCGTAAATTTCTTTAACCAGGATTGTAATATACATTGTGATGCGCTAAAATGGAGGAGAAATATTTTATGCAATCACCAAAATCACTGAATGTGTTTTTTTGAAACGATAATAGAGTCAAATGGACAGTACAATTACTAAAATATTATAAACACACACCTGCATAAATTACTAAGCTGTGAATGAAGTTATCATGTTTTGAAGTCAACTCACACTGAAACAAAATAATAATAGACATGGCGCTGCATTTTTAAGATAGCTTTTCAAAATTTAACTTTGTTAATTACAGAAGAAGATACACGTGTCATTGTAAGAGTTCGTTGCACAGTGCATGTGCAGTGTATGTTAAGACTGATGTCATATTATGAAACGTGTATTCTTTTGTGTAGTGATTAAAGTTCAATTTTGAATAGCTATCTTAAAAATGCAGCTCCGCGTAGCGTCTGCGAAAATTATAAAAAAATAGAACATTCTATCGTTTAAATTTATATGTAAAAGCAGCCAAGTGCGAGTCGGACCTATAGTCCACGAGGACTAAATGTTCCATACCATTATCTTCATATCGAACAAAAACGGCCTATTAATTTTATTATGTTTTTAATATTTTAATTAAATACTTAAAATGACGATCTAGAGGGTTGACACAGTCTTACTTATCAGCGTCAATTTGTTGTTATAGCGGCAACAGAAGTACTTAATCTCTGAAAATTTCAACACCCTGGTGACGGTGGTGAAGTCTCAGTAATAGGATCCCGGTTTTACCCTCTGGGTACGGAACCCTAAAAATTAACGTGGATCTATGCTCGTGAATCGTGATTGTACTATGAACTTTAATAAGCTTGGAAAGCTTACTCAATGCTCTTCATAGGAATGAACAATTGCGCAACTTTTGTTGGAGTAAGCTTCGATAGAGAAGCAAATGTTTTGAAAACAAGGAATTCCCGCTAATTATGTATTTGGCAGCCGAGGATGTTAAAAAATACCAAAATTTTATGAAGAGTTTATTGTCTTCTTAATTTCTAATTTACAGTTTTAAAAATTTAATTAAACTTAAATTTAATACTAGATACATACGAACCGATTCGAGACTCGATATTGAATACTGTAAAAATAATTTAATTTAATTACAATAAATTCCTATTGCTGATTATACATTATTGCAAAACTCGAAAGTAGAATACACGCGTCGCGGCGATGCTGCTGCGTCAGCCATCTTCCTTAGGGTTTAACATGTAACTCACTTGACATATAACGCAAAAGAGTTTTGTGTTAGATTAGCGAATAATTAACATACGGTATGAAAATTGCAAAGTATGTTATATATACTTTTGCCATGTTAATGAAGATTAATAGCTCTCCACACCGATTTTGGTGACGGTTGCCGGTTTCAATGAAACCAGGCCAGCTACGAAGGAGTTATTTAATAGTGCCCAAGTGTGAGCGCAGTACACAAGAGCACTCTCTCTTCTTTTATTCTCCTACACCCAGTGGGACGGATGACCGACACGACTGTCGAGACATGAAGCGGCGCAAGGGCCGACTTTTTACATGCCGATCCGACGCATGGATCATCTTTCTTGTCAGACTATCAGTTGATCAGCTTGCATTGTTCTAACCAGACTGAGAACATATTTCTTAAATAAAGCTCAAACTAGCCAATTACATAAAGCAATAGTAAATCTTCCCCACAAAGGCACACCTCTAGAGCTAAACAATAACACATTCAATCCAAAACAGAAAATATTGCAAGACGTTAATAAGATACAGAAGTGGAAAAGCAAAGCACTATATGGCAAATATCCTCATAATCTGGAACAAGAGCATGTAGACCAAACAGCATCGAACAGTTGGCTATCTAAAGGAAATATATATGCTAAGACAGAAGGCTTCCTTATAGCGATCCAAGATCAAATTATCAAAAGACGCACTTATTGAAAATATTATACTTAAAGAACCAATAGACCCAGATAAGTGTAGATTATGCCATCAAACCACCGAAACAATAGACCATATCACTGGAGGATGTAGCGCACTAGCCAATAAGCCACGACAACGTAGCCAAACACATTCATCAATTACTAGGTATTAAATACAAACTCATAGATTCACACACCCCTTACTATAAAAACAAGCCTCGTAATGTCTTCAAAAATAGCACCGTAAAACTCTACTGGGATCGCGATATAGTTACAGACAGTACCATCTTAAGCAACAGACCTGACATAATCCTCACAATATAATCCGATAAAACAACTTAACTCATAGATATCGCCGTCCCTAATATGAACAATCTAAAACAGAAACACAATGAGAAAAAACAGAAATATATTCCACTTGCAGACGAAATCAAACAAATGTGGCAGCAAAAGACTGTTAAAATTATTCCCATCATCATCTCTTCAACCGGTGTAATACCTAAAACCCTTGCCGCTCCCTTAAAAACTCTAGACCTTCATAAAAACATACATTCATACGCAAAAATCTATCGTCATAGATACATGCTCATTAGTTTGTCGTTTTCTTAACCCATCCTCATCTTTTTCTACACCTCAATCATAATTCTTCTTAACATGAATCAGGATACTTGGCTAAAGCCCGTGCCTGAGTCTTACCTGAGTCAAATTGCCGAGACTACTACTTATTTCAAATAATAATAATAATAATAGTGTTGAGGGTAGAATAAACCATAGAGCTGTATTATAGATAAGTTAAATCTTGGTTTTAAAATATATTGTAAGTAAAATATAATATTATGTTACAATAATTAAGCAGTTTAATAACGTACTTAGAATCATATACTCTAAACGAGCAAATTGGCAGCCAGTTTTTCCATGAAATTTAGTATGCAGGGAGTTTTGGGGCAGAAAAATCGATCTATCTATGTCTTATTCCTGGGAAAATGCGCATTTTTAAGTTATATAATAAGTTTTTCTTTCGTTGCGTAATAAGATAAGAATGATTTCGATTTCTAAATCTCAAATCCGGTTGGCGGCTTGGTTACCATCGAACTTTAGGCGTTGTTGGAAAATTGTTGTCTCGGGTTCGAATCCTGATCAGACGAATATTTTTGTAATTCTATTTTTTCTTTTTTATATCTTTTTTTGTATTTTAATTATTTTATCGTTCTAAGAAAATCTAAATCAATCTTAATCTCATTTTAGCTATCTGAGATCGAGATTTCGATACATTTCAACGATCCTAGGATTAACTTCACGTCAATTTACATAAATTTTTATTTAAGAATCTAAGATTGAAGTCAATCTAAGATTTTAAATATGTTATTTATTTCGGGCGTACCTAAATCTGTGTAGCTATGCTGTGAAACAAGCTGTGAAGTTAGGCTTCAACGTAGAACTTTCAGCAATCGTACATGGTACATGCCCGCATGTCTCGTAGTTTGAAGCAAAACTTGTGAGTTAATCTTTCTTTAGTTAAAGTTCAAATATAGTACTTTAATTGAAGTTTAAATATACCTACATATTAAGTAGTTTAAATTCATATTTTTCGTATCTCTATACTTTGTAGTATTGAGATACTATATATGTAATATTCAATTTCAAATGAGACTTTTCCATTTCTCTATCACCTTAGTTTAACTGCCTCTGTGGCTTAGGGGTTAGCTCATTGGCACTCAAGCAGGAAGTCGCGGGTTCGAATTCCGCCAGGAAACATAAAGTTTTTTGTGTTACTGGGTCATGCATTACATAATAAAATCTTGTTTACATATATTATGTATAGCATAAAAGTATTAAATATATTTCCGTTGTCTGGTACCCGTAACATAACTTTTTCGCGAACTTACTACGGGACCGGATTTACGTGGTGTGATAACGTGAATAGATTTTCTCATTATATATAGCGGATTGTTGCTCAGATAGCTCAGATCTGGTATGCAATATCTGTTCGAAGCTTGAGACTCAATTTCTCTGATTAGTGATGCAATTGACATAGTTATTTGTGACACACATACTCGTAAGTGTCAAGTTGTTTATTTGCAAGGAGCACTCGAGTGTGTGTTCAACCTAAGCGGGGTATTTAGCATTAGCGAAACGTAAATGCTACATTAACATAGGATAGAGCGGATAAATGGCGGAAATTATATTCATTGACAAGGGCACAGCCCTTTATTAAAGAAGAATATGAAATACTACAGTACTTCGTAACAGAAAACGTACTATAGATTTATAACTAATAACCATATAACTTGGGGCGGTAATGTGACCTTGTAGTCTGTATGTAATTTTGGTAGAATATTAAATATTAGTTTACTTGCACAAGTTGGGCAAGTGGGTACAACTACAAAAGACGTGCTATTTTGTGTTCTCTCGAAAACTCCCTAGGAAGTTTCAGTGAAGCGTCTACCACTTTACTGAATTGACTGACTTGACACTGGAAGTGGTTTAATGCCATTCCGCCATACTAAAAAAACATACTGTGCTTAAGATTCCATTATTATAAAAAGCATCACGTGCATAATTATTGTATCTATCATAATATGGACGCTGATTTTTGCTGATATTGGCGAGTGGATATATGGATTAAAAAAGTAATACTTTACCAGTGAGTACCCGCCGTATTCATACAAACTACTCATTAGTGTTAAGCACTTGTTACGCGCCCAAACGGTTCGGTATCCCCGCCTTTACCCGCAGGGATAATGTGCTGGAACTTTCGATTGAATTGATAATGAAGGCAATTTGTTTATGGTTTTATAAAATTGTCTTTGGTTTCTGCAAATAGTCTTCGGCTTCAACGAAATTTGTCTATGGTTAGCCAGTGCGAATGAGCTCTGGTACACAAATAGTTTTACCTAATTACATCACTTGCTTTAGGTTGCGTCTTCACTAGCGTAGAATCGAAATTATTTTTATTTTATATAAAAGTAGCCTACATCTAGTACCTAGTCTGATTTTTTATACAAATCCATATTTGGACGTTACAAAAAATTACCCATACTTTGCGTAAGCTATCAGGTAAATACTTAAACATAATAAATAAACAATTACCCCCTTTCTAATAAAAATATTACACAATGGATAAGCTATACAATGATTTGTCCTTGTCTGATACGTTGGAAGTGTCGCTTGACAGACAAGAACAAAACATTGCACTATCCATTGAAAAACGTTTGCGACAGTCGCAGGACTTAAAAAAACAAAAAATGTTTAATTATTTATTAAATTTAAACATTTTAATTACAATTTAATTATCCTAAAAGCGACTGTCCTAATCGAAGTGGGATTAAGAAGTGTTCCAATAATATGTTAAATTAATAACTGGGAATAAAACAATGGGGACCTAAAAGAATAACCTGTTGTAAGGGATTCGGCGAACTCGCTGGCCACCGTCGATGGGAAACTTACAGAGTTGCGGAGTCAGCTGCTTCCATACCTTAGAGTTCCGTAATTATTGAGTAAATATTTTTATTTGTAATACTCTCTTAGTCTTACTAATAAAATATTTATTATGCAGGGAGGGATTAATTTTTTTTTTTATCTATAAAATTATTAGCTACAAATACAAGAAAGAAGTAAGTATGTTACTACTAACATATTTTGTTCTATTAGAGGATGGTTACAGGTCTAAATAATATAGGCCATGTAACATCATAACATATAACTCATTTAACGAGCTTGTAGAATGTAGGTGTGTCGGTGTGTCGGTAATTAAGACTTGGCCGCGTGATCGGAAATGACACGTCAGTCTTGTGACGGAATTTAATGTCCCAATGTAGACGGTTATGTGAAATGGGAGATACGTTAAGCTCAATTCAGACTGCGCTATACTATTTTGCTATATAGTATAGCAAAGAAGGACCTAATGCTATACTATATAGCATGGCGTTTACATTACGGGATATTATTTCAAGCATTTATAGTATCATATATCTTTTGTCTGAATGTTAATTTTTAATAATGATCTTTTGTTGTTTTTATTACTTTTACTTTTTTATACTTATACAATATGTAGTTTTATGGGTCTTTTGCCTGAAATAAATATGATTTGATTTTGATTTGATTTGATTTTGATATGTATATTGCAAGCTCAGTATGGTTTTGTCGCTCGTTTCGCTTTCGGGACGGCCGGGGGTGAGGGACGAGGAAGAGGGCGGCGCGCGATATAGCACAGCATGAACTCGGCGCATCGCATCATTTTATAGCGTATAGTAAGCCAATAATATATAGTACAGTACACTGTGAACGTGTCCATAACAATGTATGCTGCGCGATATTGTTGTGCTATGAGCTTTATATATGCTATTACGAGTTATCAATTTGTTAAACAGTTTTGTGTATATTAAGGCGCGTCTCCTGCTCATGTTTTTTCGAAACATTACACAGAAAACATGAAACAAATACATTTGTTTTCATACACAAGCTGTCTCCAGCTATAAAAAATGTTTTTGATTGAAACAAAACATTTTGTGTAAATAAGATCATGAGTTTCGATGAGGAAGACGTAAGCACTCGCAGTTTTAGCGATTGCAGATGCAGAATCTAGGAGAAAACACAGGGGGTCTATAAAGGCCACTTTAGGTGTTTCATATATTTTTTCAACTCATATTTTGTGCGCCATTTTACGCATTTATATTGAAAACTGTCAAATTGCTGTTTTCTAATATGATGAAATCCGATGAATCATGTAGCCATTTTACCATTTCACGAATTTTGTATGGAAAAAATATATAAGCCATAATATGAAACATCCAAAGTGGCCTCTTTAGACCCCTAGATTTTGAGTTAGGTCATAATTACTGACCCGTAATTTTAGTATATATCAGGAGTTACGAATAGGAGGCCGATTTGGGATAGATAAATAATTTCTTCCGTATTTCTATGTTTAATGGTCATGTGAGTGATGGTTGATAAGAAATAAAACATTCCTTCCCCTCTCTACCCGCGCGGGGAATATTTTCCGTCCGTCTCGGAAGACAAAAAAATTGTATATTTATTATTAAATGTTTATAGCCACGCCCCAATGTTTGGATGTTTTGTGTAATGTTTCGAAAAAATAAACACGCGCAAGAGATGCACCTTTATAAAACAAGATTTTTCGCTTGAAAAATTGGCAAGTTCAAAAGGTGCTTATAGATTTAAATCTTTCTGATTGCGTCTTATGTGCTAATTTTTACAGAGATCTTCAAACAGTAATTAAAAGTGGACATTTCAATAATATAGCCTTTAACTACTTATAGCGATCTAAGTGACATAGCGATGCTTATATCAAATCCCATACATTTTTGATTTCGAACTTCGTCGTCGTAATTAGCGATGGCAACTTGACTAACAGCTCCGGTTTCCATTTCATGAAAAAAAACTAACGAAGATGCCTACCACTACATCCTTATCTTCCTTACATTGAGTAGAGCTAGTTAGTGGTCGGAGTTATATAAGACCAAAACAATCCTGGATGGATGGATGTTTGTGTCTCTTTCACCCAATGACTGCTGAACGGATTTTAAAAAATTTGGTACGGTAGTAGCTTAGGCTCTGGATTAAAAAATAGGCTACATTTTATCCCGAAAAAGTACAGAGTTCCCGTGGTATACTGTATTTATGGGGGTGGAGCCGCGGGCAAAAGCTAGTATTATAGTGATAGAGTATACTAATACTACAGTCTAAGTTATTAACCTACTATACCAAAATACCGAAGTAGCTTAAAACTTTTAACTGGTCGTAAAAGCCACCGCATGTGTCATGAATTAAGTTTAGCATTAAAAGCATTTAGACCATTTTACTAAAACTTAAGATTAAAACGCATTTTGCCTGAATTATTTTTACCGACTTCAAAAATTCATAATTTTAAATTTAAAAAAAAAAATCGCTTTGATAAGGTTATAAAGCCTTTATAGAGCCTTATAAAGACCTATAGAGATTACTTTATAACTATACAATTTCCCGCGGTTCCGATCCTTTGTTAATGAAGGCTTCGTAAAGAAAAGCGGAAATTACACACTCGATCCCGGCCTTAAATGTTTTAGCGAATCCGTATTTAATGGCTTGTGCCGGGCTTTCGTGAAAAGGCCAACGGTAAAGTAACATGTAAGAGGGTTTGATGCCAGGTGAAACGCCCCAGTGAGTTTCTTTTAATTACGGTAAGAGCAAACGGCGAAGAAAGGCATTGTTCGCGCCAACCCTAGCGCGACGTTTAGAATAAACACAAAGGACATCACTACGTGATGTATGGCCGACCGAGAGGGGCGCTGTCAGAGAGTGACGAACACTTGCATTGAGATCTCCTTCCGCGCCGGATGCATTTTCAGCTCATCCCGAAACCTAGTGAACGCGAACGCGTGTGCGCATATTTATTTGTGCTCGTTAATATAATACCAAATTCGCCGGCGAACCGCGATAAATCTATCGATAATCCGCTCAACAGCTGTGTAGTGTAGTGAGAAGAAACCTCCGCCCAGATACAGAACCACCAGCTCAACAATAAGGTCAGTCCCAGATTTCTCCAGCCCTCACATTAACCTATATACCTACTTCCCTCAGCTCAAAGTCGCATGTGTAAGTTCCTAGCTTACACATTTCTTGGTCCTTCGAGCCGGATCATTTTCATCAAATTCATCAGACCGGGGAATCCATCTAATACCCAAAACCTTAATTGATGGAGACTCTGCGCTGATGTCAAAGTCTTTAGGCATTTCGCATTGATCGTCTGGAAATCTTTGCAAGAGCTGAGGTGTGTTTGATGTCCATTTACTAAGTTTAAATCCACCGAGTGATAACAAATCAATGAGCTGAGTTTGGAGTGCTGATGCTTCTTCTATGGTGTCATGGCCCCAAAGTACATCATCCACGAAAACAAATTTACGCAAAATTTCGGCAGCCTGAGGATAGCGATGACCTTCATCTTCAGCTAATTGTAATAATGTGCGGATAGCATGATATGGACTTGAGCGCAATCCGTATGTAACGGTGTTGAGTGCATATGTGAGCAGAGGTCGATCTGGAGACGATCGCCAGAGTATGAGCTGATAGTGTCTTTGGTCTGGTCTTAAGAGAATATTTCTAAACATCATTTTTATGTCAGTGCTGAATACTATACGATGTGCGCGGAATGATATAATAATATCTACAATGTCTCGTTGAAATGCTGGACCTGTGTGCAGGCAATCGTTTAAACTGACTCCATTGGATGACTTACACCTGCATCACATTCAGCTCATAAAATATCTAAATCTAGTTCAGCCCAATATTCTGTAGAATCAGCCCAAGTAAATTCAACTCAGCACATAGAAAACCCATTAAAAACTCCAGTGTTACTTCCCACAGTCGTTTTAAATATATCTGATAAATGCGGAGAATATCACAAAGCTCGGGCTTTATTGGACTGTGGTAGCATGATAACGCTCATAACTCAGCGCATGACTAGAAATCTTAATTTGCAACCAAAACAATGTTCATTAAAAATTACAGGTGTAGGTGATCAGCACATACAAAATTCTAAAGGTTGGGTCACAATAACATTTAGGCCCACACACCGTGACACGCCATCTATTACTACTACCGCTCATATTCTCAAAGACGTTACAGGTTATTTACCTTTGCAAAAAATACCAGATGTTGTACAAGACTCAGCTCATCAGCTCATTCCATTGGCGGATCAAGCTTATCATACTCCTGCGCCCATTGATCTCATTTTAGGCTCAGACGTTTTGGGTCACGTTTTGGATGGTACTAAGATTGCTTTGGGCCCGGGGAAGCCCATAGCCTTCGGCACGATTTTTGATTTTGCACTCATAGGACTCGTTGAACACTCATGCGATTCACCTGTAGCTCAAGTTAACTCTGCTCATATTACTCATACTCATTATACTCAGTCGGCTCACTCTACACATTCTGCTCATTCTACTCATGATATTTGCAAAAGCCTGGAAAGATTCTGGGAGTCGGAAGAACCCCAGCCTCGTTCTGCTCATTCAAACCTGCTACACGAGCAATGTGAACACATATTCAGCTCAACCACCATTCGTGACGATTCAGGCCGTTACATGGTGACTCTTCCCTTCTTATCAGATGCACCCGTATTAGGTAGTACTCATGCTATTGCTCTACGTAGATTTCTCAATCTAGAAAAACGGTTGCAATCCGATCACACACTGCGACAAAAATATATAGAATTCATGAACGAATACATAAACTTAGGACACATGACACCGTGTCATCCGTCTACATTTACTCATAAACCTCATTATTATATTCCTCATCATGGCGTGTTCAAATCAGGTACTGACAAACTCCGCACAGTATTTGATGGCAGTTGTAAGTCATCCAATGGAGTCAGTTTAAACGATTGCCTGCACACAGGTCCAGCACTTCAACGAGACATTGTAGATATTATTATATCATTCCGCGCACATCGTATAGTATTCAGCACTGACATAAAAATGATATTTAGAAATATTCTCTTAAGACCAGACCAAAGACACTATCAGCTCATACTCTGGCGATCGTCTCCAGATCGACCTCTGCTCACATATGCACTCAACACCGTTACATACGGATTGCGCTCAAGTCCATATCATGCTATCCGCACATTATTACAATTAGCTGAAGATGAAGGTCATCGCTATCCTCAGGCTGCCGAAATTTTGCGTAAATTTGTTTTCGTGGATGATGTACTTTGCGGCCATGACACCATAGAAGAAGCATCAGCACTCCAAACTCAGCTCATTGATTTGTTATCACTCGGTGGATTTAAACTTAGTAAATGGACATCAAACACACCTCAGCTCTTGCAAAGATTTCCAGACGATCAATGCGAAATGCCTAAAGACTTTGACATCAGCGCAGAGTCTCCATCAATTAAGGTTTTGGGTATTAGATGGATTCCCCGGTCTGATGAATTTACATATCACATCTCATTACCACCAGTTACCCACATTACAAAACGTTCAATTCTTAGCACAGTAGCTTCTCTCTATGACCCAAACGGTTGGGTTACACCCGTCATATTCCGCGCAAAAATACTTCTTCAAAGGTTATGGTTAACTAAATTGGACTGGGACGATCCCACTCCAAATAATATTACAGAGGATTGGCAGCGCATCTATCATGATCTTCCACACATCTCAGATATACATTTTCCCAGACATATCGCTCCACACAAATTCAAATCAACATACTCACTTCACGGATTCGCAGATGCTTCGGAAAGTGATTTTGCTGCAGTGATATATTTACAAGAATCAGCTCACAACGGATCTGTTAACGTTCACCTCATGATTGCTAAATCTAAAGTCGCACCGATTAAAAATAAACTCACAATCCCCAAATTAGAGTTGTCTGCTGCAACTCTATTATCTCAGCTCATGTTGCGTGTCTCCCAACAATTGTCTGCTCATCTCACAATTACACATCACGTTTGTTGGTCAGATAGTACCATAGTGCTTGCATGGATAAAAACTCCGCCCCATCGTTTACAAACATTTGAATCAAATAGAGTAACAAAAATTAACTCAAATTCACTCACACTTAAGTGGCGTCATGTACCTTCCCAATTAAATCCTGCTGACTGTGCAAGCAGAGGATTATCAGCTCAAGCTCTCTCCGCTCATGATTTATGGTGGTCTCCTCCATGGCTCAAATTGCCAGAGGATACCTGGCCTAAGATGCCTTCAGCTCATACTCGACAAGACTTGCCAGGGCTCAAACCAAAATACGTACCATGCAATTTCTCGATACCCGGTGTCGATAGTGATCTGCTCACTCGCTTCAGCTCTTTAGAAAAACTAACTGGTGTCACTGCCTACATGAGGCGATTCATTCGTAACTGTAAACTAAATTCAAACTCGCGACAGCTAGGCCCTCTAACTGTAAGTGAACGTAGAGAAGCATTACTCTTCTGGATCCGCTCTGTACAGCAGAATGCATTCGCAGAAGATGTTCACCGCCTGCAAACCGATAGAATCTGCACAGTACGACTACAACGTCTGTCGCCTTTTACGCAGGACGGTCTCCTCAGAGTAGGAGGTAGACTCACTCGTTCGGAACTCACATACGATGCTCAACACCCATTCATTTTGCCTAGTTCTAGTCCGCTCGTAGACCTTATAATAGATCACTATCATCGCATACACTGCCACCCTGGCACGGACACGCTACATGCTATTTTACGTCAGCAATTTTGGATATTATCTGCCCGCCGCATTATAAGGCACAGAACGTTTAAATGCATAAGATGTTTCCGTTGCCGCGCTCAGCCCGAAGTACCTATCATGGCTGACCTGCCAGCTGATAGAGTCATACCTCAGCCCGTATTTAGTCACGTATCAACAGATTTCGCCGGACCGTTTCTGCTCAAATCAAGTCAATTACGTAATGCTAAGTTAATTAAGGGATATTTTTGCATATTTGTTTGCCTCACTACAAAGGCGGTTCACTTAGAACCAGTCTCATCGCTCACTGCCGAAGCGTTTATTGCAACATTACAAAGGTTCTGCTCACGTCGCGGACTTCCGGTATTGATACGTTCGGATTGTGGCACAAATTATGTAGGAGCTAGGAATCATCTACTAGAGGTACAACAATTTCTCAATGACAATAACGACGCCATTTCTCATAAACTCTCAACTCAAAATATAACTTGGTTACTCAATCCGCCTAAAGCCCCATGGATGGGAGGTATCCATGAGATTAATGTTAAATCCACAAAGCAACTTCTATACCGTGTTATCGGTGAGCAACACCTCACTTTCGATGAATTCTTAACTCTGCTCACTAGAATCGAAGCTGTGTTAAACTCTCGGCCCATCAGTCCACTTTCGTTCGATCCCACGGACTATCAGCCCCTTACTGCTGGCCACTTTCTCATTGGCCGTCCGCTCACAGCTCTCCCCGAACTGACTCTAGATGAAAGAGTAATATCTCCGCTCAAACGCTTTCAGCTCATTCAATCACTCTCTTAGCGCTTTTGGAACCTTTGGACCAAGTCCTACCTCCATACCCTTCAAATCTGCTCCAAATGGCTTTCCTCTTCCTCTCCACCCAAAATTGGAGAACTGGTTCTGCTCAAGGAGGACAATTTGCCTCCTCTACAATGGAAGATGGGAAGAATCTCACGTCTGCTACCTGGGAAGGATGGAGTCATCAGAGTTGTGGACTTGGACACGACTCAAGGCCAGCTGCGGAGGCCTGTCGGCAAGATTGCCCGGCTCCCACTGGATTCTGCTCAGGATGGGGCTCAGCTCGCCGCCTGTGCGGGCCCCCCAGGATGTTCGCGCCAACCCTAGCGCGACGTTTAGAATAAACACAAAGGACATCACTACGTGATGTATGGCCGACCGAGAGGGGCGCTGTCAGAGAGTGACGAACACTTGCATTGAGATCTCCTTCCGCGCCGGATGCATTTTCAGCTCATCCCGAAACCTAGTGAACGCGAACGCGTGTGCGCATATTTATTTGTGCTCGTTAATATAATACCAAATTCGCCGGCGAACCGCGATAAATCTATCGATAATCCGCTCAACAGCTGTGTAGTGTAGTGAGAAGAAACCTCCGCCCAGATACAGAACCACCAGCTCAACAATAAGGTCAGTCCCAGATTTCTCCAGCCTCACATTAACCTATATACCTACTTCCCTCAGCTCAAAGTCGCATGTGTAAGTTCCTAGCTTACACATGCATAGTGAAGATCCTGCGCATCGAAAAATCTTTAAAAGCACGTTAAACGTGAGACCGCACTATTCATACTACGCGGCAGCGGAACTACGTGACGGGACACGGCCAAATATTCTTTGTATGAAATTGTATGAGATATAACGCATACCCGGCAACGGAACTCAGCGATGCGGCACTCCATTGCTTACCAGTATTAAAGAAAAAAAAAGTTTAGCGGCAACCATAGATTTATTTTACCTAGTTATTGTTCTGTCAGTGAGTGAGCTGTATCTAAGAGCCATCTCGATCAAATCAGCTTTCTAATAAAACGGATCAAACTCTGTTTGATCGTTTAGGAGCCCCGATGCCACACAGGTACCTACTATCGAACAAGTTGCTTCCCGACCAGGAATAAGATCAAAATCGCTTTACTTAAACCACGCCTGCAGTCGATGTGGTCACTTCATTTGTGTTTAAATATTTTAATAATTAGTGCAAAGGAAATGATTAGATACTAGGTCGAGATAGGTCGAGCAGGAAGTTTGCCGATATTGTACAAATCGTCATGTCAAACAATTAGCTTTTTTTTTACATTGGCGGTTAAAAAGTGAACAAAAACTTTGTATAAGTCTTATAATAATTAATATGCTGTACTGACACATGTTGATCTGTCCTAACTATGTTCAATCGTCATTTTTAGTATTTTCCTCGCAGTTGCAATCTTTGTCACCATTTAAATATTGCCTGAACATCCACAATTATTTCAAGATCAAAATTAGCCAAATCGGTCCAGCCGTTCTCGAATTTTATTGAGACACAGGTTTTGCAATTCATTTTTTTTATTTAAGAGACGAAGACTAAATAGAATACAAATTTTACTCAATACAATATTATATCTACCGATATAATATTTACGTCGCGTCGTTCCATTTCATTCTCTTCACGTTAAGATTAAGACACAAAGAGGATACGGCAAATAACTTTTTAATCCCACCGTACTGGAACTTAGATAAAATAAAAGATTAAGATTTCACTTCCGTGCTGGAGCTAAGATTAGACTAAAGTTAAAGACAAGGTGAGCTCAATTACGGAGGTGTTAGGTTTTATAATTATAAAGTTCTGAAGTGTCATTAATGCTGGAGGTCACGCGCGAAGTTCTTGGTTTTATAATTATATTAAAAACTTCAAAGAGGTGTTACAAAAATTAAGTTGCGCTGACCAAGGTTTGATCTATTCTTATAAAGTTCTTACTAGCTTTGCCCGCGGTGCCGCCCGCGTAAATACCACTATATAATATCCCACGGAAACAATGTACATTTTCGCGATGAAAACAAGCGTGACATTCAATTTACTTTCAATGTAATTTAATTTGTAATAAAATTGTAATTTCTGTTTCTATAGGTTCTATAGACAGCATCGAAACTGAATTATTGTAAGATTTAATTAGTAGAATCGACCGACAGAGCTCAAACCGCTATTATACCAAATTCCATCAAAATCCGTAAGATAATTTTTGCGTGACGCGTAATATTAGAATTTCGCTTCCCCTCTGCCCTAGTATGAGCTGACCCTTACATAACATTTACATATTCTTTTTTATTTTACATATGTTAGTGATTTTTATAGTTGTCACAATAGGAAAAGTCCTCGAAATTATTCGAGCGTACAAAGTGGTCACTGAACATGGACCAATGTCTGGTCAATGTCGTGGAAAAAAGTAAAAGCCTGATTTAGAGAAGTCTCTTTTTTATCTGAACGCACACACATACAAACCGTCGCAAATATATTTTGCGAAATGTTTGTAGGTGCTATCGAAATATTTTAGTTCCAGCGTAAGAAAGGGCCTATACCCTACAAAATGGGGCAATATTTAATTAAATAAAACATATAGTCAGCATGTTTGTACCCCGATACTAATTATTTGTGCCTACTTAATATTTAGTATAAATAAACTAGATAGTAGTAGAAACGATAAACTTGTTAATTTAAATGGGTACAAACGATTAAACTCGTATAATTCTGCCACAAAAGCTCTATTACGATATAAGAGTTTTCGGCGAGTCATTGTCGGATTTCCATCGTTTATAACCCGATACAAATCGTTTGTGGCGACTTGATATATAGTAGTTACGAGTATAAAGTAAATAGTGGCAGAATCAATATTATCATCGCTATAAATAGGTACAAACGATTGAACATGTATAATTCTGCCCCAAATTCTCTAGTATAATATAAGACACTTTTGCGAGTCATTGTCGGTTTTCTATCGTTTGTTTCTCCGATACAAATCGTATGTATCTCGATGTAAATCATTTATTACCCATATATACCGTTATATACACTCATTAGCCTTCTGTTTTACTCATAGCTAGATTTTTCATAATTATTGAAAAAAATAATTGTTTTTTGTTATTTTTTTTTTAAATTAAAAAAACATTTTAAAAAGTTTTTTTTGGTGGTACAATCCGGTACAAACGATGTACTTTAAGATGACATCAATGAAATCAATATATCTTCAAGTTGGTTGCTGAGCAAATTTTGTCACCCGTAATTTTTACCCCCTTTAAGGTAAAAACGATTTTAAATACGGTACAATCGGGTACACACCGGGTACAATCGAATGGTTGTTATAAAAATTAATTATCATTAAATCGGTGGCCTACTTCACATAGGTTAACAATCTCCATTAGTAATATTACACATTTCTTTAAGTTTCTTTATATCTTAGTTGTTCTAATTGTAATTGTAGGTAATTGTACTGGCACAATCGCGCTAATGATAAGACTCTTATCTTCTGTTTAATAATAATAAATAAATAAATGATATCTATGAACCATTCACACTAAGTCATATACATTTTCAGACACATTGAAACAAAAGATAAAATAGGGGAGATGACTACATCTAAAACATTTAATTTTATTAATATACTCAGAAATATTGAGACTAGTTGGTAAATGTAAAAAGTATAATATTTCACGTGCAGTTTATTAATTAGATACATCATTCTGGCCCCGTGGTAAGTATCCGAGGAACTTGTGTTACGAGAACCAGAGCGGGAAGTATATTTAATACTTTTATATTATGCATATGTTTAAGATTTTTTTATTATATTATAAACCGTACCTGGGAGACCGAGCTTTGCTCGGTGTTTTGGTAGAAGGATAAAATAATAGAAAAAAATAAAAAAATATAAAAGAAATAATAATATTCACACAAATATTTATATTACCGGAATTCGAACCCAACACATTCCGAATTTCCAAATAATGCAAAACTATACGCAGGTACGCATACCAAGCTGCCAATCAGACTGAATAATATATCAATAATTTCGACTCTCTTAGAGTCGAAATTATTGATATATTATTGCACGACGAAATAAAAATCATATTTTGCTTAAAAATGAAGAGTTTCTATGGGACAAGACTAGGTCTTGTCCCATAGAAACTAGATCAATTTTTCTCACCCAAAACTCCTAGCATACTAAATTTCATGGTAACACTTGTAGCCGTTGTCAAGATACCGATTATATATATACAAGATCGTCTCGTTTAAAGTCATGGACCCTGGGTCCATGTATGTGTATTAAAGATATTTAATACACATACATGGACCCAGGAACATTTAAACTTTTTTGTTCCCTCGGCGGGATTTGAATCTGCGACCTCCGCCTTGAGCGCCGACGCACTGAGCCACAGAGGCCGTCTAAATGTTTATCTTAATATTTCAAAGATATAATTTCTTACTACTGACTTACTTATTAAGTGACATCTATACACTACTGACTTACTTATTAAGTGACATCTCTACACTACTGAATACTTATTAAGTGACATATATACAAATAAATAAAATTGAGGAATATGTTAGTAATTTTAAAATAACGCCTTTTCATTAAAAGCACATTATGAATAATGAAAGTATATACGGGACTTGCGATAAAAAATCAATTTCTAAAATTTTTGTCTATTCTTCTGTCTGTCTGTCTGTATGTATGTCTGTTTTCCCGGATAATCTCCGAAACGGCTGGCCCGATTTTCACGGGACTTTCACTGGCAGATGATGTTATAAAAAGTAGCCTGGGCTACTTTTATCTTAGGGTCCCGTTTAAAAAAATATGTCTCCGTTTCTGTTAGTTCTACGCAAACAAAGTTGCGGGTACCAGCTAGTTAAAATAAAAGTCGAGTCGTACAAAAAATACTCGTAAATCCCAGTAGACTTACGTCTAGGTTCTCCGTTTCGTTTCAAAACTGAGATTTATTCGGCACAAGAAATGTACGAAATCCGTCTGTGAATCCCGCAGGAATCGAACCAATATTCCCATGCATTATTCATTACAAGAGTTTTAATCGTTCTTATTTTTTTTATTTATAAACTGTTGAGATTTAAAAATTCTTTAATTAAATAATAATATGTTAACTGTTTAGGCCAACTGGCACAATATAATTTGTTTCAAATTATTTCAAATTGCGAACTCATGTCAAAAATTTAATTTCTATGATTATTTTTCTAAGCGTGAACTAAGTTATACTCGTAAAAGATTTGACCTAACATATAAACCTTACTACATTAAAAATCTTATTATTTTCTACCCCAAAAGTATTTAAAAACCTAAATATATCTACCGCATTGAAGAAATATATTTTCCCAATTTTAGCGTCGAATTTTAACGAATACGTCAAAAATGTAATAATGGTGCATCCAATATTTTAAACGTATTATATTGAAATATTATCTTGAACAGTTGTCGCATTCGAAATTTATAAAACAGTTTATTAGGAAGGTATTATAATGCAGAAAACACTTTTTCTAGCACGGATGTAGGAATCACGAAAATATTTTCCAAAAAATTTTAATTTAAAATAGTAAGAAATTGCGAAATGTCTTGAAAAATATTGAATTGGTCTGCCGCAATAGACTTAAAGTTAATTAAATATTTTAATAATTTGAATAATTTTTCACAATATATCTTAAAATAGTTATAGCTAAAAATACTTTACTACATATTAACTAGCTACCATAAAAAGTAATTGACATATTTTTCTACAAAAAACATTTTATATTCAAAGTTCTGAGCCGTAAAACCAAGTAATACCAAATAAGTAAAAATTTTACTCACCAAAAATTATAATACACTCCCCTTTAACGTATCATCATATTCGTTCATTCATTCACAATAAACTTCGGGAGTCAACTTAGTTCATTCACAGTTCGTAGAGGTTGCGGTAGCGCGGCGTGTGTGCTACGCGGCGTTCGCTTGACTACTGCCGCTACGAGCTACGCCGTAGCGCTACGAGGTTTTTTCGTTGAAAGTTAAAATACTTTGATCACGACCAGGTAAATTCTAACTCTTCTCTAGGTACTCTGCCTGGTGGGGATGACCTGGGAGATTTCTTTTTTTTGTAGCATTTTAAGTTTTGGAGTAGTTATTATTTTTTTAGTACTTACCTACTTTTATAGTACAATTGATTTTGTTATCATAACTGATTAAATGTATATCATATTGTAGTATTAGTGAGTTTAATAAAAGTAAATGCAGCATGGTGGCTAATAAATCTACTCTAAATAAATTTTAATAGTACCAATACTTTAAACTTAAACACTTATAAAAATATAACCTCTGTAGATAATAAGAACGCCGTTTCTAATAATAAAATCGACTAAAATGTCTTACAGATAGTAAATTACAGTGAGGTTCTCATATTGCTAATCTTGCAGATAGGCTCAGTTCTGCAGCATATAAAGTCAGAAAAAAGAGAGAAATTTCTGGGGAAGACACGGCGCGACTAGTTTATTTTAGTAACTTTCACAGTAGAATGTACTACGGCATCCTTTTATGGGGAAATACTGCAGACATTAATACAATATTTGTACTGCAGAAGCGAGCAATACGTTCAATTTACAAAGTGTCCCCTTTTGAATGTTGTGTTTGAAAATGTAAGAAATGTTTACAGAAATAGGTATTCTGACCGTCGCTTCTGAATACATTACAGTTAGAAAGAATATTAGTCATTTTAAAACTAAAAGAGACAATCACTGTAGAAACACTAGAAATAAGCACAAGCTAGATATACCGGTGATCAGAATTAGTAAAGTAAGCAAATCCTTTTAAGGTCAATGTATACGCCTATACAATAGAGTCCCAGAACACGTTCAAATTCTTTCTATTAATAAATTTAAAAATAGTAGTAGTAGTTAGTAGAACGTCTGTGTGCTAAAGCTTATTATAGGGTCGGTGATTTTATTGACGATCCCACACCATGGGAATAGGATGGCCACCTGCACGGCTGCTGACTTTTGTTTATATTATATAGACTAAGTTTACATATTTTAAAAATATATTTTTTTTAGAAGAACAATTCTCCATCTTTTCGCTAAAAGATGCTAAAAGAAGCCCCGTGCGAGTTTCTTACGCCGGTTCTTCTCGCCGGGTTAGTTCCCGAACCGGTGGTAGGCATCACGTAGGGACAATTCCATTAGCGTTGCTTTGTAACCTATATGGAAATAAAACTTTTTTGATTTTTGTTTTTTTTATTTTTTTTGTTAAGTTTCGCTGACACTGAAATGCCAAAACAATAATTCAAATTGGGCTTCATATGTTGTTGAGTTGTAAGTTCCGAAAAATCTTTGCCTTTTTAAATTAGTTCATCTGAAAAATATAATATATATCACCGTAAAATTGAAAATACCGTTAGATTGTAATGTAACTAGCGAGATTATAAAATGTCGATAGATTGTAAAAAAACATTCTGCTTACAATTTAATGCATTTCGTTATAATATAATATAACGAACTAAAACTCGTTAAATTGTAGAACGGAACGCAACTTGCGCGCTGATTGGTTGAACCGTGAACAGCATATGCCCCGCGCCGCCATATTTGTTTGTTTATTCATTTGGTATAATGGCATAACAGAGAATGTCTGATGTTATGATTTAAGTTCCATACTAGACGTGGGCGTTATTTCACGTCACTAGATACAATAACTAGCTACGCGGCATGTAACTTGATCACTAGTTTCAAGTCAAATTACAAGTAGTGATTTTCGTAAATGCGTTACTGTGTGTCTAGTCTAAATCATCTGTATAATCTATGCGTCATAGCATAGCCTATCGTGAGTTTTGAAATCTTTGATGGACAATAAAATAGAGTAATCTCTGTTTGTAAATAATTTCAACGGCTGGTGATTCCGGGAAGCGAGTTTCACTTTGAATTCATAGTAAATTTAGCAAAGAATTTAAAACTCAAGATAATCTATGACGTATATATTTGACTGAACAAATATTCATACACTAAAAAGTTACGCCATCTTGGTTTTCGAAATCCATTGGGGCCTTCTTGTTTTTACCATACTTCAAATGTCAAAATGGCCCCAAAGTTCTCAAAATTGGGACCATTTAACTGGAGACACTTTTTGCCCCAACATGCCTCGTCTGTAATATACAGGGTGACCTGAAATTCGATACATTCCTTTGAAAGACAGAAAGTAGACCTCATTTACAGTAATATTTTTCATGGCATCCCCTATCCGAAAGTTGATATTTACAAAGTTATTGAAATTTCAAAAACTTTTTCTTTATTTTCGACTTTTTGACTTTGACATGACGTATTTTTAAAAATGTTTGTCTTTTTAGTGATTTTTTTATGTATTTTAACCGTCAATGAGTCAAATATTATTTTTAAGGAATAAATAGGGACAAACTAAGCGAGAATTTTTCATTATGAGACATGAAACAGAATTTTCTTTTAAGAAAAATGCACATTTTTCTTAAAAACAGGTGATTTTCTTAAAAAAATGTATGATACAATGCGTACAAATATTCTAAATAACTTCCTTATCTCATTAGCTTTCAAAAATGGTGCAAATGTCTACATAAAAATATGAACATGTAATAAACAAAGACAAAACAATCATCAGGTAACGTTATCTTAAGAATTACACCCTTACTTCTACTTGTGATTTTTTTGTATCGCGATGGCTGCTTTTGAGTACGATGAATACGCTGACATCTTGTTTTGTTACGGACTTTGTAATGGTAATGCTGCTGCTGCACGAAGAACATACGTTGAACGTTTTCCGAATCGACGAGTGCCAAACGTTAGAGTGTTTTAAACAACATTTCGACGAATTCGGGAAAGCGGCCGTGTTGATAGAAGACGTGGCGATTCAGGCAGACCTCGTTTGTATGCTCCAGAAGAAGAAGAAGAAATTTTAACACTTTTTCAAAATGATCCTTCTATTTCTACAAGAGCGGCAGCTAGAAGACTTGGATTGAGTCAATGGAAGGTGTGGTTTACAGTACACACAGCGCGTCTACACCCATTTCACTACACACCTGTCCAAGCGTTGGAAGAGGGAGACCCGGTTAGAAGAATGGAATTTTGCCGTTTTATGATAAATGCAGACATGGAGGATCGCAATTTCTTCTCAAGAATATTGTGGACGGATGAATCGAAATTTGACCGTGACGGGATAAACAATTTCCATAACGCACATTACTGGGCACCAAAAGGAGAAAACCCCAGGATGAAAAAAGAAAGGGCCCATCAAACCAGATTCAGTCTAAATGTCTGGATGGGTATAATTAATAATAATTTAGTTGGACCTCATTTTTTGCCTCAAAATTTAAATGGTGAAATGTACGAACATTTCCTAAGAGAGGAGATTACTGGTTTAATGGAAGATGTGCCAATAGCAACTCGTCGTAATATGATTTTCCAGCATGATGGTTGCCCGGCCCACTTCCGCCTCGGCGTACGCCAGTGGCTAGACCAAACTTACCCACATCGCTGGATAGGTCGAGGCGGGCCAATTCCTTGGCCAGCACGGTGTCCCGATTTGACCCCGTGTGATTTTTATCTTTGGGGTCACATGAAGGCTTTGGTGTATACTACACCCATAACTACTGTAGAGGAGCTCAGAAGCCGCATAATAAATGCAGCAGAAGAAATCAAAACTAGTCTTACTACCAGAATAATCAAAACAGAGGTACGGAGAAGACTACGGGCCTGTATCAGAAACAGAGGTTCACATTTTGAACAAGACCTAAAGTAGAATATTTATTATTAAATTTAATTAAACATTGATGTTTTTTAAACACAATAAACGTAATTAAATTCAAGTTTTTCCTTTTATTTTAACCTTATCGCAAATAAATCGATTTAGACATTATTTCATTTTACTTCTAATATGTTTACTACAACGTCATATTTTTATGTAGACATTTGCACCTTTTTGGAAAGCTAATGAGATAAGGAAGTTATTTAGAATATTTGTAGGCATTGTATCATACATTTTTTTAAGAAAATCACATTTTTCTTAAAAGAAAATTCTGTTTCATGTCTCATAATGAAAAATTCTCGCTTAGTTTGTCCCTATTTATTCCTTAAAAATAATATTTGACTCATTGACGGTTAAAATACATAAAAAAATCACTAAAAAGACAAACATTTTTAAAATTACGTCATGTCAAAGTCAAAAAGTCGAAAATAAAGAAAAAAATTTTGAAATTTCAATAACTTTGTAAATATCAACTTTCGGATAGGGGATGTCATGAAAAATATTACTGTAAATGAGGTCTACTTTCTGTCTTTCAAAGGAATGTATCGAATTTCAGGTCACCCTGTATATCTATGAAATTTTGTTTGTTTTAGTTCGTCGTTGTACTTGTATATAATTTTGATTACTAGCTTTCTTCTAAAAAAATATTGTTTATATTTTATTTTAATGTTTCATGTAAATTTAATGAACGTTTCTTTGTTATTATGTAAATATAATTAAAAAATATAAAAATAGCTAGTTACAAAAATCACTACTTTTGAAACAGGTGACGCCAACCAAGTCACTGGTTTCGTTACGTTTCTTGAAAATGACGTACCGACCCACGTCTATTCCATATGCCACCATCACATGGCACACCCCAATTAAGGCTGAGCTGAATGTAAACATCTATTAACTATCTGAGCTTTTATTTCAACACAAACATAATAATAACCGAGTAAACATAACATTAAAATATATATTATTTTAATGTTATGTTAAATTAATGATATTTGATTATATGTTTTTTTAAACAGGATTTCGATATTTTATTACAAATACTAAACCATCATATTTTCCATGATTTCTAAATAAATAAATTAATAAAATAATATTAAACAAAACCTTTTTTCCAGGCGGCATAGGCCCCATATTATAAATTACGTTACAGACTAACATACATTTTATTATTATTATATTTTTAAACTACACTTTATAACGTGTTGTCGGCGACGTGATACGTGCTTTGTCCCGGAGTCTCCCCCGGAACCTCCGGTAGACCACACCCGTC
This sequence comes from Phengaris alcon alcon, assembly GCA_037179445.1. NCBI lineage: Eukaryota > Metazoa > Arthropoda > Insecta > Lepidoptera > Lycaenidae > Phengaris > Phengaris alcon. Next base: position 1,091,486 of record JAYRCH010000256.1, read on the forward strand.
GGCCAGAACTCCTCCCGCTCGAAGGTCGACAAAAATGCGTCGGCACTCTCACCACAAAGGAACTGAAGTTGACCTTATGGCGAGACTACAGACGTTCGCGATCGTCAAGGTGATGGACGTCTTCTTGCGGATGTAGTCCACGACGTCCTCGACCTCCATGCAGGCGGGCTACGTACAACGGCGTCGCGGGTATCTCGCACCACAGGTGCAGTTACGGTACGTAAGGTGCGGTGCCGCGATGGCTGCGGGCGGCGGGCTTCCTCTTCTTTCTTCTTTCAACCAGTATGAAGCCCTCCTCATCGCACCTCACCTTACCAGGTCGAGGAGGATCAGCCTTGCGGATTTCCACAGCTATGTGGCTCTCTTTCTCCCCCTTTGTCTTCGCCCGCGGGAGAGGTGCGGGGCGACCGGAGACAGTCGCAAATTTTTTCTGCTGAGTCGCTTGTTGACTCAGCGTCTGCACAATCCGGAGGGGAAGGCAGGTGGGCGCGGCGGTGGTCGCCGACTCGTCGGATTCCGCTGACATGCAAAACCATGTGTCAGCTCGCGCGCTGCCACGAGGACAAAGACAGTTGAATGATCGGGTGACCTACTTACAGAATTATTACATTTTATTTTAGTAATTCACTACGTAAGTCACGGATGGTAGATTCCGATGCATCAAATCTACCTATCATCTCGTCCAGCTCTGCCTTCCTACTGTTAAAGTTCTTCTGCAGGCTGGAGACGTCGACGTGGTCCATCGTTACCACCGGTAGTTTGTGGAGATCTTTCGCCACAAAGGCCGGCACGTCGTCTGGATCCGTCTCCTTCAGCAGGGAGATGATGTCCTGCACGCTTCGTTCGCCGCCATCTCGCCTCCGTGATGGCATGTACGCGCTCTGGCCGAGCGTCTTGTATAGCAGCTTGCCCGTGCAAGTCTCCTCGCTAGTGAAGGAAGATTTGCATATCTGCATGATGCTGACCTCGTCCATAGTGTCGATGGCGTACTGTATGAACGCCAGCAACCCGTTGGCCGCCAACGCCATGGTGAACGTGCAGCGGCGCAGCCGCGCGACTCGCAAACAATTAAATTTGCTTCGTGTGTAATGCGGAGCGCGACCGTTCTATAGCGCTCAACGCACGATACTGCCTTTTATTTCCTGCTATTACAATATTACTCCTACACACTATATTATAGTTTGTCTAAAATGATAACATTGATGAAGGTTAGTGTAACACTTTTTTTTTTGACAAATAAATAAAACCTAACAAGTAATCAATAAAAATCAACAAAATTATACGGCTAGGTGAATTATAGGCTACTCTTACATATGAGTAATTTCTCAGAAGAAACAGTATATCAAAAGTCAATAATTTCAATATTTTCAATACAGCGATTTGTATACAAAATTTCGCAAGTTTCGTGAAAACGCTCCACACTAAAGTCGTACTTAGCTGTGACGTCACGCCTAGGTTAAAGTGCATGAAGTATACGGCCGCAGGAACATATTTGTAAATATATATATTTGTGCATTTAAGTTCATACTTACCATAGTGAATGTATTCGTATATGATGTAGGAAAACTAATGATGTAGGTTTTGTTTGCTAATTTAGCAAAAAAATTTACTTTTTTTGTACTTTTTAAATGTTTCTAATTAATAAGGTACACATAAATTATTATATTTTTTACATATACCAAGAAGTAATGCCTCAATATTTCTGAGTATATATATGATAGCGTCTTATTTAATAAAGTTAAAAATTAGCATAGTATAGGTTTATAAATTTGAATATTTGATTAAATAATTTGTTTTAACAAATAATTATTGTAATTAAAGTAAAATGTGTAATTTATTTAAATCAATTTTATAAATACTTAATCATAATTATTATTTATTCGATTGTAATATAAGTCGATCAAAATACTACGCGCCCTACCTCCCTACCTATCTACCATACCCTGCCCTATCCCTTCCGGTAACTTGTTTTGATTGCCTTATAAAAACTATGGCTGCCTGCAGTTGGATTGCATTCGTGTTCGAACTCTAGTGGAATAAACATCTCTTGTAAAGTGTTCCGTCGTATTTATTCATGGATCGTCACCACGCTCCAACATCAGAAGAAGCGGATGGGCACGCCCCTAACCCGGATCCAGGCAGCAGCTCTCCGATTTTACCACGTGATGGTGCCCAAATACCATCATACTCCTCGAGTAATATCCGCAACGTCAACAATGAAGAATCTAACGAGCTTTCACTTCTGCGACTTCAAGTTCAATTATTACAACAACTTCTTGGCCAAAATAGGACAATGCCGTCATTCACCGCAAGCCAGAAATTGAGCGAAATCTACTTACCTCATTTCGACCCCGATAATTGTCAGCTGACAGTAGAGGAATGGTGCAAGCAAGTTAATTCCTTGATCAATCTTAGAGGATTTTCAACTACAACTGCAATGATGAAAGGATTGTCATGCCTTCGAGGGCGAGCGAAGCTTTGGGCTGATGCTAACGCTCACAAATACGCTACGTGGGCTGAAATAAAGAACGAATTACATACCCAGTATATGGCGGAATCTCGTTATATCCATTTCGATAATTATGCCGAGTACGTGAGCGCAGCTTGGCGTCTCTTTTCAAGAATTTCCCCAAATGCTTCAGAAGATTTAATGGTTGAAGCCGTCATATCAGGAATCCGTCCGAAATTTATTCAATCAGAACTGCTGCGATCAGCTCCACAGTCACAAGCCGAACTGGTTGCTAATCTACGCAACTATAGAAAACGGCCTGCCGAGTTTTCATCAATTAATGAACCTTATGCGAAACATCCAAGAACCGACTTTACGTGTATGAAGTGTGGAAAACCAGATCATCGAGCACGAGACTGCAAATCAATCATTTGTGAGTTCTGCAAGCGAGCGGGTCATCTAACGAAGGACTGTCGCTCCAAACCAGCAGGCCCGAAGGTGGGAAGTAAAAGAGAATCCCAAGCTAACCTGGTTCAGCGCAGCACACCTGGCAGTACGGAGATCAACATTGGTAATGTAACTCTTTCTTGTTTATTTGACACTGGTGCTGAATGTTCTCTTATTTCACAAAAGGCAGCTGGATCTATCCCTGGTAAACGTACTACTGAAGTGCTTAAGTTGCGTAGTATCACAAATCAACCATTGTTATCTAACGAGGTTATTTATACTGTAGCTAGTTTAAACGGAGTATCATTTGACGTCAGCTTACACGTTGTAGAAAAATTACCGTATTCTGTGATCCTCGGTATAGACACCTCAAAAACACCCGGTCTTAAAATTACAATTACCACAAAAGGAATAGCCGTTGACAGGAAACTAAACAAAACTCTATTGACTCTGACCTAACTGACAATTACCGGACTCAACTCAATGAGATAATTGTTAAGCACAAAGATAGTTTTGGCTATTCGCAAAATAACAACTGGAATTCTGTCAATCCGATTGAAAGACCCCAATCGCATAGTTCAAAGACGACCTTATAGATTAGCTTCCGTCGAACGAAAAAAGGTCAAAAAATTATTGAAGACCTAAAAAATAAAGGTATCGTTAGAGATAGCTGTTCCCCATATTCTAGCCCCATTCTTCTAGTAAAAAAGAAAAATGGTACAGATCGTCTTTGTGTTGATTATAGAGAGTTGAATATGAACACCGTAAGAGACAATTACCCCCTACCTTTGATCCAAAATCAAATTGATAAGTTAGGAAATCTAAATATTTTACAAGCCTAGATATGGAATCCGGCTTTCACCAAATTCCCATTGAAGAACAATCAATAGAAAAAACAGCTTTCGTAACACCCGATGGTCAATTTGAATATTTAACAATGCCTTTTGGATTATGCAATGCCCCTTCCGTGTACCAGCGAGCTATCAATAAAGCTCTTGGAGACTATAAAGACTCAATCGCTCTTGTTTATATGGATTATGTCCTTATCCCTTCAGAAACTGTAGAAGAAGGCCTGAATCATTTAGAGTTAGTTCTCGAACGATTGTCTGCCGCAGGTTTCTCCTTAAACATTTCCAAATGCAAATTTTTGAAAAACTCCGTTGAATATTTAGGAAACATTATTTCTAATGGTGAGGTTATGCCTAGCCCTAATAAAATTAACGTTCTTGTTAACTCTCAATCTCCAACATGCGTTAAACAGTTGCGAAAATTTAATGAACTCGCTAGTTATTTCCGTCGTTTCATCCCCGATTTCTCTCAGAAAATGGCACCCCTCTATCAATTAACAAAAAAAGATAGCACCTGGAATTGGACCAAAGCACACGAAAATATAAGACAAGAGATAATCACCTACTTAACATCAGATGCAATACTGTCCTTATTTAATGACGAACTACCTAATGAAGTTCACAATGATGCCAATTCCCTCGGTTTCGGAGCAATGCTAATTCAAATTAAAAATTCCCGCCGCAAAGTTATTTCTTATTACAGTGTGCGTACAACCGAACCAGAATCCAAATATCACTCTTACGAACTAGAAACTCTCGCAGTTGTAAAAGCTTTAAAACATTTTAGGAATTTTCTGTTTGGTAGACAATTCACGGTGGTCACTGACTGTAACGCCCTTAAGGCAAGTCGAACAAAAAAGGAACTGACACCACGAGTACAGAAAAGGTGAAGAAATGTCACATGTAGATTTTTTGAGTAGAAATACTCTTGTTAATATGCTTTCTAAAGATTCATCTTGGATTGTCGTATAACAGAAAAGAGACTTTGATTTAAATAAAATAAGAGAGTCAATAATTAACAAAGAAGACCATGACAAAAAATACTCAATGAAAAATGATATCTTATACATAAAAATTCAAAATGATAAAGGAAACTCATGCAGTAGAATAATTATACCAAACGCTCTAGTACGTAATCTTATAAATGAATACCACCACACCCATTTACACGCTGGTTGGGAACGATCTTTACATAAAATCAGAGAACACTTTTGGTTCAAGAATATGTCTAAAAGAGTCGGACAATTTTGCGATAATTGTTTAAACTGTAAAGTCAGTAAAGAAGCATCAGGTAAAAAGCAAATAAATCTTCACCCGATCGACAAATTTAATGGCCCTTTTCACACAATTCACGTTGGTTTGATTGGAAATTTAACAGGATGCACACAAAAAGCTTACGCATTTGTTGCGATCGATGCTTATACTAAATTTGTTATCATCCACCCACTTAAAGATAAGACCTCAAGTCTCATTCTTAAATCTATCCAAGAGGTGATCAATCTCTTTGGTACCCCCAAACGCATTATTTCAGATAGGGAACCAGCTATAATGGGTAAGGAAATTCAGGAACTTTTTACACCTGGGGGCATTGAATATCATGCTATCGCCAAAGGGGTACCACGAGCAAATGGTCAAGTTGAACGTTTAATGCGCAGTATTAAAGATCACCTTAGTGCCACAGCTCAATCTCAAAAAAGGTCTTGGGTTACAAAGTTAGGCGAGCTTCAACTCTCGATTAGTTGCACAAAATCTAAGGCAACTGGACATTCCCCTTTAGAATTATTAATAGGTAAAATTTGCGCTCCACCTTCTATCGCACAATTTACACAATTTCTTGAAACAAATACTAACCGTGATGAAATCCGCAAAGAAGCTGAAATCAGAATGACCGAACAGTCCCACAAAAATAGAAATCGTTTTAACAAAAAATGTGCGACAGTTATTTCTTTCAAATTAAACGACTATGTTCTGTGCAAAGATACCCAATGGTCAAAAAATAAACTAGGTCCCAAATATTTAGGGCCCTACCAAATTATTAAATTACTAGAAAATGATCGGTATGAAGTGAAAAATTTATGAAATAATAATGTAACTGTTGTATCACACGAACATGTCAGACCAGTTCCAACCCCTAATTTAGATAACCGTGATAGCGTTACCGAATCAAACGATGAAAATTAATAAGCCACTTGTCTGTACGGATCACGATTGTGGTTTAGTCTGACAACTGGGCAGTATAATGAGTGCCACTTGTCTGAACGGATCACGTCAATAAGTGATTTAGTCTGACAACTGGGCCAAATAATATTAAATTTGTCACTTGCCTGTACGGATCACGTGAGTGATTTAGTCTGGCAACTGGACAGAATAATTGTATATTTTGTGCGCCACTTATCCGTACGGATCACTTAGGTGATTTAGTCTGATAACTGGGCGATCGAAAAATTTCATTGATTGAGTGACGATATATTATGAATTTACTTATAATTTGGTTTTAAAACAATAAGAATTATTCTGCACTCTTGTTCCCAGATTGAATGTCTCCGCTCAGAGCACGAGCTTTTAATCAGAACGGCCGTGATAGCGTCTTATTAAATAAAGTTAAAAATTAGCATAGGATAGGTTTATAAATTTGAATATTTGATTAAATAATTGGTTTTAACAAATAATTATTGTAATTAAAGTAAAATATGTAATTTATTTAAATCAATTTTATAAATACTTAATCATAATTATTTAGTTATTTTAGTTATATTAGTTTATTCGATTGTAATATAAGTCGATCAAAATACTACGCGCCCCTACCTCCCATACCCTGCCCTATCCCTTCCGGTAACTTGTTTTGATCGCCTTATAAAAACTATGGCTGCCTGCAGTTGGATTGCATTCGTGTTCGAACTCTAGTGGAATAAACATCTCTTGTAAAGTGTTCCGTCGTATTTATTCATGGATCGTCACCACGCTCCAACATATATGAAACTAAATATTTTAGATGTAGTCATCCCCCTGTCAACCCCATGTCCCCTATATATTAGGACGTGTAAAAAATATTTTACAAAAAAAATTGACATTAAGTTGTTTACTCATTTTCTGCCCAAAATTTCAATATTTTTATCGGAGGAAGTTCTGCTTAAAAATTCTCCCCCGTACAGACAACACACAACAGACATTTATGTAAATGTTACAAATTGACGTTTCAGTGAAATATTGCTACCTACATATAACGACTACAAATGTATTATTTTATAGGATGATAATATGACAATATCTAGTACGACAGAAAAATCATTATATAAAGTAGTAATAATAATTTCAAGGACGTTTTACACCACGTCAATCTGGCCCCGTGCTAAGTCTCCGAAAAACTTGTGTCACTACTAATATTATGAATGTGAAAAGTGAGGATGGATGGATGATTGGATGTTTGTTACTCTTTCACGCAAAAACTACTGAACGGATTTTGATGAAATTTGGTATGGTAGTAGTTTGAGCTCTAGATTAACACAGGCTACTTTTTTTATTAACGCAGGAGTAGCCGCGGGCAAAAGCTAGTACTTTTAATGATACCATGTATATTTAAGATTTTTACATATCCCGTGCGTTTGTAAAAATTAACACTTTTTTTTATTTTCAAATACCAGGTATCAAACCAGCAGCCTGATTACGAACTTCGACTAACAAGTGGTAATAAGCTTGTTATGAGCTTCATTTGGCCTTTGAATGCCGTGATGAAGTTTATATGTCAATAGTTTAGCCATTGTTTCAACATCATTATAGCTTCCAAACGTCAAAATGATTCTCATTACCACTTGTCAGTTGAGATCCACAATCGGGCTGCTTCAGCCTTTGGCAACTAAAGCTATTATCCATTAAGCCACGAGAGATGAAGAACGATTTACCTCCACACGTTATTGAATACAAACTGTGTCTTTAACTTTAGGTGGGTTTATGAAAAGGTTCACCGTTGTTCCCATTGTTCGTACGTCCGTAAACATAGTTCCGAGGGATAGCCCTTAATGGAACAAACAGAAAATCAATTTCTGAATAACCTGCGGGCCCTGCGACTATTTTAAAAAAACCTTATCTTCATAGCCAGAAAATCAAATACAGAGGTACAATATCGGCAAATTCCCTGCTCGACCAGTTTCTAAACATTTTCCTTTGCACTAGGGTGCCTCAAAATATTTGAACATAAAGGAAGAGACCGCATTGACTGCAGACGTGGTTCAAGTCGTGAGTATGTGTGCGTGGGCACGATTAATCGGCGCGTCGAGCGGCGACTTGTTCGATAATACTCTTGTAGAGTGTACACGTAATTAATAGAAACTAGTGTAGTATATTAAAGAATTTGACGACCTCTGGAGCAAAAACTTTTCAATGTTCCTGGGTCATGGATGTGTATTAAATTTCTTTATAATAATATAATAAAATCTGAAGTATAATATGTGTAGTATAAAAGTATACTTCCCGTTGTCTGCTCCCCGTAACACAGGTTCTTCGGGTACTTAGCACGGGGCCAGATGGACGTGGTGTGAAACGTCCATAGATATTATATTATAGAAACCCGAACTAGGTGGGGCATTAGGCAATCTGTGTGCTCCCTTAGGGTCATAAAAAACTTTCTCCCCATTTCTAGAAACAAAATTATTGAGGAAATTACTAAGTTTATGAAATAACTACAAATTTTATTACAATTTTTCAAGGAACATTAAAAGGCATTGGAGTAGTTAATTTGACGACCTCTATGGCTCAGTGGTTCAGCGCGTTGGTGCTCAAGCCGGGGGTCGCGGGTTCGAATCCCGCCGAAGGAACGAAAAGTTTTTCTATGTTCCTGGGTCATGGATGTGTATAATATAGTAAAAATCTTATATATATGTATAGTATAAAAGTATTAAATATACTTCCCGTTTTCTGGTACCTGTAACACAAGTTCTTCGGATACTTAGCACGGGGCCAGATTGACGTGGTGTGAAGCGTCCATAGTATTATTATTATTGTTATTATTATTATCAATTCATCTTAGCCATTATTCATGATTAGTCAAGTATTTGACATTTTGTTTTGACAGCGATTACCAAACTTAGTAATTTATCTAAGTTTCATTCGGTTTATTCCGTGTTAGACCCCTAGATTTTCAACCCTCGTCCTTATATCGACGTTACATAGGACAATGGTAGAGAATATCCCCTATATTCGGAGAATCCGTTCCCAGCTGCCTTGGAGACCGTTGTTTGAAAAATTTTGACAGCTACGTGTAGAAACACTTCTTCTTCAAAAATGACAAATATTTTTCATCATGGCGGCCAAAAAACAGTTTCTGTCCGTTCTGTCACTAATCAAAAAGATTAAAATCTAATACAAAAGTATATATTATAAAACATATGGCTATCCAGAACTGTTGACTGCTCTTGACGACTTAAGAAATATTTTGTTTCAATAAGTTTGTTAACTTATAGCCTCCGTAGTCTAGTGGTTAGAGCTTGGATCTCAACTCGGAGGTCGTGAGTTGTGTGAGTTTTGAGAGTGAGTGAGACGGAGGAGTGTCGGAGGTTTGATTCCCACATTGGAACAACAAAAATGTTGTTTCCAAGTTTGATTAGGACAATGCAGGCTGATCACCTGTCTGACAAGATAGATGATGTAAAAAGTCGGACTTGCGCCTCATCTCTCGCCAGTCGCCAGTCGTGTCGGTTATGCGTCCCACTGGGTTATGAGAGTAAAAGAATAGAGAGTGCTCTTAAGTACTGCGCACACACATGGGCACTACAAAATTACTCCTGCGTAACTGGGCTGGTTTCAATGAAACTGGCCACCGTCACCGAAATCGGTGTGGTCATTATTAATTGTTTACTACATACAAAAGTAGGTATTCTTATACTTTAAACTAGCAATTCTTGTATATGTCGCAGCTATCTAGTTAAATTAGCCAGCCAAATCGACGCCTAGACCGAATCCAATGAAATTAGTATTTAAACTTCAATCACTCAACGTTTAAAGGCTTGACGTATTGAAAGCTTGCCTGATGATTCAAATGGAAGGTTTATAATATTATTATGTATTCAGTATCGTACTCGTGATAAGCCGGGGCGGATCGTTAGTTATAAATAAAATTGTCATTAAAACATTTATTTATTTTTTGTCAATATTTCACTATTATTTGTCCCACAAATTATGTAGAACTTCTTTTTACGAATACAGTAAAAATTAGTCGAACATAATTTGTGTCATGTTCGCCCTAACCCTAACCAAATAACAAATAGTAAGCCGTAAGGCTGGAACTCTGTTGCCCGGAATCCGTTAGGCCGGGGAATATTCAGAGAATTGAAATTAGAACTCTGCTCTAGTACAATAGAGCTGAAAATCGAACACACATGTGTCGAAGTCAAATATCAATGTCATACATACTCGACACTGGACACTTCGATTTTCAACTAATAGTATTAGCGCAGAGTTCTATTTACAATTCTCAAAAATTCAAAGCATATAATATATAGTTCTATTTTCAGCGCTCTGAATTTTCCGGGCCCGCCGGATTCCGGATCATATAGTCTCAGCCTAAGACTCGGAATAAGAGGTGACGTAAAATAGATGTGCTCATATTTTGTTTACTGTGAACTAAGTCTAATGATTAATCTACTTTTTACTAATACTAACATGTTTTTGTTGCTGATCCACAAAGTTGCGAGCATTATATTTTCATATATTTTCAACAAGTTTAAAATAAAAGTGTTAATGACCTTAACCGTAATACACCAGTTCATTGCTTCAGTAACAGTATTACTTGATTACTACGTGACGAACAAATATAACGATGCGACGTTATAAACTCTCACACGAATGCTCATCATTATTAAATCATTGATCTCATTCACACATCCTCCGTGGTCTAGTGTTTAGAGCTTGGCCTTCGACTCTGAGGTTGTGGGTTCGATTCCCGCATTGGAACAACAAAAAATCAGATCAGCCTGCATTGTCCCAATCATACTTGGGAACAACCCAAGTATGATTGGGACAATGCACCTGATTGTCTGACAAGAAAGATGATCCATACGTCGGATGGGCATGTAAAAAGTCGGACCTGCGCCTGAACTCTCGCCAGTCGTGTCGGTGGCGGTCACGTGGCGTGAAGCGTCCGTAGATATTATTAATATTATATCGAAACATTATGTAAGTAAAGTCTCGCAAACGAAATTTGAACCCGGGTTATTTGCAAACTTTTACTTGGCAACTTGATACGTCTCTAAAATCAATTTGACAAACGATAATTTAACAAGAATTCTGTGTTTCTGCTTAAAAGAGTAAAAAACATTTATTTCACACTTATTTATCGTAATATGAGTTCTAATTGATTGATTATCAAGTAACTCATCAGGTAATTTGATTTTTTTCATAGGAATAAGAATGCTGCGTCCCTTAGACTTTTTAAATTTGCCGGCATTTCATCCACTTTCGTTTGCAAGACTCTAAAAATTTTATTTGTTGTTATTCATGATCATAGTTCATATAATATGATCATATGCGACCTCGTTATCGAGGCAAGGCCGCAGATTAAAGAAAGAGGGACGGATAAACAGCTACATAGTTAGCTTCCCCGTGAGAGTTTCTTTAACCGGTTCTTCTCGCCGGGCTAGTTCCCGAACCGGTGCGGGCGCGCGGCGGTAGGCATCACGTAGGAAAAATTCCGTAAGTGTCATTATTAACCTACATGAAAATAAAACTATTCGAATTTTGGATTGATTTAGATCGTTCTATGAAAGCTGTATCTCTTTACGTGGCGTGCGTACAAGCCGGCTTCCCTTATGGATATTATACTTTTTTTTTAAATACGGTTTTAACCAAAAACAATATTTTGCGCCCAAAAAATTACGCTAACGATATGTGGCGAACCAATGCCGTATTTTAAAAACTAATTCTATTAGGTCCTTACATATGAAATTGGCATTTTGTCGTACTGGCCACTTTGATCTCAAATATATCTTCTTTGGTTAGGAATTCCAATTTCAAATTTATACCACTATTTATTTATTTTATTTATTTTTTATTTACTCATGCATTTGAGTTTCGAAAACCGTAATTCATTTGTTTTTTTCCTCTTTTGGTTTTTTCTTTGCGTCACTCTGTTTACAAAATGGAAAACTTGAAATATCGTATTATTTTCGATTACGAGTTCCACCATGGCACCAGTGCTGCAAAAACGGCTCGAAGGATTAATGATGTGTATAGCGGCGGTGTCGCAAACGAAAACACAGTGCGTTTTTGGTTCCAACGTTTTCGTTCTGGCAATTTCGACCTGCAGAACAAGCCCCGTGGACGGCCGGAGACCAAATTTGATAATTAAGAATTGAAGGCTATTGTGGAAGCGAATCCATCGCAAACCACGTCTGAGTTATCTGCAGGCTGCGGTGTTAAAACTGTTTTAATCCACATGAAGCAAATTGGGAAGGTGATAAAGCTTGAAAGGAACCTAATGAATTGAGTGCAACAAACCGACAATCGCGCGTCGACTGCTGCGTTACATTACTCAACCGGCACAATAATGAAGGGATTTTAAATCAAATCATTACCTGTGACGAAAAGAGGATCCTGTACGATAATCGGAAACGCTCATCGCAATGGCTGAACCCTGGCGAACCAGCCAAAGCCTGCCCCAAGTGAAAATTGACTAAAAAAAGTGACTTGTGAGCGTTTGATAGTCCACCAGTGCCGGTGTTGTTCACTACAGCTTTCTTAAATCTGGCCAGACGAATACGGCAGATATCTATTGCCAGCAACTGCAAATCATGATAAAAAATCTAGCTGCTAAACAACCCAAATTGGTCATTAGCTCTAGGCCACTGTTGCTTCAGGACAAGGCTAGACCACACACTGCACAACAGACGGCTACCAAATTAAAGAAGCTTCAATTGGAATGTCTAACACATCCACCGTACTCCTCGGACCTTGCTCCAACAGATTACTATTATTTTCGAAATTTGGATAACTTCTTGCAAGGGAAAAAATTCAACTCCGATAGGGCAATCCAAAGCGCCTTCAAAGATTTTATTGATTCCTGTCCGAATGTTTTTTTTAGTAAAGTAATCAATGAACTACCTATGAGATGGCAAAAGTGCATAGATAACAATGGTATATACTTTGATTAAATAAATATATTATGTTTAAAAAAAATCGACTTTATGTTCCTCCATTTCAAAACGTCAATTTTATATGTAATGACCTAATATATTAAATAATAGATTTAAAGTAATATTCATTATATATTTTCTACTCTGTGGATATATGTGGCAAGGCCCTCCCTCATTTGTGGAAGATGATGATGAGAAGTATTCCATTACTTCCACTACAATCTAAGCCGTAATCACCGTAGATTTGGCATACTTCATTGAGGTGTATAGATCTTATAGATGAGCCCCCTGAAAGTGGTACACTTTACCTAAATAATAATTAAATTGTTCATAAAACCGGTCAAGTGCGAGTCGGACGCGCGCACCAAGGGTAAAAACCGTACATAACGGTAAAAAACCACGATTGTTGTATGGAACCACTTAAATATTATTTTTTTTGTATTTAACAAAAAATACTGTCTAGCTATCACGGTTCATGAGCTTACAGCCTAGTGGCGACAGACGGATAGACGGCCGGACAGCGGAGTGTAGTAATAGAGTCTCGTTTTTACCCTTTGGGTCCGGAACCCATAAAATTAAGTTATATATTACGAGTATTATGTTATAATTAAGTTACATATTTCTGAAGCATAATATTATGTTTCACATATATAAAAAAAATCTATTTGTTATATTTTAAACAAACTAAAAAATCTTTTATATTCAAATAAAATATAAAACTTTTACAAAAATTTGTACAAAATAACTCACTGAAAATGCTGGCCAGTCATTAAATGGCGATTAAGAATAATAAATATTTAAATTTATACAATGTTCGAATCGGGGCATTCGAAAATTCTTTTAAACATTTCACGCGCGAATTTTCCGGGACTTGGTCAATGAATCCTACTACTATTATAATTATGAAAGTTTTTGAGGATGGATGGATGTATGGATAATATTAATAATCTTTATTGATAATAAAAAGTTGGTACATAATACATTAGTAGCAAGTACAGGGAATTAAATACTATCTTAAATGTATACAAGCATGTTGTGACATACCTGACCTAGGTACCCTACCTACCTAAACTAGGTCACCGAAGTAACCTGTTCTTATAGGAACTTATGATCCTTGATTTAGGAAGATAAAACATTTTTCTGTCCTGTTTTTATGACTTTTGTATGTAATACAAAAGTCATAAAAACAGAACTTTCAACAGGGTCTTTGTTTTATTTGTGGTGTAATGTCTCTTTGTGTCAAATAAATGTTTATTATTATTATTATTATTATTATTATTATTAAAAGTATTGAAAATAAAATTTTCTTATATAATAAAAAATATAAAAACATCTTTAATTATAGTCCTACCTTTCGATCTATTGTCTACTTTATATTAATTTCCAGGCGTTTTAAAGGTTTTAAAGGCGTTGATAAAAGTTCCCAGACGGCTTGATTTTTTCCGACACCTTCAACAATTATCGTCATTAATCAAACAATTTCCACAAAACCTTAACAAACTATTATCGACCTAAACCTTCCTAAGGTAAACACTCTGTCGGTAAATAAAAACAGCATGAAAATCCTTTTAGTAATTTTTGAGATTATCGCGAACATACAGACAGACAGACTCGGTGGGGTACTTAAGTATCATATGTCCGTCTCCTGGTTCTAAGCCTCCCCACCAATTATCAGCCAAATCGGTTTAGCCGTTCTTGAGTTAAAATTAGTGTTGTAACGTAGTTACATTTCCTCTCCGTAAAATCAATTATTTCGGCGTTACTTGCGTCATTTATGATTTGTATACTTAATTATTTTGGTCTATTTTTTAGGCTTTAGCGCCATCTATCGGCGCTCGCCCTTACTAAAACGGCGCTAGCCTTGCTTTAATATTTGATTCATAGATCGATTTTACTTCCGTCTTAAATCTTAAAAAAATAATAATTTAATTTTGATTAATAATGAAAATACAGTAGATTTGTATTATTATATTACAAAATATATTGATTATTAATATAATATATTTTATTTTGATTTGTGGACTTTTTCTCTTTACGCTTTAGTTTTATAGTTTTCAAAAGTTTTAAAAAAGAGGACGGAGAAGGGTATTAAAAAAGATTCTCGGTCTTGTCACAAGGTCTTGTCAAACTTGTTTAGTCGTTGAGAAACTTGGAATTGACTCGAGAAAATTCTAGAGCGATGATTTATTATGACTTTCGAAGTGGTTTAACACAAAAACAGTGTGTTGACCGGATGATTTCTGCATTTGATGATGAAGCCCCATCCAAAACCACAATTTATCGCTGGTTTGCTGAATTTCAACGTGGACGTGTCAAGCTCAGTGATGATCCCCGTCAAGGTCGTCCAAAAACTGCAGTCACCCAAGAAAACGTTGATGATGTGCGTAAGCTGATTGAGGAAGATCGGCATGTGTCATAACGCGAAATTCAGGCAACTTTAGACATTGGCATGAGTCAAAAACAAATAATCTTGCATGAACAATTAGGTGTAAAAAAGTTGTTTTCCCGATGGATACCGCATTTGCTCTGTGAAGAGTAAAAAGCGGCTCGCGTTACTTGTTGCGTCAGAACTCTCGAAAGATTCCACACAGGATCCTCAAATGCTGTATACAACATCGTATCAGATGACGAATCCTGGATATATGCGTACGAACCCGAAACAAAAACCAGTCACGAGTTTGGGTGTTCGAAAATGAGTTAAAACCAACAAAAATTGTTCGTTCACGGAGTGTTGCAAAAAAAATGGTGGCCACGTTTGTCTCCAAAACCGGCCATGTTGCGACTATTCCTCTTGAGGGACAAAGAACGGTTAATGCAGAATGGTATGCTAACATTTGTTTGCCACAGGTCGTTTCTGAACTCCGTAAAGAGAACTGCAACCGCCGCATCATCCTCCATCACGACAATGCGAGTTCTCACAACGCGCACAGAACAAAAGAGTTTTTAGAGCAAGAAATCATAGAATTATTAGACCATCCGCCGTACAGCCCCGACCTAAGCCCTAATGATTTCTATACTGTCCCTAAAATAAAGAATAAATTGCGTGGTCAGAGATTTTCATCACCTGAAGAAGCTGTGGACGCCTACAAAACGGCCATTTTGGAGACCCCAACTTCCGAATGGAATGGTTGCTTCAATGATTGGTTCCATCGTATGGAAAAATGTGTCAAATTTCGCGGAGAATACTTCGAAAAGCAATAAATACATTTTTAAATAGTAATGTTGTGTCACTTCCTTGATTCCCGAAATTTTCAGTGCCGCCCTCGTAGAATAAAATTTTCTATAGACTCAAGATGTAGTCGTTATATTCTTAATCCCGTTTTCACGGTGAGTTTTCTTATATCTGTGTTGTGAAGTTTTATTCGTAAATCATGCTTGTAATAAGACACATTATTTTAAATGTAAAATATCACCTTGGTAAAATTAGTTTTCAAAAGTAAAATTTGATTGGCCATACCACGTGCTCAATTCTAGCTTCATTGCTTCATTCTTTCCGTTTTGCATAGATATAATATTAGGATATTTATATCCATGCTTTAATTATTATTGTATATCATCTTTTATTTTGCTTACCCTTTATTTTGTGATGGTCACACAGCCCGTGATTTTGATTCGTTTGGGGTTAAGATCACGCCGGCTTTGGGACTTCTATCTACACGTTTTTCATGGATTTTCCAGGGATCTATACTCGGGATTCAAGCCACCGTTTTTATGGACTTGGTAGCTGGTTTTCACACATCCGGATTCCTGAGTGCCGCTAAATATTCCGGACTGATCTGACTGGTTTTGGAATCAGTCTGCACCGCCCCTAGGACGATCTACGTCGCGGTGAACAGAGAGATGCTACCGGAAGTTGGAGCCCAACTCGCTCTCGCAACGTGCTACACTCCTGGACCCAGCTAAGTGCCCACATGGTTAAAGCCCCTACACCAAGAGGCTAAACCAGATCGTTCGCCCTTCTACGACCCCTATCTTTTTTTAATATATTTGTCACGGTAATACCTCTTTTATTTAATATTACCCGTAACAGTGTAACGAACACGACTTTCTTTTATAAATATAGATTTATGAAAAATGTTACTCTTGCCTATCCTCTCTTCCAAATCATTGCTTTGAAGTCCATTCAACATTATATTTCTGTCTTATATTTTTTCATATTCGCAATACATATAAAATGTCTTAGTGCATTCCTCGTATAAGAACATTTTATTTTCAATAATTTTAATAATAACATTAATAATAATAAACATTTATTTGATACAATGAGACATAACATCACAAATAAAACAAAGACTTACATACAAAAGTCATAAAAACAGGACAGAAAAACAACTCAAAATATAAAAATTACGTACCATGAGTAGGAGCAGGTTTTTTAGTTAATTTGTTATTAAATTTATACTGGGTATTTATAAAGATAAAAACTATATGTGGAAATAATATCCAATATAAAAGATACAGTGGCGTATCCCTTATAACCATAACAAATAAATGTAAAGTTTTTATATTGGGAAGAATTTTAGAAACTCATAACAAATACCTTAGTATGATAGAAATAATTCCTTTACCAAAAATGTGTAATACTACAAATCAGACATTATTAAAAGTCGAAATATAGGATGTTCAACTGGATCAGCTTTTATAATTTAATACAAAAAAGTAAAGAAATACCATTTCAGTCTACTGAACTAATATCTACGAAGCCACGTTGGTCCTCAGTTATTCTATACATTATCCTGACGTCATAGGGCGTCGTTGCGGCCTATGGAGTCTTCGAAGCAGCCTTCTTCAGCGCACCTCACACTTAAGTGGGGAGGAGTTATGTCACCATAGCAGAGCTCATTTCGAAGTGTAAGCCCGACACCGCCATTAACATCCTCGGCTTAATAGGCGCTGAAACCATTAGACGCTAGCGGTCCTGGGACACCAGTATCCGAAGCCTTATGTAAACACAGCAGGCCAACGTCACAGCCGTGACCTCGCACTGCAGCCCCCGCATGCAGCGCCGCAGTCGCCTGGACTTGCCTCCCGCGACCATTCCCCTCTCATAGATTTAAGCCGTAGTCTAAAGAGTAGACATCAGTTGAAAGCAATCTCTCACAAGCAACGTTATGCTGATTGTTATCCATTAGTAATCGTAAATTCAATAATAAATGTAACATGGTTTTTTAATTTTGAAAATAAATATTTTTTTTAAATTGGTTAGCTCGTATAAATTATGTTAAAGTATCCAGGACGAACACATAAGCTACTTTTTATCCCCGAAAAATGTAATGTAATGCAGGAAATAGATTCCCTTTTGGATAAACTAAGGCTGGGACTATATGATCCGGGATCCGGCGGTACCGGGAAAATTCAGAGCACTGTAAAATGGCACTCTGCGCTAATACAATAAGAGTTGAAAATCGAACTGTCATGTGTCGAGCTGTTATATTAAATGGCATTGAAATTTGACTCGAAACTTACATAAAAATACAATAGAGCTAAAAATAGAACATGTGTTCTATTTTTAGCTCTATTAGTTATATTTATTAGTTATATTTTCCATTCCTGATCATATTATAGTCCCAGCCTAAGACGCGGGTAACATCAAATAAACAATTTTGCGGACAGAACTGGACATATTAGTAGAAAGCAATTAAAATATACATTTGCTCTGTAGAATGTTCTCTAAACTATAACTAGGGAACTTTCACACACGAGTTGGACACACTTCCCCCACCTCTTCAACTAATGAGGCTAGTTGCGAAGTGATATTATACATTTTTAAATGGCGCATGACGCAAGAATTTTTAAGATAAAATGTTCTCTAAATTGCTTGAAACATTCTTACTATTGTAAGAAATACAGATATATTGTAAGAAAAATAATAAATCCCTTGCACTAAGTCGTGTATAAAACTCTGATTTTTAATCTCAGTCAGTAAAATGTCAATTTTTACAACATCAATTGAGTTCAGTCAGTAGCTCAGTTAGTTTTAAAAAAACTTAGGCCTTTTTCATCCGTTATTGGATGATTTATGCAGTACGAGTATTCTCCGAGCGACGTAACCACTGTTAAAACACCGTAGTGCCTGGGACAGTTGGTTTTAAATATCGTATGGTTGCCCAAGCACATACGGTATTCTCGCAACACAGTCAGCCTAGTCCAGAGGAATGACTGGTCAATACGTCTGGGGCCAAGCATGTTCAAGTTTACTCAAGATGTTTTCCTTCACCGTTCGAGTGTCCTGTCTGTTGCATATTGACAAAAGTAAGTGTCAATGTCATTTTTGACATTGACAGATGTCATGAAGTAAAGCCTATTTAGTTTGTTTCAGTTGGCCAAAAGGCTATAAATAGTGTAGACGTAGGTATATTGCTATTTTAGGCATATACCTCATATTATGTAATACGTAATCAGTGTTAAGCACCAATAAAGGAGAATATAATAATTGTTGCTGTATTATTATCATCACCACTCAGACACACATCAGGACTTACAATCAAGAGGTCGAAGCCCGCTACACTGTCGAGTGTACTTGAGATCTGAAAAAGTCTGGGAATCGAACTTGCACTCTCTCGAGTGCGAATCAAATGGTCTACCCACTAGGCCACGGAGCTCAATATATCAGTTAGTTTACTACATAGATAAATGATTGGTCTCGCTGGCGACGACGCGCACTACGTTTCACTACGAAACTTTTTTTCTGATTTTAACTAAAATTAAATAAAATATTCGGAATGTACACCTGTCATAAAGCCTTCAATATGACTGGCCGAGACAGCCGTAAGCCGACCTCAGCTGAGTATTTATTGCAGTATTTGACAAGCTTGTCAACTCGGTCTGGTAGAGCGCCCAGCGAGATCAATGATTAGTCTATGGTTTACTAGAGTCTATTCAGATCCAATTTAATCTAAAGGTAAACAGAAAGATAATACGACCATTTAAAATATCACTTACATATTCTACTAGTTTTTTACCGCGGCTCCGCCCGCGTAAATATAGTATCGGGTATCCCACGGGAATAATATACTTTTTTGAGATAAAAAGTAGCCTATGTTTTAATTCAGAGCCTAAACTAATACCCTACCAAATTCCATCGAAATCAGTTCAGTAGTTTTTGCGTGAAAGAGTAACAAACATCCATCCATCCTTACAAACTTTCAATTTATAATAATAGTAGGATGTTTATAATTTTTTAGATATACTTTAAGCACAGTAATGTACCCCTCTCCAGCAATTTAATCCTTACTTTCTAAGGTTGTCTGGAAGAAATTGGTGTTTAGTAATAAGGCCGCCTTTATGGTACATAGTTTCGTCTTGTTCTGTGTATAATAATATAATAATATCCATGGACGCTTCACACCATTTCATTTCATTTCACTTAAGTATATACTGTGCTATAAATAAATATAATATATTAATTTGCTTAAAATGAAATATCTTTTTGTTTAGGTAAGTTTAGATTATTTTGGATCTGGGCGGAGCTTGGCTATTGATCCGCTTACCGGTCCGGCAACGGCACGGTAATTACTCCCTCCCATGGAGCATGGATCATCTAGGTATATTTGATCCATGCTGCCTGGCACCGGCAGCCTCGGAGTCATGCCGAGCCTGCGCCGCGCACCGGGCCGGTAAGTGGAAATACAGCCGGTATCAAAGAACACTTATGGTTGGACCCGCACTACGCGGGAGCTGAACTGCGCGACGCGTCACGGCCGATTAATATTTGTATGATATTGTATGATATATAACGCACTCCGCGGCAGCGAAACCACGCAATGCCGCACTCCATTGCAATATTACTAATAGGGATGAATCGCATCGCTCCTATGCTGCCTAGTGCGGCTTTACCTTTAGAATGCAATTTTAAATCAATTAAACTCGTGACTTTAAAAATTATAATTCATACTTCGCTTGAAGTATTCGCTATTAATCACTTAATAAAATGATTTATGATTTATGAACAGTATGCACAGAACCGAAATGAGTTTATGTACAACATGGAAAGTAATAAATTATGTTTTTTGCATTTTGTATTAAATCAGAGGCAGCCCAGCTGTTAGTATTTAAAAAAAAACGGCCAAATGCGAGTCGGACTCGCGCACGTAAGGTTCCGTAGCATTATATCAATATTTAACATGTTCACTTAATATTTCGTTATTTTTATACGAAGTTTTCCAAGTTTTCCACTTATAACTTTGTTAGTTCGGGAGTTATAAAGGCCTCTATAATTCCCGAACTAACAAAGTTATATAGGCTATTATAGTTTTCCTTCAAAGTTCATGACATGGACTATCATCATAATTTTTTTCAGATTTTTCGAGCCAGCCGTTTAGCTTTTAGAGGGGAGACGCCCTATTTTAGATAATAAATGCGATTTAATGTTGAATATCTTGCAAACGGATACCAAAATCAAAAAATTGATTTTCACAACCTCTCAATATTTTGAAAGACCTGTTAATTATACCCCACACTATAGGATAGACGAGAGAAAAAAATCATTCCCACTTTACGTATAGTAAAAAAAAATGGCAATTTTACTTTAGCAATTTGTTGGCGTAGTAAATACACATATCCATTTTCAACTTTCTATCACAAACCGTTTGGGTGGTAAGCCGACAACGGACGAACGGATGGACGGACGGACATGACGAAACTGTAAGGGTTCCGAGACGTGAACTACGGAACCCTAACAATATAGGTAACTTTAATTTTCATATAATACAATATTAATACGTGAAGCAAAAACTTTGAGTACAGTTTTACGAGAATTGTGCGAATGGAGGAGTATAAATTTCATGTGGAGGAAGGTGTGCAGAAAGCTAATATTTTTTAAGTGATGCCTAGAAACACATAAAATTTATAAAAATAAAGTTACACATACTACCTCACTCACACTACCATGCTTTTGTATAATAACCATAGATAATAACAGTAGGTGTTAAGTTTGACACAATTGTCAATCTTTCTTTCACGTTCCATAAACAAATTTTACGTCAATGCACTCTGACATTGGCGACTCACTAGGGTCTCACTCACTACAAAATTTACATATTTTTTATTTATCTCTTAGATACGCAATAAAAAATAAAGGAACAAAGAAGGGCAAAGGAACCCAAAAAAGGTTGAAACTTAAAAACTAAAAAAATATGAATTATGGTCGAATTTCGACCTCTAGTAGACTAGATATATAGACATACGCGATTAAATGGGACTTTCAATTGAAGTACACATAGTACATCCGCGATTAATTGGGACTTTCAATTGAAGTACACATAGTACATCCGCGATCAATTGGGACTTTCAATTGAAGTACACATAGTACATCCGCGATTTATTGGGACTTTCAGTTGAAGTACACATAGTACATCCGCGATTAATTGGGACTTTCAATTGAAGTACACATAGTACATCCGCGATCAATTGGGACTTTCAATTGAAGTACACATAGTACATCCGCGATCAATTGGGACTTTCAATTGAAGTACACATAGTATATCCGCAATTAATTGGGACTTTCAATTGAAGTACACATAGTACATCCGCGATTAATTGGGACTTTCAATTGAAGTACACATAGTACAGCCGCGATCAATTGGGACTTTCAATTGAAGTACACATAGTACATCCGCGATTAATTGGGACTTTCAATTGAAGTACACATAGTACATCCGCGATTAATTGGGACTTTCAATTGAAGTACACATAGTACATCCGCAATTGACGAAACACGCAATAATTCCAGTTTTAATTATTGAACATGTCGCCGAATATTCCGCAGGTCGGCGGAATTAACTGACTTCAAATTAGTACCCACTACCCCATAGCCAGTGTTACAGTAATTATAGTGACTTCACTCAATGGCTTGCCTGTATAATTTGAATACGAATCCAAAGTCTAAAATAATTTGAAAGTAACTTAGATTACGCACCCGACACATACAATTAAGTTGCAATAAACTATTACAACTTAATAGACAATCGACTAATCAACTAGAACAATTTAATTATAATTCTGTTTACATAACTTTAATGTTGTTTTGTAAACGTAAACCAATCGTCTAATGTAAAATATGTACATTTTCGCCTATTGCTAGCTAGCTAGTAGGTACTTTTGAATATGTGAACATAATAAACATTACCTACAGAAGGAACACGTACTCGTAGATGTTAAACACCGTTGCAATAATAAATCTGCAATTTGCGAACACACACTGGATCAACCTCGCCATTACATTATATTTGATAAGCCACAAGTACACGCAGAGGAACACTATTCGTCATCGTCAAAGAATGATACGCGAGGCTATAGAAATTAAAAAGTAGCCTAATATAACCGAGAAGGTGACTGCATTCTGCCAAATAAAAAAGTTAAGTCATAAACACCGCGGCTTCAAGATACAGTTAGTATGTTTTGCGTGGATCGGAGCACAAATAATAGTTGAAGAATCTTCGGGTAGTTCGAACAACTTTAACAAATAGGACAACTGCCACCTCAGTCCTCTCGTGACCACGGCTACTGGAAAGTGGCCGGAACGTCGGGAAAAAAAGAAAAGTGCACCGCGACACAATCCGTAAGTGTTTATAATACAATAAATAACATTCACGTAAACATAAGAAATCAATCCTACTATATACTATTATAAATGTGAAAGGTTGTAAGGATGGATATTTGTTACTCTTTCACGCAAAAACTACTGGACGGATTTTGATGAAATTTGGTATGGTAGAAGTTTAGGCTATGAGTTAAATCATAGGCCTTGGGATACTGTATTTAAGCGGGCGAAGCCGCGGAGAAAACCTAGTATAATACTATAAGAGAACAAACCATAACCACCGCATTGCCTTAAAAATTGATGACGAACTTGTGCCCAAATTTAGTTAACTAGCAACTTATCTAAAATCTTGCCTAAAAAGCAAATTACTTGAAACTTAACACAGACTAAGGTTAAAGTCTCCATTAAGTCGTTGATATAGATTGCAATTAAGTATAAATTAATGTGGTGACTTTTAAACGACAGTTTTAACTTCTAGACGCGACGACAATGATTCGAAAGTAAGTGTGAGCCCTTAGGAATATTCTCTACAGTAGAGATATTTTTTTATTATATTTTTAATCTTTAGTTAGGTTTATTTTATACCTCCTACAATATTTCTTTCTTGATCTGTCATTTGCTGTCAGTGACATCTCATAATTGTGACAGTCATAATTAGTGTGTGCATTGAGCGCTATAATTCGGTCGCGCTTCGCAATACACTCGCGATGCAAAATTTAATTTTTTGTTAGTCGCTCGGGTGATTTGCCGCCGCATGTCAAACATGGCGCTGGTGGCCAACGAGTTGGTGGCGTTCATCCAGCACGTCATCGATACCATGGACGAGGTCAGCATCATGCAGATCTGCAAGTCAACCTTCACCAGTGAAGAGATTTGTATGGGCAAGCAGCTGCTGTACGCGACGCTCGGCCAGAGTGCAAACATGCCATCACGGAGGAGAAATGGCGGCGAACGAAGCGTGCAGGACATCATCTCCCTGCTAAAACAGACGGATCCAGACGACGCGCCGGCCCTTGTAGCGAAAGATTTCCACAAGCTACTGGTGGTAACAATGCGCCCATTGACGTCTCCAGCCTGCTGAAGAACTTCAACATAATGGAGGCATAATTTAATAAGTAGGTCACCCGAACATTCAACTGCCTTTGTCAACACACGTCGTGGTGGCGCGCATGCTCACACATAGTTTTGTATGTCAGCGGAATCTGAAGAATCAGCTACCGCCTCCGCCCCCGCCGCATGCATTCCCCTTCGGAATTAGCCGACGCCGAGTCAATCAGCGGCTCAGCAGCGAAATTTTGCGAGTGTTGGTGCTCGCCCCACACCTCCCCCGCGGGCGAAAACAAAGGGTGAGAAAGAGAGCCGCAAGGCTACGGATAGCCGCAAGGCCCCCCGACCTGGCATGAACGAGAGCAGGGGGTACGACGAGGAGGGCTTCACACTGGTGGAGAGAAAAAAGAAGAGGCAGCCCGCCGCCCGCAACCACCGCGGCACCGCACCCTACGTACCCGAGCTGTGACTGCGGTGTGAAGTACCCGCGACGCCGCTGTACGTCTCCCGCCTGCACTGGTTCATGGAGGTCGAGGGCGTCGTGGACTATATCTATAAGAAGACATTCCTCGCCTTAAGGGTCGAGCGTCTGGAGCGTCTCTGGCGTGGAGTCTCGCCACAAGGTCAACATTAGTTCCTTTGTGGTGAGAGTACCGACGCCTCTTCTGTCACTTTCGATGTGGAGGATTTCTGGCCGACGGACGTGGTCTACCGGAAATTTCGGGAGAGACTCTGGAAGAAAGCGCGCATCACGTCGCCGACAACACGTCGTCACAAAGTGTAGTTTTTAAGTATATAATATGTTTGTTAGTCTGTAAGGTATTTATATACATTTCAGGCTGGAAATAAAAGTTATTTACTTTATTTAATTTTTATAATACCGATAAATTAAAACCAAAACAAAATTCACGTACGTCTATTTCACAGAATGTTAAATATATTATGTTAGGGTTATTATATGACAATTGGCATATTTTGAGTATTACGACGTCACACGATGCTTAAAAATGGCTGCCTAACTCGTAACACGGGTAAAAAAACTCAAATCTATTTTTTCAAAAATAAAAATGCTTACAATTTATTTTCTTGCAAAAAAGAATTGCTTAGTTATTGTTATCCTTTACACTAACGTTTAAAACATATTGTCATTTTTTTCCGTGACAACAGTCAAGTAGCAAATTGGTACTAATTTTGCTGAATGGTGTTGTGATTTCTAATGTCAAATGGTTATCAGGTCTATTGAATCTTCGAACATTAATAATAATATATATGGTCATATCACACCACGTCAATCTGGACCCGTTCTAAGTTTTCGAAGAACTTGTTTACGGGTATCAGGCAACGGAAATATAATATATTTAGAACTTTTACTTATTGTTGCCATACATGTTGTTTGTTTAAATTTCTTAGTTTAGTATACACATTCATGAACCAGCAACAAACGAAACTTTTTGCGGGATTTGAACCCGCGATCTCCGGCTTGAGCTCAGACGCGCTAACCACTGAGCCACAGAAGTCGTCCGAAAATTGTAAACTATAGGAAAAAAAATTAATGTACCTGAACTATACGAAACCACTAATTATGTGTATTCAGGCCTTATAATACTACTTCTTAAATAGTAAGTCACGTTGCCCCCAATGTGGCAATCACGTTGGAGACATTTTATCGCTTCGACAGGGCCTGTCCCTATAAGTGAATGCGCGACGATATTTTCCGAATGAATTGTGGCTGACACCGCATTAGCAATTTACATCAGGACTGACATTCCGTTTGATTTGTCTCGGCGTGTCACCGGTCTCGTCCTTCGTGTACCCATTCAAACAATTTCTGCTATTTACATAAACAAAAGTTCATATTATACAACATCTTGTATGTACATTTTAATACACATATTGGTCAGTCTGTACAGAATGTACTTAGTCTCAAGAGCTAAAGATATGTCTGTATTTAAGCTGAATGAATGAATGAACGACTTGACGCAAGTGAACTAGTCCAATTGAACGACTCATTCGCGAAATACACACGTCTACTTGCCAATGCCACTTTAAAATATTACCAAGAACTAGGCGACGTTCGTTACCTTTAGTTCAACAGATTATTTACACATTCTGCAATCAAAACAAACTCCAATTATTTTTTCCACAGCTCATTAAGCAATGCCGAACTAGTAGACAAAACGTAAGGTATTTTGATTGGGACTCAATTTTACTGTAAATAATATTTTACTAGCCCAGTGTAATTATGAAGAACGTAGATAAAAGTTACTTTAAATAATTTCAAGTTAATTCATCGACTACTTATCAAGTTGGACGGCTTATGTTTGTATTTAGTTATTAGCAGCTCGCCCAAAAGTTTGTAAGTTAAGCTTACAAACTCAAAAATTTGATGAATTAAGATTGTAGTCTTATTTATAAGCCGGAAATTTAAATATTTAGCCTTGAATTAAATCCATAACTGTCTTAATATTATATTGTTTTATTATTGGTAAGGTTTAAATTTGTAAAATTTTATTAATTTATAGTTTTAGTGGTTACAAATGTTGTAAATTCACAAACTTCTTAACGTTACTTACATAATGCTTATTTATTTTCATCAAGCAATAGTGTTGTTTCATATTTTTCGTTGCCTTTAGAAATAGTAGTTCACCTCTCAATGAATAGGGATGGACAAACAAACGACGAAACGACAGTAATTAAGTAAGAATAAGAGCTGGCTGTCTTATAAATAGACAACAAATTAGGTAGAGAAATGATATGACTATGACTCTCATCAAGTCCCTTAATTACTAAGCCAGTATGACGAACTTACCAAAGTAAATTATAGGGAGCCACAAAATAAATAATGGAGAGTGGAGGTGTCATATTGTGCGAGTAAGGGTCAATCCGCACTGAAAGGAAACGATACGCGACATGGTGCTGCATTTTAGATAGCCATTCAAAATTGATCTTTATTCAATACACAAGAAGATACACGTTTCATTGTTAGAGTTCGTATGTCATGTCATGTGCAGTGTTATGACTGATATCATATGAAACCTGTATATTTTTTGTGTAGTGAATAAAGTTCAATTTTCTATAGCTATCTTAAAAATGCAGCGCACGCGCATCTCGTATCGTCGCGGTGTTAACTGACCCTAAATTAAACGTTTTTTTTAAATTAAATTAAAGATTAATAGAGAAAATATTTCATAATTATATTTCGTACCCAAGTGTCGTACTAGGTACTATTTGATGTAAGAATATTCTTACCTTACTGTGGATGAAATGACCTAAAGGTACGTAACAGGTATTATAGCCAAAAACATAAAAAAATGTTGTGATTATATTCACAAATATACACAAAGATCTCGGTATAGATATACATACATAATTTATCGTGTTTCTCCGCAATCTTACAATCTATTGTAAAGATTACAAAACGAAAGTCAAATATCATTTCAATTATCCTTAAAAAATCGAACAAAGGGTAAGCTCCTTAGCGAAGGTTCTGAAATAAATTGAAAACATATTGCGTGGGACTGGACCAGCGCGATAAGACCCATTAATTGACATCCCCAACTAATTGAGATATTGTGGGGAACTTCATCATCATCATCAGTGTTATACCCTGTAGAAATAGTGAGAGCTGGCGTTGTACAAAAGTAGTACGATTGTGAAAAAAAAAAAAAGTTGGCGAGTATAGCAGTTGTCGCGACTATTTTTACATTATTTTGACGTAAATAATTCTTTGGTAGGGTAATATAATAATATACCTACTTCTATAATTTCAGATATGATAATAATATTATAATTTAAAAATGTAATTGTCAAGCAGTGAGCGAGCTGATTATGTTGAATTATAACCAAAATCACTCTCAATCATGTCGGCATTCTAACAATAAAATCTATATCAATATCGGTTCATCTGTTTAGGAGCTATGATGCCACACACACAGATAAACTTATGACACTATTCTGTTTTCGTTGGGGGTTAAGAATGTAATGTTTAGTAAATAAGTACCTGGGAGACCGAGCTTCACTCGGTGTTTTAGTAGAACGATAAATAATTAAAAAATAAATTAAAAAATATAAAAGAAAAAAACAGGATCGCAAAAATATTTATCTCACCAGGATTTGAACCTACCACATTACGAATTTCCAAACAATGCAAAAATTCTACGTAGGAACGCATACCAAGCTGCCAATCAGACTGACGTAAGAGAGTCGAAATTATCGATATATTGTTGCACTACGAAATAAAAAAAAATATATTGCTTAAAATGCGCAATTTCTAAAGGATAAGATCTAGCTAGATAGATTTTTCTCCCTGAATACTAAATTTCATGATAATACTTGTAGCCGTTGTCTAGATACCTATTATATATATACAAGATCGTCTTGTTTAAAGTATAAGATATTGTAATTATTCTTAATAAAAGATTATAAATAATGTGTTGTATAATCTAAATGTATGAAATAACTTTATTATTATTATTAAATTGCTTTCCAGCCAATCCATAAAACTAATTATAGCAAAATCTTTGAGTACTTACAGTTTCGTGTTCTTATACCATCTCCGTCAAATATTTATTTACATCACAGGCTACTTGAAAGCAACAAAATCACCTACGCTCAGTGAGCACTGCGCACGTTGTAAAGTGGAGTGTAGCAAGTCACGTCGCGGGTGATATTTTGTTTTAAAATACATAAAAAAGAATAATATGAAAAATAATATTGAACATTATTTATTGTAATAGTTATGATTCCGAAAGACAATTGTTTGGCTTTACCAATGATAGATATCTATTATTAACTGATCCTGATATGTGTGATAATGTTCTAAATTTCCTCAAATGTTGTAATTTATATGGTTTAATTTAAATAATGTAATAGTGGTCGCTGATAACCTATGTAGTTCCAAGCGACCTTAAATAAATGAAAATAATAATAATATTAATAATATTTAAGCTTCTAAGTGACCCTATTGTAGCATGAATTTTTATCTTTTAAGCCGCTCAAGTCGAAAAAAAATCCCCAATCTTTGCTCTTTTTTGTGTTTCAATTAAATGCCGAAGATTTGGCGATCGAGGTCTGAAATTAATGAGTTTGGCCCATAGCTACCACGGGAGAGTGATTTTTCCAATTACATAATACATCAAAGTATGAATTGACATTCCTACCCGACTTTTGGAAAATATTACTTCCTACTAATATTATAAATGTGAAAGTTTGTGAGGATGGGTGGATGTGTGGATGGATGGATGGATGGATGTTTGTTACTCTTTCACGCAAAAATTACTGGATGGATTTCGATGAAATTAAAACAAAGGATACTTTATATCCCGAAAAATTACAGTTTTTCCGTGGGATACCCAATACTATACTTACGCGGGCGGAGCCGCGTAATACTAACGCGTAAGCTAGTAATATTATAAATGTGATAGTTTGTGAGGGTGGATGGATATTTGTTACTCTTTCACGCAAAAACTACAGAACGGATTTATTATGAAATTTGGTATGGTAGTAGCTTAAGCTCTGGATTAGCACATGGGGTACTTTTTATCACGAAAAAGTATAGTGTTTCCGTGGGATACTGTAGTTACGCATGCCGCGGGCAAAAGCTAGTACAATATAATATACATTTCCAACCTCTGTGGCTCAGTGGTTGAGCGCGTCTGCTCAAGCCGGAGGTCGCGAGTTCGAATCCCGCCAAAGGAACAAAAAAGTGTTCTATTATCCTGGGACATGGATGTGTATTAAATATGTGTATATTGTTTTTAGTATAATAAAAATCTTTAATATGTATAGTATAAATTATTGAATTTATTTCTGTTGTCTGGTACCCGTAACACAAGTTGTTCGAGAAATTTTCTTTTTTTCTTCCTACCACGGGACCAGATTGACCTAGTGTGGAAGCGTCTCTAGACAAATAAAATTTGAAACAATATTTTTTTAAATAAAGGTGATATTAATTTGATTATTTCCACATTGTGTATTCTTTGTGAATTTTTTCTTCAGATTTATACAGGATTAAGTACTGGTCTAGCTTACTTTCAACAAAATTCATAGTTTCTGTAAACTAATTGAGGCCACCGGAGACCCCAGAGCCGGCACATAACTGGCCCAAAGTGTGAGTTTCGCAATCCAGCGGCGAAACTATTTGAGCCTTCCGGGGACTCTGCCTGCGACCTGGGAGATTTCTTTTCATTGTAGCTTTTTAAGTTTTTCTAGAATTAATTTTCTTTTTAGCACTTTTACAATTTGCAAATATTTTAAGTAGTTACTACTATAGATATTTGTATATTTGTTATATGCTTTACAAGATGGCTAAGTGATGGCAAAAAGTCTTTTTTAACTTTTTATGTATGTTTGCTTGTTTACTGTCTTGTTTATTTGTTTGTAACCGACTCCTTTGGGCTCGATTTTGTCCTACTTTGAACTATCAGATTTAATTCAAACTTTGCACACCTGTCAAAGACCCGATGACAATGCAATAATTCGATTAAAATATCCGATTATCCTGATTAAATTCGCCAGGATTCATCAATTTCTTTCCGCATCCTTTGCATGAGAGTAAGAGAGATAGAACTAGTGCGCGAACTACGCATGCGTGCAGTTCCAGGCTTACTCTTTGGCAAATCGTACTAAAAAGCAAAAAACAAATTATAGTTTAAAAAAAATAAAAAAATACGCTTTTATAGAAAATCTAACTAACAAATAAAAAATAAAATGTAATAAATTTGGATTAAGAATAGTGTAAATGAAAAATAAATGTTTATTATTGTAAAAAAGGGTGGGGTGCATAATGTCAATAGTTATAAACATTTTATTGGCAGATATGAGAAGGATCTTCACTTTGATAATATCTTAAAAATCACTTTAAACGAAATCTGACCGTTTGAAGTGGATCAAAATCAAATTCCCTGGAGTCGGTTACATACAAACAAACGTACAGGTGAAGACACTGCACCCCACGCTTTTTTACAATAATAAACATTTATTTTTCATTTACACTATTCTTAATCCAAATTTTACAAATTTTATTTTTTATTTTTTAGTTAGATTTTCTATAAAAGCGTGTTTTTTTAGTTTTTTTAAACTATAATTTATTAAAGATAGATTTGGTACAAGCTAAATTAGGTTGCATTATTTACCATCCATTCCATATTGGCAACATAATAATTATTAATATTATATACTAGCTGGCCAAGCTACTTTGTTCTGCCATCAAAATTTTCACTCGTCGCTATAAAAATAGTAGGTCAGTACCCATTTGGGTAGTGAAAATTCAGACCTACAGAATAATTACACAATAATTGTATAAAAACCAATCAAACTGTTTCGGGGGAGTTGGTTTACAAACACCGGTGACACGAGAATTTTATATTGGTATTAGAAGACAGAAGATAGACATAAAAAGAAGGTTTGTTA
Source organism: Phengaris alcon alcon (assembly GCA_037179445.1). Taxonomy (NCBI): domain Eukaryota; kingdom Metazoa; phylum Arthropoda; class Insecta; order Lepidoptera; family Lycaenidae; genus Phengaris; species Phengaris alcon. The sequence goes on from JAYRCH010000256.1 coordinate 1,123,349, forward strand.
CGTAGGGTAGCTCAGATTATAAAACAATAGGTATCTAATATCTATTGTTCTGTAATCTGAAGTAAGTAGATTGTAAAATTAATATATTACAATCAGCGTACTATGGCGTACCTATCTCCTTAAAATAAATGAATCAATTTTATTAGATGTTTTGGGCATCACATTGTGTATTGTATTGTAATGTACAGTCCAATTTATCAGTTTTTTTTTCATAACAGTTTGCTTTCCATTTTATTTGTTCGTATGAAGTATAAAATAAAACGTGGAGTAATTTTCAGTCGCTCCTTGCTATCTACTACAGTAGTCCCGAATTCAGAGCGTTTTCCCATTATGTGATACTAGCTGTTGCCCGCGGCTCCGCCCGCGTAAATTCAGTATCCCAAAAAACTCTGTAGTTTTTCGGTATGAAAAGTAGCCTATGTTGTAATCCAGACCCTAAACTACTACCATAACAAATTTCATTGAAATCCGTTCAGTATTTTTTGCGTGGAAGTGTAGCAAACATCCATCCATCCATACATCCATCCATCCTCACAAACTTTCACATTTATAATATTAGTAGGGTGATACCGGATATCGGATCGATAAGTTACATAGACATGAGATAGACGGGGATGCTTTTCATATGAAACATATTGTAAGCCTGTGTTTTAGGGTTCTGTTGTCTCTTAGATATGATATTAAAATAAAATAAATGTTGCCTATGGAATGTGAAAGAAAGATTGACAATTATGTCAAATCAACACCTTCTGTTATAAACAAAGACGTAGTGTGAGTGAGGTAGTATATGTAATTTTATTTTATCTATTTTATGTATTTCTAAGCAATATTTGAATACAATATAATTTAATAAATGTATTAGCTTTCTGCATACCTTCCATCAGTCCAATCATTTTGTTTTAAATCACCAGTTTAATCATTATCTGTGACAAATTTCCTACTCACCCGATTTACAATTCTGGTAAAACTGTACAAGTGACTGCACAAATGATTTTTCTATTATACTCTTCCTCATGGACTAGAGATGCGTAAACGCCCGGGCGTTTTGGGCGTTTACCGGGAGTTTACCCATCTCTATTGTGAATTGATACTTCCATAAACATGACATGAGTCATGACACATAATTTTACTAGCGAGGGAAATCGTATCGAAACGAGTGACTTTTATAGTGCAAGATCCGGTATAAGGAATATATACCCTCATCTGTTATTTATTAGCGATTAGAAATAAATGATAGATAATATTCACTATGACACATTTAAAATAGGTTGCCTAGTTAAATTGCGTCCGGAGAATATTAAATAATTAATTTTGTAATTAAATTTATTTAATCTGCTTCCCTCATTGGTTACTTTAAAAATTATACACTAGTTAAAAGAATATACCCAACAGAATCAAAAACGTAAAGGTTGCTTTCCCCACTGCGCAACTATGGTGTTGCCAGGTATAAACGGGTGAGTCAATGTTATTTATATACCCTCATCAGTTATTTAGTTGAAAAAGTGTTGATCTAGCTCATGGTTATGTATGTAAATTTTAAATGCGAGTTGTGAGAGTGACCAAGACGCGTTGCGCGCGCAACTTCATGTGACAGACAATGATGAAGCGAGGCAGCTGTGCACACAAGAAATTCTTTGTAAAGAAGAGTTGGAAATACATAAATTGGACTCAAATTTGGTTGGCGGGTTTATCGTCCAAGAAAAGTAAGAAAAAAGGTCTGGAATGCATCAACAACCTTGCAATGAAATTGGGTCCTATTTTGTGCCTGGGCTTAACAGCTTTCCACGCATTTACGGGCTGTGATTATACAGCCGCATTTTATAACAAGGGAAAACTCAAGCCATTCAAAATATTTTCCAATTAAACTGAATTTCAAGAAATTATTTAAGATTATCCGGGCACAATTTAACTAGGCAACCTATTTCCAATGTGTCAATTTGAATATTATCTATAATTTATTTATTATCACTAATAAAACAATAGCAGATGAGGGTATATATTTCTTATACCAGATCTCAGACTATTAGATGCGGGCGACAATCTTTGTCTGTTATTCTGTACTCGCCTAGTAATGGGGAACTTGCATTTTTTTTATTGGCTTCTCGAAAAGTACATAATGAGCCAGGAAATATTGTTTTTGCAATGGCATATCTACGATCAAGAGTTGACGAAATACAGTCATCCCAAAAGTGTTATCGTTGGAGAGCATTAACAACGCTCTATACAAAAAAATTATGCATGAATGACGTCACAGCAGTTGAAAATGTTTCATACATTATTATAAATACAAAATTGATTTTATAAACTTAAATACTGCATTTATATACATATTATTGTTTTAATAAAAAAAGGTCACAAGCAACACAAGGATTTGAACAGTAAGTTTATAGTTTTTCAATAATAGCAAAAAAATATATTCGTTATTTAAGTCCTTTTTAGTCCTGTAACTTTTTAATTTAGCAACTGATTACTGTACTTTTTGCATTTTTCTGTCCATGTGCATGCATGCAACAAATGCATGTTCCCTATTGTAGCTCCTGGAAGTCAAGCTTGGACAAAAGTTCTGCACCGTACTAACATCGCCTTCATTGAAAGGAATCCACTGCTTACTGCGGGGTAGCTAAAAAATAAACATAATAATATACATTTCATTGGTGACTAGGTCATAACGACTTAGTTCTCATATAGGTAAAACAAAATCTTATCTTATACTTTAAACGAGACAATCTTGTATATATTTAATCGATTTCTCGAAAACGGCTGTATGTATTTCCATGAAATTTTGAGAAACTGCGCATTTAAGCTATATATGTTCTTTAGGGTTCCGTAATCAAGGAAACCTTATAGTTTCGCTCTGTCCGTCCGTCTGTCTGTCTGTCTGTCTGTCTATCCGCACTTCTAGTTTCTGTGAATATGAATATAAATTAATGAAATTTGGTTAACTTAAAGATTGTGTATAGATCCGGCATCATAAAATAATAATAATTTTACATTTTAGGGGTGGCTCTCCATACATCTGAAGTGGGGATGAAAAATGTTTTGTGATATACCCCATCGTGTGGGGTATCGTTGAATAGGTATTTTAAAATAAAGGCAAGGTTTAAAATTTTTTTTTTTACAAAGTCAACCATTATAAGTTGGTGCCAGGGGGTGGGGGGGGGGGGATTTTTAAACTATAGGAGATAGAAACTTGTACGTTTCCATGGTTATAGATCATACTAAAAACTCTTTAGGAAAATTGTTATGAGCGAAATCGGTCGATAACTTTTGAAGTAATTCAAACAAAACCTATTGCGCGTTGATAGTAACGGAACCCTCCTTAGACATGTCCTATATTTATCCGAACTCACGTTGCCCAGGTACTAATCATTTATTAAATCTCTTGTTATCCACCATCAAGAAATACTAAAGGACGTTGTAGTGGAGTAGCTGGTGGGTACAAAGTCTAATATTGTTTAAACATTTAAGTAAACTATTTGTTATTGTTTTAAGTGCATAGCTATATTTTATAATAATCTGATCTGGAAAATAATAAACCCTCGCTCTCTTTTGTGTTAATATTTTATCGAGTATTTCAAAAGATTTTATAATACTCTAAGAGTCAGTTCACACCGCGACGAAACACGACGCGGCGCTTCATTTTTAAGACAGGTACCTATACAAATTTGAACTACACTACACTATACAAGAAATACACGTGTCATTACAAGAGTTCGAATGTCAAGACTCAAGTCAATCAAACTCAACGTCGAAGGCGTCGCCACTCTTGCAATGGAACGTGCATCTTTTGCAAACGTGCAACACAAAAATTATAATGTTGCCACCGCAGATTGAGCTTTATTGACTAGGCCACGACGTACAGCTTTCTTACAATCAGCCGCCGCGCAATTTGTCAATTGCCATATTTAGGTAATTGAACTTTGTGGCCTAGTCAATAAGGCTTAATTCGCAGCTGCCGCGCGGCGACCGCGCCATGTCTAACTAGGCGTTAATAGTTTTAAGCTTCTGTGGCCTAGTGATTAGAGCGTTCTTCTTATAGATAATCTCTTAAAGTCAGCATAAAAAATATATTTTTCCAATATCAAGATTCCATTAAACTAAGAGAAGTTTTCTTAATACTTCGTTATTTTTGTGTGAATGAGCAAGCAGTCAATATAAGAAAGAAAGAGTAAATATAAGTTCTAGCTGTAGAATAATAGAAATACAATTTTAATTAAACTTAGAAACTGAAAGATGTTTTAAACATGTTAGTTCTGAGCTCGTTAACGCAACACAATTATTATAAATGAATGTTTCTGCCACAGAGTTATGAAAACTGTAGACAGAGTAGGCACTACAATTACTATTAAAGGGAATATCGTGGTCATCAAGTTAGAAGTTAATAAGGCTGTCGTTCCTTGTATCGAATATCACTATCGTTTTCTATGGGTTGCGACTTGCGACGGCCGTGGACACTGGACATGTTATCTCAATGAACACATACAGCCAAGGTCGCACTCAGAGACATATGCTTACATACGGCCGGTTTCAATAACCTATCTACCAATAAGTATTTGTTAAAAATCGTCACCTTTGGTATCATTTGCCGGTTGTTTCGTTTCTATAAACTTACTTACATAGAGGAATATTTGTCTGCGACAGCGAGATCGCTAACAGCGATACCATATGGCCATATTTGGTATCGCTGTTTATTTATTTGTATAGTTATTGGTAGATAGGTTATTGAAACGGGCCGATAAGGAGTTACTTAATAGGGATTTTGACAGAAACTGTATGGACTTTACTTATGTCAAAGTCTTAGTACATTACAGACTCCAGTAGATCCTGAAGTAAGTATTACATGTCTCTGGGTGCGGCTGTAAGAGCGTAAGTCATAAAATTAATAGAGGGCGTCTAGTGGTCGAAATTCGATAAATCTAAAGTTCCAACCATTATCGGTTCTTTTGCCTCTTGCATAGTAGATACGCAAAAAACAGGTAATTGTTTTCTATAGAATGTGAACGAAAGATTAACAATTGTGTCAAAACACCAGCAACAGCAGTTATTATAAAAATATATGGTTATTATAAAAGCCCATGGTACATATGCTCCTTCACCTTCTTGCTTTTTGCACCTTCCTCCACATAAACTTTAACTGTGCCCAATTTCATACGGAGGAGCCGTTTGCATAATTTTCTTAGAAAGGGGTGAGTATTTTTTCGCTTCACGTATTAATACGCCTATATCATATACGCCTGTTGTCATATTTTTGCAACATGACGATGAAATACATGTATTGTACACGCGTGTTGGATACATGGCTTATACGTGATTAAAAATAAGCCGATTAAAAATCAACTGGGACTGATTTTTATGGTCTTATTGAAAACACAGATTCTAAATCGTTTCGGTCATGGTAACCCGTTTATCTGTTTTGTAATTAAGGCGTGTGTACATAAAATTATGTTTCTTTACTTTCCACGTAAACTCGAGCTCGAGCACGATTCATGCTAAATACAGGTTGTATTATTATCCAGATGAAATATTAGCCTAACAATAGGCCACAATATACATACACCGGCATATTTAGCGGAACATAAAATAAAGGTTTGATATCAGTAATATATAAGGTTGCTGGCTGGTTTATACGTCATTTAATTTAAAAAGAAATATTTTCAAATTAAGAAAACAAATGAACATCACATTTCATGCAATTGTTTTAATTTTATTTTATTATATTTTTGCTCAGGAACATCGACTTTGGAACGCGGACCAATGGAGTAAGGTATTGTTTAGTGATGAGTGCAGAATTCTCTTAAATCAAATTGACGGCAGGCAAAGAATATACAGACGCAACGGAGAACGATACATTCAGACAAATTTTGAAACTACAGTTGCATACGGTAGTGGATCAATAATGGTTTGGGCGGGCATTTGTTTGGGAGCTCACACAGACTTAGTAGTGATTGACAGAGGGATTCTGACTGCAGACCCTATATCAGAGAAGTTTTATAAGAAAATGTCGTACCGTTTGCCCCATATATCGGTGACGATTTTGTTTTTATGCAGGATAATGCTCGGCCGCATACCGCTCGGGTAACTCAAGCATATCTTAATGATATGAATATCACTGTTATGGAGTGGCCGGCTAGATCACCGAATATGAACCCAATAGAGCACGTTTGGGACTTGCTGAAAAGAAAAGTTAAGTCCAGAATTCCAGCTCCTGCCAACGTGGCTGAACTGCGAATCGCCGTAGTTGAGGAATGGCGGAGACTATCCCAGGAGACCATCGATAACATCATTCTCAGTATGCCTAGACGGGTAGAAACTTTAATAAGAGCACGTGGAGGAAATACGCGATATTAATCACCATTTTTCTAATTTAATTATTGTTATTTTAATATTAATTTTCACTTTTCCCGGTTACATGAAAAGTTTAAAAATGTACCATTTTTCACAAACAGTCTTTACTCGCAAAATCTGTTCTTAATGTGATCTCATTTTAAGTAAAACAAATGAAACTTTAAATAACAAAAGAAGTGTAGTAAGTAGATTTTAAAATAAAACCATATTTTTTTATTTATGGTCCTTAGTGTTTAGATAAGCGAGACCAATGATTAGTCTATGGCTACAATATTACATAAATAATGACAGTATGCAACTATGCATAATTAAACATTTTCGAGATTTACATAAAAAAAATTGATTAATATTTTCTGACAACTCGCACTACAACGCAGCTGGTTTGAAGGTCACGCGCCCGCCGCGCGTTTATAAATAGAATTTAAGAATTGTATATGAAAATGTAGTGAAAATTAAAGGTAATTTTTGGAATGAGAATTGATTACTGACTACGCTCCTTGAATATATATATATATATATATATATATATATATATATATATATATATATATATATATATATATATATATATATATATATATATATATATATATATATTTGTTTTGTATATATATAATATTTAATACACCCAATTGACCACATCTGCCATTTTCCTAGCTACACTTTCAGCCGCGTTTCTGATAAGGATTTCAGAGGTCGACGCATATCGCAGCCACGACCGCGACCGCAATGAAACCGATTTCATTACTAATTTAATTGTTTCATTGTCTGGGTACAACAATTGAATTATTGGAACAATTAGTGTCGTTGCCGAAATGATTAAGCTGTACCGTAACCGCTTTAACTTAAAATTTAATTGTTACGTCACAATTTTGATTGAATTAGGGTTAGTTGAGCAAATATATTTTGTTCACTTTTGTCTCCGGGTTAAGAACATGTAGGAATAAGTGGAAGCCCCAAAGGGAGATCTCCGACCGAGCGAGGTGGTATGCTCGGTCAGACCGGAACACACTTGTATGCATTTCAGATGTTGTATATAATATAGCGCCGCACTGTGAAAACTTCGATAGCGCGATTCAGGATCGTGGCGCTAATTGGTCCGCCACAAACATACCTTTTGCACTCGCCATCTGTAGCGTGGGGTTTCTATAACTCCATTCCTATTCCTACAAAAATAGTTTTTTTTTAATAATAATAATAATATTATGTATGGACGCTTCCACACCACGTCAAGCTGGTTCTCTATTAAGTATCCGAAGAACTTGTATCACAGGTACCAGACAACGGAAATATATTATTTAATACTGGTATACATATATAGTATATATATCTTTTCGGTGGGATTCGAACCTGCGACCTCCGGTTTAAGCGCCGACGCGCTAACCACTGAGCCACAGAGGTCGTCAAAATTAAATAGGTATGTTTTGCTAGTCAACATTCATCCTACAGTTTTTAAATTAAAAAATATTTATTAAAACAATTCGACATCGAAAAATGGGTATTTGTGTCAGGTAGTCGTGCATGACACAAACATTATTTTCTGGTAACATGTATGCCATCTCCGTTTGGCAGTCTGTCAGCCTACAAGCAAGCAATATAGCTAGGGAGCTGATAGCAATTTAGGTATATGATTTCATATTCGACACTTACGCCTGAAATTAATCAGTCTTCGCCATTCAATCATTTGAAGGTTTTTTGCGATACAAGTTTGACGTTTCTTACAAATAGTTATTGGTAGATAGGTTATTGAAACGGGCCGTTAATCTCTTTTAGCTATATGAGATCAAGATTTCAATACATTTCAACGATCCTAGGATTAACGTCACGTCAATTTACGTCAATTTTTGCTTGAAAATACGTTATTAATTTCGGGCGTAAAACGTAATGTAGTCTGCAACTATGTGAAGTAGAGAAAAATAGTGGCGAGCTCAGGTAGCGTTGGTAATGGATAGATGGATGTTTGTTACTCTTTCAGGCAAAAATTACGAAACTAATTTCGATGAAATTTAGTATGTATAGAGTATAATATGGATTAAAACATATACTAAAATAAATATACAAAATTAAAGCATACTATAATACAATATATATATATATATATATATAACTACTTTTTATCCGTAAAAAGTATAGTGTTCCCGTGGGGTACTGTATTTACGCGAGCGGAGCCGCGGGCAAAGGCTAGTATTATAATAAATGCATTTTATTGATAGTTAAATTATAACTGGCAGGAGTCAGAACCCCGATTCTCGTACTTACCTAATTTAAACTTTAATTTTACATTTAATGAATTATAAATAAATCGTCTTGATACGAGTATCATAAACTGTTTTTTGGAGTTTCGACCAATCAAAATACGTTTGACGCTTACGAGAATTCCATTTTGCTGTTTTAACATAACGAGACTGCATCGAAACTGTATTATTGTAAGATTTAATTAGCTGAATCCACCTACAGAATAGCGAAAGTTTTTATGAAAATAATTATTAAAGTTAAATAAAATTAGTCGTATATAATTCCATCGTCTTTTTATTTTCAATAATTAATTTTTAATAAATGGCTAAATCGAAAAGTGCGACGATAATCGGCCCATGTATATCCCCCATTACCTGAGCCTGTACCACAATAAGTATATTATATTATTTACTCTGTGCCCTGTTCAGCTGAACAGAAAACTTATAAATTATTTTAAGTTTACCGTTCCGGAGTCCGGACTTCAAACGCAAAATCAATCTGTTATCTCCGCGCTGGCACAAAATTTGGCGAATTCGTCGCTCACGTGAAATGCCTAAATCCGTTTGATGTTTGAGGATAAACAAGCTACAAATATGTTAAGGCCCACACAGACGAGAGTTCGGTTCAGTTAGAACTGACGTCAGTTCGGCCTGAACGGATTCGAGCACATACACGAAAAAAATCGCATCCGACCGAACTGACGTCAGTTTGGCCCTTAGATTAATAACGCCTAGATAGTCTTCAAACAAACGCATCGTACAAAGTGAAGTAAGCTACAGATGTAGGCGTAAGCATTACATACCGACGCGCACACAATCAAAACTTTAAAGTTGTGGAGTGTGTACAGTTTTAAGGGACAATTGTTGCTCTTAAAATTGGAATTATTGTATTTGTTTTTCTTAGTATCGTGAGATGTAAAAATATAACTTATATTTCAGTTTAAACCATCTAAACACGGTTTGTAAACATTATTCTAATAAACTGGTATTACGGAATATATATAATAAGGATTATCTAAATGCTGGCAATAATTCAAATTGATAGTAAAAAAAATAAGAAAATATTTAAAAAGTTAAAATTATTTTTATTAGCCATGTAAAATTTGAAATAAATTTATTATTCCTAGTAACACTTTCACAATTCACAATAGGGCAGCAAGATGGCGACATAATATGATTTTATTTTAAAATGTTTTAAATATTTGACATAACATTTCATACTTACATATTAAAATTATGTCCGAAGCTTTTTTAACTCTTTTTTCGATGCATTGTGACACCTAATAACGACACAAACCGTCATAATGTTTTTAATACTCGGAGATGTATGCACTAGCGCTTGACCTTGACAACAGACGGGTCGTTCGAACAAACTGAGCCGACATGGCTCAGTATGATTTACTTCACTTTTCATGCGCGTACTCGGTTTCTAGGCGTTTTAATCTAATTTTCGGCCTGAACGGATTCGAGCACATACAAGGAAAAGTGCCGCGAGCTTCGGTCATGTTTTTAGGGTTCTGTAATACTTAAGGAACCCTTATAATTTCGCTCTACTTCATCCCTTAAAACTGTACACACTCCACAACTTTAAACTTTTAAAGTAATTCAAACAAAACATATTGCGCGTTGATAGTTACGGAACCCTCCTTAGACATGTCGTGGCATGCTCTTGGTTAGTTTATTAGCTATTATTTTATTTATTAATTGTATTTTGCTGCAACTGTAGTCACGCTATCGACGAAGCCAAATTAATGTGTCATACATTTTTCCAGTAATATGTTATAGAAGTCATATCTCTTTTTTTATAGTAATAGTCTTTAGATTTTATCAACCTAAAGTTTTAAATACTTGAATAAACTCTAATAAATATTCTTTAGACCACGTTCCATTTTTAGGGTTCCGTACCCAAAGGGTAAAAACGGGACCCTATTACTGAGGCCCTATATCGTGATAGCTTGACAGTTGAAATTTTCACAAATGATGTAGGTATTTTTATTACCGTTATAACAACAAATACTAAAAAACAGAATAAAATTAAAATTTTGAGGCTCATATACAACAAACGTGATTTTTTCCGTTTTGTACGGAACTCATCTTGCCGACTCGCACTTGACCGGTTTTATTTTACACTCGAATTTTATTGCCGTTCAGTCCATCCGTTCAGGTCAGAATTAATGTTGCCAACTTAGATGTTTTACAAAGTTTTACTACTAAATTTAGTATTTTATTACCTCTTTAGTAGGAATTTAGTTGTTAGTAGTGGTTTTGTAGAAAGTAGCTAGATATTAATCATAATAAACAAAATGACCTGCTTGTATGTGCTATTATGACATCTTATCATAATAGCACATAGTAGCACGCGTCCGTAAGTTGCTTAAAACTACCGATTTAATTCTATATGCGTAATATTTCCCTCAATTTTTTTAAATTTAACGTTAAAATTATCATATTTTCAATTTAATATTAAAACTGAAAATGTTTGTAAACACAAAATCCCTAAAAAAACTTTTAGGGACTCCTAAGTTTATAGTTATCGGCACTATTTTGGTAGTTTTTAGTACAAAACGACGCGAGTTTAGTAGTTTCGCAAAAACAGATTTGGTAACACTAGAACGAATCGCTTCAGTCCATACGGCCGACTGATGCGATCCCGAAATTGCACACAGACGATACGATTTTGCATCCGTTCAGGCCGAACTGAAGGAAAACCGGACCGTGTATGGGACCCCTTTCAGTAATTATCTTAAAATGTCATTTTCGATATTCCGTGTTTTCCGAGAGTTCCGGAATATTGATATACTTTTCGGTTAAATATACTTTTCGGAAAAAGTTATTACGAAAAACTCCTGTCTTTCTACGCGTTATACCAAACGGCACCTTGCCGCGTATTCAATTATACATTCAATCATTTATTTTAAAAGTTCTTAAAATGTGTTAATAATAACATAACAAATATGACTAAAACAGGAAAAAAAATTATTTTTGAACAAAAAATTAAACCGACTTTCAAAGTAAAAATACACATAAAAATATGAAATAATGAAATAAATCTTGTTTTCTAAATAATTCCCCTTTTAAATTCGGCCAAAATTTTTACTATTTCTCAAAACAATCCTTATAATTTTCTAAATAAGTTATTATATTACAATTTTTCATACCGTACACATAAATAATGCCAAATAAGATACGAAAAAGTGTAATTTATTCTACTTTAAGTTTCAATTCAGTATTGTGGTCATAATTCATATTGAAAAATTCCCCGACACCAGAGGGCCGAGTTTAGAAAGTTTAAATTATGCCGTTATTCGTTAACGAAATATTAACAAAGTAATTTTAAAGAGACCGTTAATGTGGGATAATGCTTATTACTGTTTTCTCTAAAACGGGCTTATGACTTCAGGCACGAGTTAGTATAAAGGCGCGTCTCCTGCTTGTGTTTTTTCGAAACATTACATAAAAACATCGAAACAATGGGGCGTGGCTATACACATTTGTGTAGGAATACACAATGTTTTTGTCTTCCGAGACGGACGGAAAACGTTCCCCGCGTGGGTAGAGAGGGGGAGGGATGTTTCAGTTTGTAACAACTGTCACACCACTCACCTGACCATACATAGAAATACGGAAGAAATGATCAATCCCAAATCGGTCTTCTATTCGTAACTCCTGATAAATAATTAAAATTGAGGGTCAGTAAATACGGCCTCGAAAAACTCGAAATCTGTGTTTTGTCCCAGATAATTACTGCATATTATGCAATCGCTTAAACTGCGATAATGCCTTCCTCATCGGAACTTGTGATCAATTCTACACAAAAAAAAATTGATTTAATCAAAAACATTTTCTATAGCTGGAATGGCTTGTGTATCAAAACAAATGTTTTTGTTTCATGTTTTCTGTGTAGTGTTTCGAAAAAACATGAGCAGGAGTCACGCCTTTAGTGTACCAAATATTTTTAGTTACCGGGCAGCAACAGCTGTCAATTGTATTGATGCTTGTGAGGACCAATGGATGGATGGATTTAATATTAAAGTATGATAAATATTACCTGGGTGATATTAATTTATCTTTTTACATACTATTTTTACAAATGGAAATGTGCAATATTATTAATTGTGGTATGCACAGATTCTCTAAGGAAGTAGTGGGCAAAAGTAGTTATGTAATGGCCAGGAAACTGGTCAAATTATGTCATTACGATTTTATCGGAAGCCTTACAATACGACAACTGAGCTCTTTAAAATGATCTAGCTGTTCTGGCTCTTGCAGATACAGCTTATGCTGAATAATATCTCATGAATTATATTTGTGTTTATGAAAATAAAAATAAAACGGCAGTTTCAGCGTCATTTTTACGGTATATGTTAATAAAATTTAAATATGAAACGTATTTCTTATTATCTTTATTGTACAGACAAACGGGTTATCGCTTAAGGGTCGATTACATTGCTCCTTCCTACTGAATTACTAGAACAGTGCTGAACAATGTTTCAATGTAAAGTCCGTTTCACTCAGCCCAAAATAAAACTATTTTCCACCAACGGAGACATCGTAAATTTTCGTTGACGGAAAAGTGTTTTATGTACTGATAAGTTCATCATAATCAGTCTAAAAAAAAAAAAAGTCCCATTGCTGCCGAGACAAATCTTAAGATGCACGCGACACGCGACGCTAAACCGCAACCCGAGACCGAAATAAGGTCGCGGAGCCACTGCATAGTATGAATTTATATGGAGCACTAAACAATCCCTGCGACGCACGACCGGTGGGAGTGGCCAGAGAACCTGATTCGCTGGTTTGCTGGTCGCGGTCGCGTGTGGCGGTCGCATAGGAAGGCTACCTTAAGATTGGTCTCGGCAGCAATGGGCATGTTAGATTTTAGACTGATGATGATGAACTTATCAGTACATAAAACACTTTTCCGTCAACGAAAATTTACGATGTCTCCGCACGATTACGATGTCTTTAGCATTGTCGTTATTATCATACGCATGAAAGTGTAACCTGCTTCGGCAGTCGGGTAAAAAGGTGACGAGAGCAATCGTCACTTTAAGAATGGCAAAATTTGTGCCTGTCTAAAACATTATTAATAAAGTCTGGACGTTAAAAGCGAATTCACACAAAGATAAGAACCTCAGAGTGTTTAAATTAATATACTATTTACAAAAAAAAAAAAACAAAACGAAACAATTATAGGTTTAACTAAATTGAAAAACTGACGGCTAAATAATTAAGCTTTTCCTGCGCAGAAGTCGCGTAAAAGTTACTTAAAGTTGTGTGGTAAGGTCACTATATAATCTTTATCGGATGTAGTTTATCTAGTAAAATAAATTACGTGTCAACACTTGAACGCCATGCCACTCATCTCAGCTGACTCGTGACGTTTCATCCATACACACGACAGTGACGTTAATGTGAACAATTTCTGACGGTACGTCACCACGGTGAGTTTTCGGATCAATTGTTGACTGAACTCCATCAATTAATTATTATTGTAGCGTTTCCATAGACCTATATAATATAATAGACAGGCAAAAAGTGTCCACGCTTAAACTGCCCTACTTTTGGAGTTGTTAGGGGCAGTCGAGGTTTGACATATTTTGTCATCTTGACGTTTTGACATTTGCTATCCGCAGTTTAATCAGTCCGCATAAATTGACTATATCTTCTGAAATCGAGATGCCGTAACATTATCTTGTATGTTTTTTTTATATGTACGTTATTGCCGATGTTTTTAAGTCATTGAGCGTTTCACAAAAAATATTTAATTGCTTCTGAAACAGCGTTAATAAAATTAATAAAAGTATATATTTTTTCTCCTTTGTGGTAAGAGGGCCAATGGCTTCTGGGGTACGAGTTATGAGAGGTTCAAAAGAATAGTCGGAGTACGCGATGCGATATCGCATGTTCGTCCGTTAAATTAAAGTCCGTTAAAATCCGTTAAAATACTAAGGTACGCTCTTATATCTTTGGCATATGTGCGTTTTTCCAATATCCAGACCGTTATCGCAAGTCGCACGTATTATGACAAAGACAGGTATAATGTTTTATATTTAAACATATTGTGGTCTCTCTCATACTTTAGTAATTTATAGGCCGTTATAATTTATAGTAAGTTATCAGGCATCAGGGGGTCTAAAAAGGCAACTTTAGGTGTTTCATATATTATTTCATATATTTTTTTACATACGAAAATCGTGAAATGGTAAAATGGCTACATGATCCGTCTGATTTCATCATATTAGAAAACAGAAATTTTGACAGTTTTCAATAGAAATGCTTAAATGGCGTACATAATATGAATTGAAAAAATATATGACACTGACTGACTGCTCGTCTGTCGGTGTCATTCTATAAAAACCTTTTTTCTTGTTTATTTAAATTCAAAGTAAAATAAACAACCACATTACTCACATAACATTTATGCAGGGGCGTGCGCTCCATATAGGCAGAAATGCAGTGCTTTACTTGTCATTCACAGATATTTTAATAAAACGTTCGTACGTTTTAGATGACTTTAATAATTAATTAATAGTAAATAAATTAATTAAAAAAATATAATAACTTAAAAACGCCTAATATTTTATAAATAGCAACTCATCTCATGCCGGTGCGTGCTGCAGGACAAATCATCGCATGTATGTGTAATTTTCATACTTCGCAAACGCACACACCCATGAATATCGACATGATTATATAGCGTTACCTCCAGCGGCAGGCGATGGCTCTCGGCTTCGGTTCGGCTATCCGATCGCTTCCGTAAACCGTCGAAAATTATTCGTTGCCTATAGTCCGAGTAAAAAGAATAGTCGGAAATCTAATAAATCACGTATGCACATTATGCATTTTTGTTTAGTAAGGTTTTATTTGTTTAAATAGAAGAAACGTTTTGTGTTTCGCGGGGGCCATATTGCATATTTCATGTGATAAGCATTGTTTACAATTTAATTGCTCCAGTTTATTTATAGTTTTCTTAAAAGATTTTTTATTTTAACATTTGAAAGTGTGTACATTTAACAGTTTATGACTGAGTTTCTATAATAATTGTAGTGATTTGCTTTTACTAGTGAGTTAGTCGATTTTTTTTTAATGTTATTTGACTGTGAGGTTTTGAAAATGTGTGTTTATTAAAAATTAAAAATAACAAGTTCTCACAATTGTCATTCAGTGAAAAGATTCAAATTCTGTCTAAAGGTAGGTGTGTACCCGATTTACGACAATTATGGTTTAATTGTCGTAACTCGGGTACGCAAAAAAATAATGTAACTCGAAAATTTCATGTTAAAAGTTATGAAACGTATAACTGGCTGTGTGGTTGTGTACACACGATTAAATTATATTGTTTTCCTTGCATATTATTTAGTAATTTACATCGGGATATAGTAATCTCAAGTAACCGGAACCTTGAATATGTGAAAATTGAAACTGACTGACTGGTGACTAGTTATAATATTTTAAAATATGCTTATTATTTTACTTATTAGAATTTCTTCCGCCGCGACAATCGATCGCTGTTTTGTCTGCGTATAAACGAAAAAGTTTTTGTGACCGAGTACTTAGCCGCATACCCAGTGTCATAATCCTGTGCACGCCACTGCATTTATGAGTAAATAACCTGTTTAAAGATTGTTAATTAACTTTATATAGCGATCAAACGTTTTCCCCGGGTAAAAGAGTGAAAAATTCATCGAAAAAACATCGGTAATCCGTGTTTAAATGAAACAGCTCTTAGCTGATCAAACAGAGCGAATGTGTGCCCGCATACAAATGATACAACTTAGGCATAATCTCTTAATGGATCGTCCACTTAATCATCCTGAAATGATAAAATTGCCTAAAATCTAAGTACGATTTCAATTCTGCGTGAAAATTCTGGAATTTCTGGATATGAATAGCGCGGGACGCTAAAAATGTTTCCTGAAAACTTTACTTTGGACTCAGACTATTAAGACAGATGTCGTTTGTTTTTATAGTCTCCAAATTCAAAGAAACTCGCACGGGGCCATCTTTTAGCAAAAAGATGGAACATTTTTATAAAAAGAAAATATATATATTTTTACAATGTAATACTTAACTTAATATATATAAATAAAGTCAGGATACATAGAAGAAGCCTTACAGGGGGCCATCCTATTCTCAAAGTGTGCAATCGTCAATAAAATCAATGACCCTATAGTAAGCTTTGCCACACAAACGTTATTTAACTACTTTTTAAAATTTATTAATAGAAAGATTTTGAATGTCTGGGACTCAGTCTCTTGTGCTTGTGTTTCTACAGTGATTGTCGCTTTTCGTTTTAAAATTACTTAGATTATTTCTAACATACAATACATTATCCAAAATTAAAATTTCAGTTCAATTCAAAAGTTTTATTTCCACATAGGTTAATAATAACACTTATGGAATTGTCCCTACGTGATGCCCAAAACGTAGGCACTAATTGTATTGAGAGGCGACGGGCAGAATACCTATTTCTTTAAACTTTTCTCTCAGAGATACAAAAGGGGACATTTTGTAAATTGAACGTATTGCTCGCTTCTGCAGTACAAATATTTTATCAATGTCGGCTGCATTTCTCCATAAAATGATGCCGTAAGACATTATACTATGAAAATAACTAAAATAAACTAGTCGCGCAGTGTCTGTCTTCGTTACCTAATTTTTCTGACTACAAATGATGTAGAACTGAGGCTATCTGCAAGATTAGCTTGAATTTCATATAAGTTTGTAAAGAAAGTTATTAGACTTATTAGGCTACAATTTAATTAATATTACATCTAGTAATATCCCGTAAAAAATGTCCATAAATTGCAAGCAAATTCGCATGTCCACGCATAAGCATGCGTAAAGCGCCTCCCTCCGCTTAAGCAGTGTGGGAACACCGCTTATGCGTACACTCAGAAACAAGATAGTGCAAACACCACCACCACATAAGCAACACTGTCAGCAAGATCATGCAAGGCCCCACACCACCATGCAGGTTAGTTCTAATAACTAGTTATTAGGCACTAGTTATTTTTATCGTTGGCAACCGTTGGTGAATCACAAGTATATTAAACGAAAATTTTTCACCACTTTCAATTTGAGAACAATAAGAACTATAATACTGAGGAACTACGTGAGGATAATGAACGAATATGAGAGCAGCAGAGGAGGTCCTCGAGATTTCGTCCGCGCGTAGTTCTATTTTTAGGTGCATGTTAATAAGATACGAATAAGATTAAGAATAGATATTTATTTTTTATATATTTTACTTTAATGTTACTAACCCTAAATATTAAAGTATGTAATACCAAATAATTGGACCATGATAGTCAGAATTAAAGTAATTTGAATTTGAAACTTGTTTTCTTACATCTGGCATGTTCATAATTTTCTTCCGGTTTATTTTATGTGTTGTTGTTGTTTACAATAATCTATTTTCATCCATATTATACAAACATTTAGACTTTCATTAGTGATAGAACATTAGTGAGTGAAGTTTGGGAATCGGATAAGCCCCCGAGATTGGTGTTCCCGCGCAAATCCGTTTCCATGGGTATTCCCAGAAATATAATATAATAGTAATACTCAATGTATTTTTGTTACTACACCTAAGGCTAATGACGATGTATATATTTACTTTTTATTTTAATATTAAAAAACCGTTCATGTGCGAGTCGGAGTCGCGCACGAAGGGTTCCGTACAAAACGGCATAAAAAATCACGTTTGTTGTTGAGGAAATAAGTTCGAAATTTTAGATAAAAAAACTGCCGATAAATAAACTATCCTGTCTACCATATATTATAATATCAATATGCGTCGGATGGGCATGTAGGCAAAAGTCGGTCCTGCGTCTGATCTCTCGCCATTCGTGTCGGTTTACGGTTATTCGTCGCATTAGATTACGAGAGCAAAGGAAGAGAGAGTGCTAGTGTGTACTGCGCCCACCCTTGCGCACTATAAAATAACTCCCTTGTAGCAGGCTTGGTTTCAATGAAACCGGCCACCGTCACCGAAACCGGTATGGGGAGCTTTTATATATTATTAAATACATTTTATAGATAGAGAAATGAAAGCTGCAGAAGTCAGGATAGTGGGAGCTTTTATAAAAATAATTATTAAACTGTGATAAAATAATTAGTACTATATCATCCCATCGTCTTTTTAAGCTTCACTTTAATTAACCGACCGTATTTGAATTGTATTTAATAAGATATACTATAATCATGATAGGTATATATTTTGACAGTTTTATTTTTGCATAAAATTTCGAACTCATTTGTTTAAGAAAATAGAGCTACCTGAGCTCGCCAACAGTGGCGTGGAGTTTCTATAACTCGATTCCTATCGGGTTCACTCACCACTTACCTTTTGAAGACACTCTCCAAATCCCTACCTATTATACAGGCTAGGGCTTCCCTATGAAGGAGAACCAGCCTTCGCCACTGATCGCCAGTATTTTTCTCTAGTTCTCATTTACAGACTACATTACGTCTTAGTAACAACGATGATGAAATCATATTATACCTAAATTGCACTAGCTTAAACTCTTTAAATGTCTCAAGAGAATTCTTAACACTAGACATATAAGCCTTGTAAAATCTAGGTCTTGTGGAAGAGGTTTTTTTACAATTACCAAAATGACCCCTGTGCCTAGGTACTCGAATTTGATGAAGCCTAAGGGTAGGGTAGTTTATTGGCCCCGTGGGGAACCCTTGTCCTGACCCTAGTATTTGAGACTGAGTGAGATGTACGGGCTTGTTCGGGACAGCCGCGGACACCTTTAGTGTAGACCTTTAAAACCTGCTATAGTAAAAAAGTCAAAATATGGCTTGTCAGCGGCTGTACAATTACGTGCGTTACAATGTTATGGTTAGTACTTTGGAATAATGCCGTTGTAAATTTGCTTGTGTTATTTACCTTGATTTGAAAATAATTTTGCAATGTGCAGGCTTGGGAGTCCAATCAAAGATGTTGTGCTCGCGAATAACGTTTATTAACTACTTATTTAATACACTTACATTAGAATATATAGGGAGGTGATACACACACTACACCTCCCCCGTACTTATGAAAAAAAATAAAATTGAAACATAATATATTTTTTTGTCCTTATTATAACTTAATATTAAAACCTCCTTAATTAATTTTCTTGTTATTTTTAGTTCTTACTTAATACTTAATACCAGCTTATTCTAAGTAAATAATAATAAATACAAATCTGTGCTATTTTTATTTTATTTGTAAAACATAATTTTAATTACATTCGTGAAGGCTTGGGGTATTGACGATATTTTATAAGTCAATTTCAACTTAAGATTTTTTTTTACATGGTTACATACCTAATTGTTTTTAATACATTTTGTTTGTATTATTATATATTTAATTTTTATATTTCCAAACAAAAAAAAAATCCTTAGCTCCTTAATATTATTGTTTTATTTATTATATTCTCTCATTAAAAAAATACAATCCCGATTTTGCTATATAGTCAATCTATTTTCATATTCGTTTACTTAATCATTTCATTACACATAAATTATTACATTTATTTTACTAATATACACTTGATTAGTGGACTGGCCAGTCACTTACATTTTACATCATCAGGTACCTTATTATTATTTTTCGTTTCTTTTTAAATATTTTCATATTATGCATGCTCTTTCATAATCATGGTACAATGAATCTTTATTATTCATGTTTAATATTTACTCATACATCATTTCATAATTTTATTTATAATCGACTTTTTAAATTATTTATTATAATGGTACTTTATTTATTTTTATACTTTATGTGCGCACTTTATTTGGTTCAATACTGTATTTATACAACATATAACGGGACCTTTTTTAAGACTAACCAACACATAATGTTATGTCTCCAACCATTTTTACTAAGTGGAGGATTGTTTCCGCCGAGCATGCTCTATGTACCATTTATTTTATTTTTTGTACCATATTTGTACCATATTTTAATACCAAGGGTTTGTTTTAAGGCTTCTTGACCTCCAACTATTCTTACAGAGAAATCTCGTTTACACCATGATCGAATGAAGGATTCCCTTGCGTATTTTATTATTCATGCTTTTAGCATTTTATTTATTACACATACATAGCATTTTAGCTAGTATTTAATTAATGCACTATGGCATTTTTCACCTTAACCTATCCATAACCATTCAATATTTAAAATATCCATCAACCTTTGGGTGATCAGTCCAGAACAGTTACTAAAAATTCCAAACATTGACGCATCCTGTCTACCTAATAACAGTCCTATTTCAATCGAATACCTTTTTATGATACTAAAACCCATATTTTACTTCAAAATAACATTTTCTTTGCATCCCTACATAAAGCTTAAAGTAGCTATGTTACAAACTAAACATCACATTTCTAATCCTCTTCACAATAATATTACGTCATATCTCGTATGAACGTAAATATTTTTTAAGTAAATCCATGTAGTTAATGTAGCTAATCAACTTAGAAAGTAGTTAAAAAGAATATTTTAATACATTTTAAAAAAATAATTGTCTCGTCAAAACGAGACAATCTTTAGAGATAGGTAACATTTTTTTTACCTATTTTACTTTACTTTTTCTAATAAAATTGTATTACATTTACAACTTTAAAAGTAACCATGAAATAAAAACCTTTTTTTATTTTTATTTTATTTTATTTAAGTATTCATTTCTGTGGTCTAACCTTTATTGAATTGGATTGGAATACATAGCAACATAACTTTTTTTTTTTTTTTCTTTTATTGTATTCGGAAAACTTACAGCTTACAGATAATTACAATAGTAATACATTTATAGACACCATAAAGCCAATTAAAAGTTTTCACTGATAGGTAAGAGATTAAGTATACAGTTGTGACTCAAGTTTTAACCATGAGGTGTTGTAACATAAAGTATAACAAGAAATAATAACATATTATTAATTTGAACTTCATTTAAAGTACCACATAATGCTAAAAGAGTTGCGATTAAAATTAAATTAAAAAGAAAAGAAATACCGGGTGTCACCAGAAAAGGTCGGGTATAATATTCAATTGCTCTCGTATGCACCGAGATACTCACACACGCACATCCTGCTTTAACATCACAGATTGGTATTGGATGTGAATTATAATTTCCCGTGGATAAAATACGCATCGGATAAAAGTCTACAAATCTTAGATGCTTTTATTGAAAAAACATCTTCGACACGATAATCTGTATAGAATCGATTGAAATGGGCACTAGATCTACAGACTAAGATAGAATGTCTTATATGGTGGGACATGAAATTCCATGTAAATTCCATTCCATGTAAATTCCAATTTTTACACATGTAAATTCCATGAATTTACATGTGTAAAAATAATATGTAATATTATTATGTTATTATTATTATTAATATGTAATATCTTTCCAACCTAAATATGGCATACTTACTTGATTATTATGGTTGCATGTTGCTTATGATCATGCATCGCATTGCTAATGTTTTACTTTGTACCATAAATGATGCATGCAAAGTTGAGATGATCTGTTATACGACACCAATTATTGATAATCTCATAACGTGGACCGCCCATATTATCTACTATTAATATTTAATTCAATTGTGTTACTAAAAATGTTTTAAATTTTCCCGATAAGTAGTCTACTTTTATGTAGTTAGTATCACGGTATTAAAATTTAGGTAAGTACCTAAAATTTAATAACTGAAATATTCTGAACTTTTAACTATTTTAACTAAATGACTAAAAATATATTACCTATACGTAACATACCAAACATTTTAAAACACGCTATTTGTTACCGGTCTTATTCCAATTCAAAATAATTTAGTATAATGAATTGAAAACATAATACCATGAAACATTTTCTCTGATATATATTTTTTTAATAATTAATATTGGAAATAAATGCACATAATTTATACAACTTGTTAATAGTCATTGATATTACCAATTCAAATTAATCTTTCAAAAATTACTTTTTGTACAACCCTAGCCTTGATTAACAAAGAGTATCTACTTACATTTCGTTGCGCGAATGCTTTGTGGCACCGCGGATATTTGACGCTTTTCCAGCAAAGGCGACTTACCTACCTGCGTTAACCAACTGCGTAAAACATTTCGTTATTAATGAGTTAATATGAATTCCCTTTTCCAACTATCTAATATTAATATTATTTATAATATAGACACTATAAATGTTATCTATAACTGAAGCAAATTATTATTTGAACTCATATCTTCTTTAAAGATAATATCTTTCTCACACATCTAATATTACTATTTTTATTTGCATTAAATACCTTTATGGTGCGTCAACATATATTTATTAATTTTATTAATTAAACTTTATTAAACCATATATTAATTTTATTACGAACTTTACTTTCATATTATGATTATGATTACATCCCTAAAATATTATAATAATCTTGACTTCAGCCGAAAATTCCTTTTTAAATACTGTAACTTCTAGTAGGTACCAAATATAACGAGGGGCGGCTTAAGTTGCAAGATAATAACATTATAAATTAACTTCAACTTTTTAAAGTTACTTGAAACTAATGAAATTACAAAAAGCAAATCAATACTTTTTAATAGATCTAAAAATTTACTAAAAAATATATTTATCAGAATACTTGGTTCCAATAATTTTTAACGCACACATAATTAAATAAATATGAATATTAGGTACCTTCTTGCACAATGTGCTTTGAGATTTTATTTTTAATTATACTTCACAAACCAATCTGACACCTAAATTTAATATCTCTCCATTAAAAATAAAAATTTATTCACAGTCAAAATATTACCGTCATTTATGTAGGTACATATTATTTATTACAATTAAAATTTTGTTTATTCCCAATAATTCATTAAAATGCTTTTCCTTTTACTACTTTTAATAATTTTGTAACCTTTGTATTATTCCATATTACTACATTTTATTATAAATTAAAACATCCATTTTTTAATATGTTAAAGCACGTTAATTTTTTTTTAATAATAATCATTGCTGATTATTAGTACATAGGTTCATTTTAAATTTGTAAAATAGTTCGATTAAGGTTAAATTCTAAAATAATGAAAATGTTACAATTACGTAACCTAGAAGAAGCTGCATGATCTCCCAGCTGCATCCACTTCCGACTTGAACTTCTCCCGGCTGCCTGCTCACCATTTCCACTCATCTGACTCCAACAACTCCCAGCTGCCTGCTCAACATCTCCACTCATCTGACAACAACAACTCCCAGCTGCCTGCTCAACATCTCCACTCATCTGACTTCATCAACTCCCGACTTCCTGCTCATCATCTTCACTCAAATATCTTCAAATTTATTGTCTTCAACTGATGGCCAATATTTTGTTCTGTACTCTAATTTCTAGAATCAAGTACCTAATATAGAAATCTATTTTGCTTTCTCTGTTCGACTATTTTTTTGTTCTTCTTCATTACGCCTATAATTATAATATTCTTCTTGCAACTTTTTGGTTTTAATTTCTCAGTTCACATATTTTTAGTCACTTTTCTTTCATTTTTTTTTATTTCCATTAAAATACAGTTTTTTTTTGTTCATTAAATATTTTTATATATATTTATTATTAGCACTTATAGATTTGTATTTATGTTTCTACACTATTTACTTAATATATTTAAACCTACTTTATTTATTTCCTAACTAACGGCCGTTAAATATAATTTTATAGTTCTTTTTTTTTTTTACACTTTAATGTCCACATTTTTCAATCACCGCATAAAGTTACTTTTTACTATACATATATTTCACATTTTAAAGTCTTATTTTTATTAATGTTGTCCCTGTACAATCGGGTGCCATGCAATGTGCAGGCTTGGGGAATCCAATCAAAGATGTTGTGCTCGCGAATAACGTTTATTAACTACTTATTTAATACACTTACATTAGAATATATAGGGAGGTGATACACACACTACAATATCGTATGTCTACATATAAACTTATAAAGTATATTGAAGGAAAAAAAGGAAATCGCTTTCCTTTACTATTTATAAAAAAATAAGTTTAAATATAACCCGACTACGTAAAAAAAGGGGTCTAAAAAGGCCGAAAAAAGAAAATAATTCAAATAGAAATCCAGAAATGCATAGTTACAAAAATGGTCAAGGTAGAGCCGTGGTCGCACACACTAATGGCGTCATCTAAGCGTCAGTTCACACCGAGATGCGTGACGTCTAGGTATAAACTGAAATTGCGTATATCGTCATGTACACATGCATACCCCAAGATAGTTACAGACGGCTGCGTTTTGACATCGACTGTTCCGAACAGTCGGTGCGACCACGGCTCTACCTTGACCATTTTTGTAACTATGCATTTCTGGATTTCTATTTGAATTATTTTCTTGTTTCGGCCTTTTTAGACCCCTTTTTTTTACGTAGTCGGGTTATAGTTTTTTAAACTTATTTTTTATTTAATATTTTTCCGTTTCCCAATCTAACTATTTTTTTAAAAATTATCCACAAGCGGGCAAATTTTTTTACATAAATATTTTAAGGTAATAAAGTAACTGAAAACTGAAATTAAAATGAACTAACCATAGCATACACAGTAAATGACGACTTGATTCGAACTCGAAGAACGATTTATAAAAATATATAACTATTTATAATTTATATTCAACAAACGCAATAGAGATTATTCAACATTCATTCATTTCACCGATGCAATTATATCACTTATTCACTTTTAATTGAATTTTGATCTTATACATTAATTGTAGTGGAATATATCATAAACTTCTAAACACACCGATACCGCGAACCAGAAAAATTTAACGAACGACATCTATCGAACGAGTGAGTAATAAAAGTGCTAGTAATTGATTTCATCTTCATTTTCTTATTAAAATCGGATGAACCAATTAACCGATATTGACCTAGTTTTTTTTGTTTGAAAGCTGACATAATTAAGAGTGGTCTTAGCTATAATTCATCATCATCAGCTCGTTCACTGCTTGACAATATAGGTGTTATTTAATTTTTTTAATTTGTTATGTATTTCCTGTAAAAAAATATATTTATAAAATAAAATATAATGTTATGAAGGAACATAATATATAAATTATATATTTATAGTCTTATTATACGTAATGTTAGAAAATTGGACAAATATTGTACGAATTGTATTTTAAACGTATATTTTTAAAAACAATATAATATAATATAATATAATATAATATATATACAAATTATGTGAATATTTGTAGTGTGCATGCCAAGACCTTTCTTTTGATACCAAACATGTGATAATTATCTCGATTTAATTTTTTTAGATGTTAGAATCTGAGGTTTAATTTTCGAAATAGATAAATTTGAAAAAAATTATATAGCCTATGTTACCCGCGGCATCATTACGAATATATTGACACCTCATTTATTAAAATCTGACCAGTAGTTTAGACGCTACGAGGGAACAAACATACATACATAGACTGCCAAATTACCCTTCCTTTTGGCTTTGCCGTAGTCGCGTAAAAATGCCACTTTTGTGTTGTCTACACAGAAAACACAAAAGTGGAATTATATAATTAGTGAAAGAAAGAAAGAAATATAAATTTATTTGGTATAACAAAACATTTTACAAAATAACGTGTTGGTTCCCGTT
This sequence comes from Phengaris alcon alcon, assembly GCA_037179445.1. Taxonomy (NCBI): domain Eukaryota; kingdom Metazoa; phylum Arthropoda; class Insecta; order Lepidoptera; family Lycaenidae; genus Phengaris; species Phengaris alcon. The sequence goes on from JAYRCH010000256.1 coordinate 1,149,573, forward strand.
CAGCATTTTGTTGCGATCGGCTCCGCAACGCTGGTTTTTAATGGGCACCGTGTGCTAGACAAACAATTTGTCCTTAATTCAATCTAAGTTATAGAGTTATATTAAACAATAATAATATATAATATATTCAAGTTAAATACAAATAAACAGTTGATAATTAAAATTAAATATTTAAGAGGGCTATGTTAAATTAAAGTTAATAATAGTTGCTATACAAGTTTCATATTTTCGTATTGCTCTTAAGCAATTTGAATATACCTTTCTTGTCCACAACAACATTTATTAAGACAGTCCAAACAAAACAGTGCTTATCCCTTTAGTCATTACCTCTATTTTTAACGCTATTAACACCTACCTTACTAGATATATAGCTCCCCACACCGATTTCTGTGACGGTGGCCGGTTTTATTGAAACCAGACCAGCTACGCAGGAGTTATTTTTATAGTTGCCAAGTGTGTGCACAATACACAAGAGCACTCTCTCTTACTTTGCCCTCGTAACCCAGTACGACGGACCGACACGACCGGCGAGAGATCAGGTGCAGGGCCGACTTTTTACATGCCCATCCGACGCATGGATCATCTTGTCAGACAATGAGGTGATCAGCCTACATTGCCCTAACCAGACATTAAAACAACACTGTTCCAACGCGGGGATCGAACCCACGACCTCCGCGAGCCAAGCACAAAACCACTGGACAACCCTTATTAGGTAATCCTGTGATGGAAATATTTTCAAAACTTTTTAATATTACTGAGAGATAAGTGTTGCCTTTTCAAACAATTGTATTTTGTTTGAAAAGTTTCTTTGAGATAGTGGAATTTAGGATACTTTACGATACTGGATAGATATATCCAGTTGAGCCCAGTGGCATGGCTCTCTCATGATAAAGTCATAAGATACTCATAATAATATATAACCGTTCTTTGTTGACACGGCACAAAACTTCATATTAAAAATATAAAAGTGAAAAACAACATGCCGATTTTTATCAAAATTTAATAAGAGTTGCGAAATGGAAAGGAGCCAAATTTTCAAATGATTATTAATGACAGTAACTGGATGACCGAGCTTTGTAATAATACAATTATAGATAGTAATAATAATATAATTAATTTTTATCTCTAGTAATACAATTATAGGAAGGTACCAAAAAATTAAATAAAAGATAATCACAAAAATGTTCGTCTAAACCGGGATTCGATACCGAGACACCAATTGAGCAAACAACGCGTACCAATCTGCCATCGAAATTATTGATAAATTGTTGTACTAAGAAAGAAAAAAACATACATAACTTAACAGTAATAACACACAGGGCTTCTTGCACTATTTCCACTTTAATTAAAATTGCGCGGTTATCCAGGGATAAGACCTAGCTAGATCGATTTTCTCCCACAAAACCTCCTGCGTACTAAATTTCATGGAAATACGTGCAGCCGTTTGCGAGATTATAGAACAAGACTTACTCGTTCAAAGTATAAGATACAGATATGCTTGATCGTCTTCCTAGTGTATACAGGACAAACTAGTGTAAACAAACCTGTTTGTTCACGACTAAGGGCGCACGAGCGATGCTGATTTCCTCAGAGCAAATTTTATGACGTGTGTTTTGTTCTACATTCGTCATCGATTTAATTATAACTTGAGCAAGTTTTGCCGGTAAGCCGGTGCACGTTCCAAATCCCAACCATTTCAATTATTATTAGATTGGTTCAGAACTGGGGGTCTAAAAAGGCCACTTTAGGTCTTTCATATTATGTTTCATATATTTTTTTCAACTCATATTATGTGCGCCAATTTACGCATTTCTAAATTATTTCAACTGTCAAAATTGCTGTTTTCTAATATGATGAAATCCAATGAATCGTGTAGCCATTTTACCATTCACGATTTTTGTATTGAAAAAAATATATGAAACATAATATGAAACACCTAAAGTGGCCTTTATAGACCCCCAGGAATGAAACAAACTGTAGCAAATCTTACATTACTTGGTTTTGTTGATACAGAATTCTCGCTTTCGCTAAAAGACTTCTCACTTTTTGCCAGACTTTTCGTCGTTCGTGTGGATGTTTCTTAAGATAAAAAATACGGTTTCCACGAACAACTAAGAGCCAGACCAATCTTTACATTAACCGTAGTAGGTCATAACAGCGGTCATATTTCCAGCTGCCATTTCAGAAACCTTAACTGTTTGGAGGTGAAAAAGATTTAAAATAATATGAAACATTTTTATCGAGGCGCAGATGTTACAAGGATTTTAATATTTCAAAATATTTCTGGATTGTTTCAAACAAAAACGCGATTGAAGTTTTCAAATAAAATAATTGAAATATAGAGTTAAGAAGGCATTAAATTCAAAGGTGACTGGAACTTATAAATAGGCAACGGACCAACGTCACAAGTATACCTAAACTCCCTTTGGGAACATTGGACGAATTTTGAAGTTCACTAACTGGAGTTTCCTACACGTCCTACACGTGCTTTCTTTAAGGGGAATAAAGCATACCAAATTAAAAGAATATAATGTAAAACAAGGATAAAGAGATAAGTTGCTTTAATGCTCTAAGTAAGAGATCTAAGAGCATTAAAACATGAGAGATAGTCAAATTATTTATTGAAGGATATTGGGAGCTTTACTATGGAATAATTACCCACGGCGAACAAAGATCGAGTGCATCTGGATTACGCCGGCAATGGTCGCAGATCTGCAGGAGGCGGTTTAAATACTGTGTATTTTTATAATGTATTTTTACCTCATATGTCTTTCATATAAGATAACTTTTCATATAGAAAATTATGATTAACAATTTATAAGTTATCTGCACTTCTCTATGAATCTGAATTAAATAAATTCGGAAAATTAAATGTAAATGAAAATTGTATAATTTAAAAGGATTTTTTTTGTTGCGATTTTTTTTGTTGCGATTTTTTAAGAAGCGGATAAAAACGCCCAATACCTTTATTATTATATCTATATATACGTACTAATACTATATATTAATGAAGTGAAGTACGAAAGTTATTCATAGATTTACGAGAATTGTGAGAATGGAAAAGTATGAAATTTGACATAGTTAAAGTTTATGTGGAGGAAGGTGTGTAGAAAGCTAACATATTTTTTAATAATGCTATACATAAAATTAATAGAAGTAGCAAAAACACACACTACCTCAGATTAATTACACACACTAGTGCGTTTGATAGATACAATTTTTTTTTATATGGCTTATCTTAAAACCATTTGCCAGTGTCAAATAAAAAAGGCGGGAAATAGAACTTTCGTTTCAATTTTCAACACTGTATTCCTTTAACGTCAAGTCTAAAGTCTAGTCAAAGTCCAAATAAATAGTCAGTACAGTCAATGAGTCATGTCAGTCGATTTAGTAATGTGGTAGACGCTTTATTGAAAGTTCCTAGGGAGTTCTGGCGGGAAACACAAAACAGCACGTTTTTAGAAGTTGTACCACTTGCCCACACTTGTGCACGTTAACGAATATTTAATGGTTAATATTCTACCAATATTACACATTAAGAACCGAAATAACACCAATTTATGAAAGACATACAAAAACCACAGCGTCACCCATTGAATTCCCCGGCAAAACTCCCATTTGTCTATAATCTGTCATAGCATATACGATTTTTAAATCTAAGAGGCAAAGGAATCTTTATAAAGTACCCTTAAAATTATATGGATCATTATGGGCAAATTTCGACCACAGGGCGATCTCTAGTATTCATTATTCTAAGTGTTTGTGGTGCAAACACTAACCACACCAACCGCAACAACCGCACCAACCGTACCAACCGCACCAACTTTTAATTTCTATTACTTCTCGCGTAATAATAATAATAGATGATAATATGAGATCCATGACGAGAGTTATAATATCGTCATTAATTTTAATAATGTTCTCATTGAAAATTATTGATCGTCTCATTAGTCAGTAAATTATTTCATAAAGCTCATTTGTAAAACTAATGTATGCATTACAAATAGACACAAAATTATTTATGTTATACCTAATATTGTATTCAATTAAATAGTAATTATATTTACCACAGGTTAAATTACAATCATAAGATCAAAAATATAATGAATAATGTTGGACATTTGTACAAGAACTTACTTTACTTTTAAAGCGCCTTGCTCAGAAGCGCTCAGCATCTTGTTTGCATTTTTTGTTTATTTTTGCCAGCAAAAATCGTGGCACTTCAAACTTCTGATTTATTGTGAAGCTTATTGAATGCGCCGACTTTTAAATGAAGTTACAAAACAATTTTCATTATCGTTAAAACGGGCGTGAAGCGTTTTCTTCACGCCCGTTTTCTATGTGGCTTAGGCCGGAACTATATTGTCCGGAATCCGTAAGGCCGCGGAAAATTCAAGGCACTGAAAATCACCTATACACATATCCTTACGGACCGGCCCAAAAGGAATTCATTATCTCCCTCTTCCAGGAAAAAATCAGAATTCTTTTCTAATAATCTGTAATAATCAATAACAAAAAACAACGAGTTAAAGTGGAGTCATTTTAATAGGTAACATTTGCCGATTCATCAAAATTCAACAACGAAACCTTGTAACGGCGGGTATAAAATAATATATTTTTTAGTTTTGTTAGAACTGCACAATTGCTTAACTTTTTTCAATTACGATTACATATTTATTGTAATAAGGACCGATACGAGTAATTTTACGATTTGCTTTCACTAATAAACCATTCTAAACATAATAAACAATTTCTGATCTAAAGAACTGGACGGCGTTACAATGTTGCGTCAGTTAACCCTTTTTCTTTTTATACACTAGGGATGTTACTCTAAAAATCGAAAGCTGATAAGTAGAATCGAATGCAATGATTACTTTTGAAGAAATGTCGCCATAAATTAATAACCACGTTGTGTTTATAATAAAACATAATTATATTTATTATTCTTTTAACTAACTATAAAAATACAAAAAATAACTAAATAGAAAAATCATTGATGTTAGGTACAATTTAGGTGGGATGTTGCTGGCAACACCAGTGCCTGTCGATGACGCCATGTCATGTCGCCATTACATGACGCAGTCTTTTCTCGTTGTGCGAAGTGACTGTGCGTTTTTGATGTGCTCTCTGTTATTTTCTTCTGACCCGGCTTTTTTATTGGACTGATCTTACTGAATACGTTTACCTGGCTATAAATTGGACTCCCATTGCTTAACGATTAGTAAAAAACAACAACATTACAGTCTTACCATGTCGAAACGGGGGAAAAACAATCTCGCGAACTAGTGGTGAAATTGTACAATTATTTTGAACGTAATAAGTTAACGATGGGCCTCTTTTACCATTGACACTACCGAGAGAACGCGTTGCCGAAACATTGGGAAAAGGAAGAGGACAGTAACTCAAATTCTGAAAGAGAAATACGGACCATCAGACTCAGAAGATAATACTTTGAACCAGCGACCTATGGTTGTGAGTGGCGTTACGTGCCGTCGAAGGCTAATCCAGGTGACCTTGTTTCGCGCGGAATGTCAGCTGATCTTATTGTGGATTCATCTTTGTGGTGGGCAGGTCCCGCATTTCTTTCACAAAACGAAAACCATTGGCCTAAATTGCCTACTCACCCTGCGAAACAAGATTTACCAGATACTTTAAAACAAATTTCTTTAAATATTTCAACTGATCAACGTAATCAGCTACATAATAATAGTGATTCTATAACTTCGATACATAAATACACATTAATTCAAAACTTAATAGGAAAATATTCAAAATTAAATTATTTACAAAGAATAGTTGCATATTTACAAAGATTTATTTACAATTTAAAACATAAAGATAAAAAAGTAAAATGTGCGCTTACACATAATGAACTTCAAAATTCTTTAAAATGTATTATTCTTGCAGGACAACAACAAATGTTTACTGAAGAATACAATCTTTTAAAGGCAGGAAAGCTTTTGCCACGAAAAAGCAGACTTAATTGTTTATCTCCATTTGTGGATACTAGCGACGTCATTCGTGTAGGCGGAAGGATTAAAAATTCACCTTATGATTATAATGTGTAACATCCAATATTATTATGTAGCAAACACAAACTAACCAAATTAATATTTGAATCGCAGCATATAAGCCTATTACATGCTGGTCCACAATTACTTTTGTCAAATATCTATCAAAATTATTGGCCTGTGGGAGGCAGAAACTTAGCAAAATCTGTAGTTCATAAATGTTTGAAATGTTTTAGGTATAAAACCGAAAATCTGCAACCTGTAATGGGACAACTTCCTGCCGTTCGTAGTAAACTTGAATTTCCCTTTCTTCATTGTTCAGTAGATTATGGGGCCCAGTACTTATAGCTGACCGGAAAGGTCGAGGGTGCAAGCTAACAAAGTCTTACCTATGTATAATTGTCTGTCTCGCTACAAAGGCCGTGCATTTGGAGCTCGTCACTGAGCTCACCAAACAGGCTTATATGGCTGCGTTACATCGATTTGTCGCACGCCGCGGTAAGCCGCGCAGTATACTGTCCGACAATGCCACAAACTTTATCGGCACTGCTAACTAGCTTTCTTCTTTCTTACAGGAACCTGATATTCCGTCTGAGTTCGCCAACGAAGGTATAGAATTTTCTTTTGTACCTCCTTATTCTCCGCACTTTAATTGCATCGCCGAAGCGGCCGTTAAATCGACAAAGCACAATTTAAAACGGTTACTACAACTAACGCACTTCACTTATGAAGAGTAAGCCACTTGCTTAACTCAAATAGAGGCAGTCTTGAATTCACGTCCTCTTACTCCTCTCTCGTCTGATCCTCTTGATTTTTCCGCCCTTACTCCCGCTCATTTCCTGATCGGACGCTCGCTCACATCTGTGCCTCAACCACGGGTTCCAGATGGCAACACGACGAGCCTCGAACGTTACCAGCGAGTGGCCTCCATCAAGGAACATTTTTGGTCTCGTTTTCACCTAGAGTATATCTCTACATTACAGAAAAGGACCAAGTGGCACGCTCCTTACGGTGCCATATCAGTGGGCACGCTTGTGCTCATCAGGGACAAGGCCATCCTACCTCTCTGCTGGCTGCTGGGTAGAGTTGTCCGCCTGCATCCCGGCGACGACGGTGTCACGAGAGTAGCCGACATCAAAACCAAGAAGGGCGACATTTTATTTCCCTGCTACCCCTATTATCTACCACAATCGAAAGTTGTTGTAAGAGTAGAGTTGGGCGTCTCATCAATATGAAGAAACTCACGAAAAATTTGCTTAATGGTAATAAATTGCAAAAATGTTCCTCGGAACCTGGACTATAAATAGTATACCATGTATAATATGGTATAGGTACAAAATACATAATTATTATGCAAAATAAAACACTGGCGGACACATAAACTGCATCATAGTGCAAGATAACTTTCAATGAAATATAATTAGTAAAAGTGCAAAATATTTTGATTTATTTCAATTATAATGCTAAGACTTGTTCTTAATCTGATAAAAAAAATCAATTTATGTGTGTATAGGTCAACTTTTCTCACTAAAAGAATCAAATTACTCCTTTTGCAGCTTTTTGGAATGAAACAGTAATAGAACAAAAACGGCTTTATTATCAAAATTTTACAATACTAAGAAAAGAAAAAGTTGTTTTTATTTTTAATTTGTAATTGTCCTATTCTTGTGACAATGCAACTCTGAGATCCGCAACCGTTGTTGGGACCGGATTTCTTGTAAATAAAGCTCTTTTTAGGTTATCCCACACGTGTTCTATCGGATCGAGGTCTGGGCTACGCGCTGGCCATTTCATGGAACGAATCTCAACCTACGAAAAGTATTGCTCAATTTGTCTCACTGCGTGCGGACGAGCATTATCCTGCATCAGAATGAAGTTTTCGCCTATAAAATCGCTAAAAGGTACCTCATGAGGGTCCAATATCTCCGTTATATAGCGATGTGATGTTAAACCACGGTTACCACGGCCATGTGTGTCTGCATCAATAAACACAAGTTCAGTTCGAGCATCCATCGATATGCCGCCCGAAACCATACAGTAACCGCCTCCAAATGGAACCCTCTCCTCAGTGCAATTTTGAGCATATCGCTCTCCTCGTCTATGGTAGACTAGTCTGCGACCATCAGCACCGTACAAACAAGTCCTACACTCACCAGTGAATAATACGGAAGCCCATTGCTCTTCAGTCCAATTTAAGTGTTCACTAGCAATCTTAGTCGAGGTTGTGGGTTGAGGGTCTGAAAGGTGTGATATCACGCTCTTTTAGCCTTCTTCTTATGGTTCGTGCACTAACTGCTACGTCACATATCTGGTGGAGCTCATTTTTAATGCTTATAGACGTTAAAAACCGATTTCGCAAGGAAGTTGTCACAATAAATCCGTCATCACGAGACGTTGTCACCCAAGTTCTGGCGGTTCCACGTCTTCTTTTGAATGAACCTGTCTCCATAAACCTTCTATAAACTCGGGAAACCGTAGACTGGTTTACATTTAAATCTGCAGCAATTGTTCGTTGGTCTCCAGGCCTTGCTGCACTAGAGCAACAATTTGTGCGGCTTTTTCGGACGATACGTCCATATTCGTGAGAGAAAAACGTGTTTAAAATGAAAACAGACTAGTAATTTAACAATTAGTAACGATTATTCAACATGTAACAAAACAAAAAAAATAACCATCAATAACAACATTAACGTAACAACGGGTAAATCTTTAGTAAATTGACAAGATTTCTTCTATAGAATATTTTCTTTCTTTTGTGACAGTACCATATTTAAATTTGATTTTGCTTTTGTGTTTATAAACCAGCCTTTATTTTCCAATACCAATAAATGTAAAAGGTTTGCATATTTCATAATAGAAATTTGATTTTAATGTGTCTTGCACTATGATGCAGTTTATGTGTCCGCCAGTGTATTATGTTCGATCCTCAGTGGCACATTACTTACTACTATTACGTAGTAACTACTTAGTAATCTGTGACATTACTATCTATAGGTGTTTCAATTCATTGCTGTAACCAGGAAATAACTTCGTAAGACCAGCCAAACGAGTAAATATTCCTCAACCTCACTAGCAACATTTTTGGCCTACGATCTTACGAGAGTTTTTAGTGGTTGCGTCAGAAAAAATTGCACTGTAAATAGAAATCTGCGCTAATACAATGGAGCTAAAAATCGAAGTGTCATAAGTGTCAAATGTCAGATTTGACAACTCGACACTTGTTTTTTTTTCAGCTCTCTTGTGTTAGCACAGGGTACTATTTACAGTGCAGTATGGTAACTAGAAATAATAAAGGTTTTTAAATAATTGACATCTGACAGCTTTTTGACACGACGACGTCGTGCTACCAAGCGCCGCCTGGTGACAGAAAATGAATCGAAAATTCTTATTGACCGTTTTTGATACCACTTACGCCAACCAGATGACGCTTTGTGTGGGTTGAGTCTGCCACCTAGCGGCACAAAAAATATCGAATACCCTCATTGACAGCAACGTTACTATATCGAATGAGAATTGTATGAAAATCATGACAGCGCCTTTACAAATTTCACTCGATAACGTTACGAAGACATTAAATATGTCAATTGTTCGTGTTTTCCCCACTGTTTTGACTATGTCCAGAAAGCGCGTATTTACCGCGTAATCGTATGCACTTAAGGCCGACGCGCGTGTCGAGGTACTAGGCCCCCATACGTTGCGTCGAGAAGCTACGCGCGTATTTTTTTACTAACGCACGTATCGTACTAGATTGCCATATTGAACCGCTTTGGTTGATTCAGGCGCGGATCCAGCTCCCAAAGGAGGATGTGTAAATTTTGCTTTTATTATTTCTTCATAACATGTTAATTATAATTAAAAATAAGGAATTGTATTATTTCCTATATAATAGTTAATTAAAAGCGAGCGCGCCGAGTCAGCGAGAAAGTTTTTCGCTTATTTAGCAATTATAAATTAATTTTATGCTGTGTGAAAAAAATAAGCTTTCAATATACCTTTAACAAAGTAACATCAACTAAGATTATAAATAAATTAAATAAAAAATATTTATATACCTATATACATATTATATATATATATATATATATATATATATATATATTATTCCTTAGACATATTTGCATGGTATTTCGTATGAATTGAGTACGGAAAATTATTTATATATTCTATTTCAGCGTTTTCTAAAATTCAGCACCTAAGAAGGTAAAATAGGGGATGAAAGTTTAAAACCTTATTACACGTGGAAGCGTAACAAACAAACAAACAAACTCACATTCAAATTAATAATATTATTAGTAAGGAATAAGGATTACCTACCTATATTGTAAACTCCTAAAGTAAAGGGTAGGGTTTATTTTTAGTAGTAGTTTAATTTGTATTTTGTAGGTACAAGGTACCTACAAAATACAAATTAGAACACAAACACGATTAACGGTGTTCCCGTGGGATAGGTACTGCATTTACACGGGCGGAGTCGCGTGCAAAAAAGGGCCCTAAATTAACGAACAGATGACCAATTTTTCACTCTCTTCAATCTACCTGACTAAAGGTCCGCTTTACACTAAATCCACTACTATGTATAGTGCGGATGTATGTTAACGCTGATATAAGAACGACCAGGAAGTAAGAAGCACCAGATAAGACTCAATAAGGTTAACGACACCAATACAACTACCTACTAAACCTATTTTGATTATATATTAATAGACCTTGAAAGTTTGCAGTCACAAGGCTGTTAGGGCTGTGGGCAGAAGAAGACGTCTTCTCACGCCAGGCCCCTGAAAAGGGCCTTGGGCGGGGAGCCAAAACCAAGGGCAAAAGCCCTTCTATTAGGGGTGGGGATGACGCGCCCAGTACGAGTACTGGACGCATTTTGTCAGTGGTTTTATGGGAAGGGAATAATGTCGATTGCCAAAATCAGGCACGACCAGGACCGGTGGTCGGCTCCAAACGACGCGTTAGGGTCCCGACCCGGAGGCTTAGAAACGTGTTTGGGTCCACTCCCTCACGCGCCGCGTTTGCCGGACCGTGGACTCGAGCGACCTGGGAAAAGGGTGGGAATATACTTCCGGGCCCAACTTTTGGTGTCGGGGGGGGAGGTGCGCCAAGGAGGCGACGGGGTGGCAAGAGGGCTGCCACTCCGACAGGCCCCAGGCGAATATTAGAAGGTTGCACCGATATATTTTAGTTTTCTACCGGTGCAGAGGAAGGATGCTGAAGAATGAATGAAGAAGGCTGCAATCCAGCGGTGGATGTAGCGCTATAACATGCGCCTCGGCGGGGTGCACATCATTGCGCCAGGACTCCTCCTCTTCGAGGGCGGGGGGCGCATCATTGCGCCTGGACTCCACCTCTTCGAGGGCGGGGTGGCGCATCATTGCGCCTGAGCTCCTCCTCTTCGGGGGCGGTGAGGCGGGCGGTGGGGCTCCGCTGGGTCTGCCGGAGGGACAGCGTCCCTCGGCAGAATGTGGCGGTCAGACGGGCGGGCGTGCCAGGCGGCGGCGCCACGTCGGTCAGCTCGACCAGGCGCGAGGCATCCGCTCGCGCGAACATGTTCGTGGCGAGCCGGGCCACGAAGGCCTCCACACACTTCAACCTAAGATCCCTCTCAATGGTGGAGTTGCGGACGTACCAAGGGGCGCTCGTAATGTAGCGCAGCACCCGGTTCTGGGCTCTCTGCAACGACCTTTTCTGGGGTGCAGAGAGCAAATGGTGCCACGCAGGTGCTGCGTAGGTGAGGCGGGACCTTATGTACGTCTTGTACAAGGCCATACGCATGTTGAGGGGGATCTGAGGAGATGAAAAGGCGGGGCGTAATTTTGCAGTGGCCGATTTGGCCTTTGCCACGGCTGACTGGCGCTGGGCGACCATGGAGAGACGGCGGTCTATGACGACTCCCAGATACTTCGCCGTTCTCCCCCATGGAATTTCGGCGTCTCCGATCTTCAGAGGAGCTGGAAACCCTCTTCTCGTGGTGACGGCGAGGGCTTGGGGCTTACGTGCGTTGACGGATAGTCGCCAATTACTCAGCCAATCAGGGAGAAGGTCCAGTGTCCTCTGAAGCTTTATGGCGGCGTGTTCGGGATTTAGCGAGCTTGCTATAAACGCCGTGTCATCTGCGTACAACGCAGCGATGGTGCCAGGGTCTTTAGGGACGTCTCTGGCGTAAAAATTGCACAAACCCGGCGAGAGTACGCTGCCTTGAGGTACACCGGCAGTGATGGGGCGCTCTCCGGAGAAGGCACCGTCGTCTCGTACCTTAAAGGTGCGGCCGGAGAGAAAGGATGCCTCAAGCCTTACCAGAGGGGGTGGGCCGTTGGCTTGGATGAGCTTGAAGAGCAGACCTTCATGCCAAACACAGTCCAAAGCCTTTTCCATGTCGAGGAAGACTGCGACCGAAGCTTCCTTCTTGTTCGCCGCAATGGAGAGATGGTGTATAACTCGCACCAGTTGGAGTGTGGTGCTGAGCTCCGACCTAAACCCGAATTGGTCCTCACGAGGAGGGAGGTGGGGGGCAAGGTGCTTGAGGAGAAGGAGTTCAAACGATTTGGAGAGGGTTGAGAGGAGGGTTATGGGGCGGTAGCCCTCTGCCCTTCTCAAGTATTTGTTGGGTTTAGGGATATTAGTAATTAACCCCAACTTCCAGGGGGTGGGAAAGTGGCCGGTCCTGACGATTCCGTTATACAGGCGGGTAAGGGCGGCCACCATCCTGAATGGGAGATGTCGAAGGGCAGAGTTGGCAATTCCGTCTGCTCCGGGGGCCTTCTTAGGTTTTAGACGTAAGATAGTTTTTTGGACTTCCCTCGGAGAGAAGGAGAAGGAAGGGGGGGGGGGGAGAAATTAGGAACACCTTTACCTCCTCGGAGACCATACGGGCGTGGTCCGTTGCGGTTTTTGGCAGTGGCAAAAACTGGCGTTCGAGGTGTTCAGCATGAATTTCTGCTCAGTCCTCTGCACGGTACCTTAAGTTACCGTCGCGGTGGAGCAGGGGGTAAACAGGGGCAGTGGCTCTGGTAAAGCTGCGGCAAAAGCGGTGTAAAGAGGGCCAGTCCTCTCCCGCCTCCTGGATACGTCGGGTCCAGTTTTCCGCGTTGAGGAGTTCTAAATGAGATCTTACCTCTGCGGTGAGGCGGTTGAGCTGCTTCTTTATTGCTGGGCATCGAGTGAGCTGCCATCGTCGTCGCAGGCGCTTCTTTTCGGCGATCAGGTCGGATATGTGGCGTGGCGGGGGGCCGCTTGTGTTGGCGGCGGGTGGGCGGCTGGGTTGCCGCGTCCATAGCAGCTGCCCCGGTGAGCTGCACCGTCATGGCTTCGATGGTTTCTGCAGAGTTCACCAGGAAATTTGGCGTGTTCTCGTGCAGCTGCAAAGAAAAGGTGTCCCAGTCGCGAACTGGGTAGGAGGGGAGAGGGGGTACACTTACCGGGGAGGCTCGGATGATGGCCAAGACCGGGAGATGGTCTGAGCCATGGCCCACGTCGAGTACCTCCTGGTGAAGGTCGCCTGCGATGCGATGGGTGATGGCGACGTCTAAGACGTCTGGTGAGTACAAGGGGTTCTCTGGGTAGTGGGTGAGGGTGTATGTGCCCACCACCGTATACCAGAGATTCTTTGTTTCCGCACTGAGGGGGCGGGGACAGTGGAAGACGAGGGACGACGGGTGGGGTCGTTTGCCTCGGCCATAAGGGATGTGGCCGTAGGCGGTGGTGGGGGGACCTCTTTCTCGTTGATGGGTGGGTCACGACTTACCCGATTGGATGCGCGATTGGTGCGGGCAAAGGGGCCCGCACGGCGATTCCGGTCCTTCCGTTTGAAGACCGGGCAGTGTTTGCTATTAGCTGGGTGGGCCCCCTTGCAATTAATGCAGGTGGGCTATTCGGTGGTCGGGTGGGGGCAGTCGGTTGCGAAGTGCTCTTCGCCATACCTGAGGCACGCCAGCCTGCGGTGGCAGTTCCGGCTGGAGTGCCTAAACTGCTGGCAGCGATGACATTGGGCCCCGTGCTTACCGCGCCAGGCTTCCACCCTAATACCTGGCATGTTGAGTAGCTCCGTCAGCTGGTAAATCCCGGGGACCAGGTCTGGGGTACGTTTTAGCAGCGCAAAGTATGAGCACCCGGGGCGATCCTTCCTGGCTAGAATCCGGGACACGTGCTCCACTTCGAAGTCCTTCCTTTGAGTGCGGCGGCTATTGCATCAGTGGGAGTGTTGACCGGTAGCCCGTGGATACCTACCCTGAGTCCATGGTCCTGCGTAGGAGAACCAACTGACGCGCTCGGTCTCGCTCAGTTCGTCCAAGTATTTTAATATTTTTGGACGCAGCGATACTCCTTCTCTCCTTTTGGGGTAAATTTGACCCCTTGGCCCAGCGGCTTCGCGTTGGGAGGGTGGCCAAGGAGCTCCGCGAGGCGGCTGAAATGCCTCACCCAGTCCTCCAGCTTTTCCACGATGAGTGGCGGGCAGCGGGAGGGGGTGGAGCGGTGGCGGAGACACGTTCGGTGCGTGTGTTGCGGTAGTTGCCGTGGTGGTGTCCATCGGCGATGTGGCCCTCGAAGTCGAGGCCGATCCGGTAGGGGCAGCAGTAGTCGCTGCGGCGTACGTGGCCAGACGGTCGGCGCGTTTGGCAGGCGGCGAGACGTCGGATGACACCTCCTGTCGCTGCCGTTTGGTAACCTGCACGGGAGGGGCAGGGGGCGGGGGCATGATGCTCGACGGGGAGGCCGGTGCGGGGGCCCTCGGAGCAGGAACACTTACCGCACGGCGTTCCACTTGCGGCGGTGATGCCGGCGAGGCGGTAAAGGTGAGCTTGGCGCTCACTGAGGCGGCTGTTGGAGGGTGGCGGGTGGTGCAACCTCCGTCGATGGGCGCGAGGGGCGCGGCGGTGAGGCCGAACCCTTTTCGGCTGAGCGGAACGGGGGCCCAGACTCGCTGCGGGTCGCCGTCGGAGGGCATTGGGGCGGGGGGGTGTCAGTACACCCCCGCGAGAATGCCGAAGACGGCCCGGGGCGAGCGGTGTCCGTGCCGCTCAAGCTGGGCTCGGTAGGCGTTAAGTAGACACGCTCAGAGGCGCGCGAACTCGACCTCGACGAGGTGGAGCTGCGCGATGACGATGACGTCGCGGCTATGCGGCCGCGAACCACGGTCGGCCATGGTATAGCACTATGTACTAAGTATGTACTAAGTACGTGGACATGTCACATTGTCACATATGGTCACGATATGTTCATACATACAGACACAAATGTACATGAATATAAAAAAGTTAATTAAAAAAGTACTCACACACAAACACAGGTATCACTAAACACTAAACACGTATTCAGTGTCAAAAGTAGTCACTATAGTGTACTTACTTCGCACGGTTATAACTTATATGAGGGCTGACTCCCCGTGACCCAACGTTGGAACGGATTCCAACGGGAGGCCAAAGGCAGGGCAACTCCTCAGCAAGGCGGCAATCCACACTTTATTCTTAACGAATAAGGTGTGCATTGACTGACGCTATTCGGAGTCTTTAGCCACTGCACTTAACACAGGATCGGCACGAAGCGACACGTAGCAGGGCTCGACGTAGGCTACGGAGCAACGGCTACAACGTAGGTGATACGGAACACTGTTTACGCGCGCGCACTGTAGGAGTCAGGACGATCCAGGGTTGTGGGCATGCCCATACTAGACGTATAGGTGCTCCGCTCCTGACTCAAATACGCGCGGCAATCCGCATGCATCACGCCGCGACCTCGACTCGCGCGAGATACGGAGCGAGAGAAATATGTTTTTCTCGCTCCGATTATATGATACAGAGTGAGACAGAACTATTCAGTTCATTCGTTACCACAGCATTGAGATTGGTTAGCACTACTGGCAACTGGTAATTTTGGCTTTTTCACAGTAGTCAATTTTACTTTACAGAGTCTTCAGAAATTTTGTACTGTCAATGTTTTGTCAAAACCAATATTTTCAGAAGACATTTTATATGAAAACTTTCAAATATTTAATTAATATCGATTTAAAATATTCAAAAAATTCTGTATTTTGGAGCGCAATGAAAGCGTAGTAAGATCGTGTTGCCAAGTTAAAAAAAATATTTCTCCCTAAAATAAATAGTATGGGTCCTGTGGGATTTTTTTTGCGCGTACGAAGTTTCGCAAATATAACTATTATAGCACACATATCAAAGTTTTTATTTATTTAGTTAAATATACGTTTAAATAACAACTTATATATAAAGTTTCCAGATCTGTAAATAAAATTAACCTACACATCAATTAATGCAAATGACAACTGATGACAAATAATTAGTCATAGATTCGAAGCTAATTTTTTTATATTTTGAGTGTACTGCCCCCTAAAAATCCCTTCAGAAACTTAATCCCTAAATTTAGGGAAAAAGTCCCAAGTTGGCGTCACAGATAGACCACCCGACATTTTGTTTTGATAAGATAAGAATCTCTACGCGCGTAGGTTTACGCACGTACGTTTCCTTTCTGGACAAGGTCAGTACTTTTTACGTCGTACGTAACGCCAGTGGTTGACGAGTGATGACTGATAACGCATCTGTAATGACAATAAAATTATAGAGGAGAGGATTATTTAAGTAATTCTCTAAATCACTTAAAAAGTAATTAGCGTTTTTTTGCGTATCATTGTACATTGTACAACAAACGTGATCCTAAACCAGGCTTTTATCTCTCGTTTGACCGATTGGTTTTCAATTCAATTCATGTTGTATATATAAATATTTAACCACATTATCATAATCCTTTCAGGCCATTTACTGACTGTGTTGTAAGCTTCAATTTGCATTTCAAATGCATTTCAATCATGAAATGAATTGTATTTATCATTTTTTTCTATAATTCTATCATTTTTATATCATCATTTCAAATGCATTTCAATGATGAAAAATTATATTACTTACGTATGCATTTGAATTTGAATTAGTAACACACATTTTGCCATTTATCGTTAATTCGTTACTAATCAAAGAAATAAAGAAGATTTTTTTCTTAGAATTTTAAAGACTTTATTTTTCGAAATATTCGCGTACCTAAAAAAATGTAAGTATTGTAAAAATTAATTAAATTATTATTATCACTACATAGTATAATACAAAGTCGCTTTTTTGTCTGTCCCTATGTACGCTTAGATCTTTAAAACTACGCAACGGATTTTGATGTGGGGTTTTTTAATAGATAGAGTGATTGATTCAAGAGGAAGGTTTATATGTGTATAACATGTAAAATATAGTAGAGAAACACTGATAATTTTAAAGGTTCCTATGTGATGTCGTAAACACATTATGTATGGTATTTTCAGAAGCTATTTAGACGGATACAGTGTGATCCTTATCAAATTAAACACGTTATTCGCCTTAAGCATTTTATACACATTATAGTAGCCCTCTAAACCATACAATTTAAATTAATATATTATATTTAGAAGATATCATAAATATTTAAGCGCGAAAATAATGTACTTATCAAGCGGTCCCGTTTTTACCCTACCGAATGGATAAAAACGGGAACGAAACCCTAAAAAACATTTAAATGAACAGAAGTGTATTGCAGTGAGTAGGTATAATTTGCTGAAAAAGTTTTTTCTCCAAGAAGACTATTCCACGCGGGCGAAGCCGCGGGCAAAATCTAGTAATCATTAAATTACAATATTGCTATTATTATATCACTTTTACAACGAATGCTGCTTATAAAAGTTATGAAGGTTTTATTAAATATTTGTTTTACTGATAGTGTTAATGGTGAGATAATATTACCTGGTCTTTTTAACCGACTTCCGAAAAAACAAGCGGTTATACGTTCGGAGGTTATATATTATATACAAGATCGACTCGTTTAAAGTTAAATATTTTATAGAGCTCACGCTTACGTTGACTGGTACCGACTTCAAAATAATGAAGATTGTGTAGAGAAGTTGTAAAAATGTTACCGAATTTAAAAGGGGAAATATCTAGAAAATAAAAAAAAAATAATACTTTTTTGTGTATTTTTACTTTGGAAGTCGGTTTAATTCTTTGTTTAAAAAATAATAATAATCTATACACTGAACAGGTTTCTGTGGAATAGAACAAAATGTTTTTGAAATGACACAAATTCTTTCCGCCATAAACTTTGTAGTTGTAAAGCCACTTTAACCATATTTATTATACAACTTGGTAGGTAAAACTAGTGTTGCCCCAAAATCGGTCTTGGTCTTGAAGTCATGGTATTGGTCTTGCAAAAATGCAAGAACAAGACCATGACCGCCTAATTTTAGCAAGACCAAGACCTAGCACACTTAATTTTAGTAAGACCAAAACCAAGACTGACCGAGCAAGATTTGAGCAAGAACAAGACTAAGCCTGCGAGACTCTTGCGTCTTGCAGTTAGGACTGAGTGTCGTTTCAGGGAGTATAGGAGTTCGCGGTATACGCTTAGGGACTCTATAACACAACACAATATACAAAAACTTTTGGTACTCTTTCATGAAAAATCTACTGAACGGATATTGATAAAATTCCTTATGGTAGTACCTATTATAACACACACACACAAAAAAAAAAAAAAAAAAAAAAAAAATAAATACGCGTTATAAATATATGGCATATACATAGCTTACAGCTACCGAAACGTAATTTACCTTAAGTTAAATATGTTCAGTCGGCGCAAGTAAACACGACAACTACTGGACCGATTTGAAAAAAGTCGGTTGTCTGTAAAGTCGGTTTACTGACGATAGTTGAACGTGACAACTTCATAAGAAATGGAACGCTTCAGAGCGAGGTAACGCCGCATGAGTCATGTTTAGCGAGGTATCGCCGGTAACGCCGGTAACGCTGCATGAGTCATGTTTTTTCGTGCGTGCAGCCGGCTCCATCGAATTATAAGACGTTGTCACGTCAAAAAAACACCATTATACTCCAACATTATCGCCTTAGAACATAGCGATAGAATATGCTTACAGGTTTTGTACAAAACCTATATCGTGCGCCAGGGCGAAGCCCCGGCGCGACGCGGACGGCGCGCCGCGCACGCCGCTCTCACGCGCCGAGTGTGTTTAATGTTTATACGGGCCAAAATACTTTTCGATGTCTAAAAACTGGTCTCTTGGAAATAATATTAGATTTTATGAAAAATTAGTACAAAACTGTGAATATATTATACTAATTTCTAAAATATATAACATTATTATCTTAACTGGAAACAATATTTGTCCACAAAAATATGTTATCTATTCGAAAATCACGGTAACAACATTGTCATTCTTAGTAACGCAGTATCTTTTCATACAAAATACTGCTGTCCCTGAGCATGTGTCTCAAGTTATACATAGCAATTTGTCACAATATTGCCTTAGACGGCGTTTATCTTGAATACGTTAAGTTTTGAACCTTATACACCTATATACCTACCATTAAATGATTAAAGTAAATAATGTCAAGAGACATTATCTACGTTAATCATTTAATGCAATAAACAATGATTTTGTCTGTGTCCCCAACAAAGAACAATTTCGTTACTTCCTTACGTTGCTATATGAAAATAAACCTTAAAGTAAGTGAATAACATCTTTTCGTACTTCATTCTGTTCGACTTGTTGTAACGCGAGCAACGAATTATAGCAGCTGCTTGGAGGGATTACGCTAGCCGAATCGTTCGCATTACAATTGATGATAGAGGTGCGTGTATTTATTGCGTGGCCGCCGAGTTACCGCTGTCGAAAAGTACATACCGACGATAATTATATTTTCATTCTTTTTATGGGCAATTGTATGCCCATAAAAAGAATGCAATTGTATGGGCAAAATGTATATGTTCTGTCAGTGTTAGAATATTTGCATTTTGTTATTTTATTTAGTGATAATTTACAACATAGTCAAATATTTACAACTGCGCAACTGCTACACTGCGTTACTTTCAGTAACGCAGTTGTTGCATCGGTAACACAGTTGTTGTTAATTAAGTTTTGATGTTAGTAATACGTTATTAAAACTAAAATAATTGACATCTGCAATTAATGGCGTTAACGAACGCAGAAAAACAACGTCGCTACAGGCTAAAATTAAAACTCTAGCAAATTTTTTTTCAGGACCTACTCTGTAAAAAATGTGTGTACCTCTGATTATTATAGTATTTTCAGTAATACATAGGGCTCTATTTAATTCAAAATTAATTAATTTCACACGTACGTATTATTCATCAAAAGCAAAAGATAATATTATGTCGTCAGTTGACATTAACTTAAAGTTTTTTTTCACTAATAGAAAAATTCAAGTTTTAAAATTAGGCTTTGGTAACGCAGTAAACTAAATTATTAAGAATATTCTATGAAACTAAGTTTTTCTGTTTTTTCATTTTATAAAAGGTTAGTATAAGTGTTACAGTTTAAAACTGACATGTTAGTGAGTCTTATTGAAGAATTTCAATAAAGAATCTTAAATTCGTAAAAAAGTAACGCTGTTGTCTAATTTTTCGACACCTTGATATATTATTTGCAACAAATATAGTTAACTCATTAAAACTATCGTTGCAGAAGTGTAACTAGTGTATCTTATTATAAATCGAACTACAAAGAATCTATATTAAATCTATATAAAAAATTAAAAATTGATTACTTTAGTTAAAAGGAAAATAACGGAAATTTTATGCTCGGATTAGGCATCAAAAACTATTTTGTCCCATACATCTTACAAAAACTTTGAAGTTTCGATTTCGAATTTCGGAGGAATATGCGTGAAATAAACATTAAACACACTCGGCGCGTGAGAGCGGCCCGCGCGACGATATCGGCGCGCCGTCACGCCGGGGATTCGCCCTGGCGCACGATGTAGGTTTTGTACAAAAACTGTAAGAATTTTCTATCGCCCATATATATAATATTATGTATTCATCAATGCCCATGTATATCAATTTGATTTTGACTTTCTCGTTGCGAATTGCGACTTGCACATCGATTAAACTTCTAAGGCCCACTTGCACAGATCTGGATTAAAATGAACCTCATGAATGAAAATCATGTTACTTATCTCTCTCGTTCTCCGTATTTATGAAAGACAAGGCACGATATTTTAATAATTTATGTCATAATAATTATATGTTAATTTTATAATAATAAATAAACACTTCTTAAGTTAAGTATTATTATACAAATACAAAACCACACATATGTACGTACATAAAAGCAGTCAATATATCACCCAGCATTCAACAACTTTAATTAATTAATAAAACTTTATTTAAAATAACAATAACGTTTGTATGTAATAAATCAATCAACAGCAGCAAAGTCCAAACTAATGACTCGTATGTATGTCTCAACTCTCGACTCAATATATTTTGCCAATAATATTTAAACATTTGAAAATGGTACTAAATGACCCCTCACATGTCACACATCAGACAGGAATTCAAATTTCAAATTATTTCAAAAATATAAATTTTTATCTCCTATTAGTATGTTTAAGCGAAGTAGTAAATATTGCTAGTTAATAGGTATATCTCTCATTCATTAGAAAAACCGAAGAATCCGATTAACTATACCATATCAATCAGTAGATCCGAGATCGCACGATCGTAAACGGAACACGAAGTCTATGGTTCATATGACTGTTTCATAAATCAGTGAGCCAATGGTTCGTTTGACTCGAACTGAGCCAATCGAGCCATGGTTCATATGGTTCGGTAATAAATCAGTAAACCAAACACTAGTGACCGAATCAATTTCATACGACTGAACCATTAAACCAAGTGAACCGCGCATCCCTGGTTTTTTGGTTATTTCGTTCGCGAGCGATACATGCTTAACTAATAGCAATAGGCTAATAGGTAATTGCGAGACTTGCGAGACTTGCTGCAAGATCAAGACCAAGACCAAAACAGGGAGCGCAATACCAAGACCAAGGCCAGTGTATTGGCGCAAAACCAAGACCAAGACTGGCTAAGTCTTGTCTTGTTTTAGTTTAGCATTTGGGCAAAACTAGGTAAAGGCCAACTTTCTAACTCCATATTATCAGAAGTTAAATCATTTAAGCTGTCGTTAGCACAGCGCTATTCTCGCGCCAACATAGATCTTAACTGCACACAACTTCCTAACTTATTGATAGGGCTTAGACCAGGCATGACCAACCTACGGCCCGTGAGCCTGTGTCATGCGGCCCCTGAGCTAATTTAAACCTCGAATCATCGTATCGGGATATTTTAAAATGCCGATATTGGCGGCCCCTATGTCTATAACGGTACGCCCAATATTCGTCTGGCGGCCGAGCGATGACAATAATATATGGTTTGTAATGTTTGAGAAACATTGATTTCTGGGGTTTTGTGGACGAAATGTGAATTTTTACAGATGTGCGGTCCGTTAGGGTTTTGCTCAAATAAAATGTGGCACTCAATCTTGAAAAGGTTGGTCATGCCTGGCTTAGACTAAGACTTTGTCAGCAAGTGCTCATTTGGAATAGCACTAGTGTTAGTAGGTAATTTGAGGGAAAGCTTTCAAATCTATGGATACAAATTGCCCTTTATCTGTTTGTATTACAGCATACTTGTTTTCGAAGTGATGTTCCAATATCTATTGACTAGCTTTTGCCCGCCAACCGCTCGCCGCCGCCGCCGCCGCCGCCCGTTTTCCACGGGAGCACTGTACTTTTTCGGATTGATATGTAGTCTAGTTAGTCTAGTATCATACAAAACCAAAAAGCATACATGCTTAGATTAGGAAAACTAATGAATGGATTTTACAGAAATTTCGTATATTGTAGTAGTACTATTATTATACGCTGTAAAATCCATTCATTAGTTTTCCTAATCTAAGCATGTATGCTTTTTTATTATAATCGAAGGCAGGTCATAGTCGAGCTCTGTCGTCACTGCGATCCGCTTGTCGCAGTGACGTCAGGGCCGTACATAATTTCTCGTGGATCTATTGGCATACGTGTGGATTGTATGCAATCACGCAGATAAATTGGTGATTTTAACTAGAGGTTTTAAGCCAGGCCACGTACATAATTTCCCGACCTCTGGCCAATTTATATTAAGGCCCTTTTAAGTGCCTTTTTGATCCTTCGACCTCAGCATACCTTAATACATGCTCGGACGTTCCGTGGAATTTAATTTTAAATTAAATTCTTTATGCTGCTACAAATGTTATTAATATGTCGCTTTGAAAATTATTTATCCCGCAATTATAATAAATAATTCCAATAATTCCATTATTTAACAATAATGCAATTCATATTTTGTGTAAAATTTTACGCGTTTTTATTGATAACTGACAAAAAAAAAGCATCGTTAGCAAGTTACTTTAAGAGCAACTTCTTCGAGAGTTGATGTTTCATAGCACGACTCACTTAATGTGACCACTTTTATAGACCTGCTGATACAATAATACGGCACCTATTGCAATCCTATTTTTGCTTCCGCAGTACTAGAACTCCGTCTCCCAGGTAGTGTAAACCTAATTGCGATAAAAATGTCCCACACTTAAGTTTAAATTTCATTTTAGAGCAATTTTTAACCCCTTCAAAACGAGACCACCTACAGATGATAAATTATGCTCCCAAAGAGTTTTTGTTTTATTTCGTAGTGAGTTTTAGTGTGGAGATGATTTCCCTGGGGCCGAGAGCGAACTATTGATATATTTATGGCTCACATTAACCAATTGACGATGTATACTTGTTCTTGATGTATTTTTAGTTAGACTTTGATAAATACGCAGGTACAAGTTTAAATGCAATCGGCTAGATAACAGTTTTTATTGTATAAATGAATAGTAATCAAAAATATGAGTAAGTAAAAATCAAGATTTTCAAAGGTACAGCGATTTGTTTATAGCAATTCGCAAGTCCCATGAAAACGTTCTATACAAAAGTGGCCCTAGATATGACGTCACTTGTTCCTAAAGTTGTATGAAATATATGGGTCGCAGCAACATAATTGTTAATATCTTCGAAATTTGTGCGATTCAGCTCATACTTTCGCATTTATAATATTAGTAAAATATCCTATGTCGTTTCTCGGGACTATGACGAAGTATGTCTGTTCTATACATAATGTCTATACCAAATTTAATAAAAATCGGTAAAGCGGTTAAGGCATTAAGAGGTAACAGACAGACAGACAGTAAGATTTTTACACTAATTATGTAAAACAATATTGAACACTTTTGTAATTTTAGATGTATTTTTATATTCAATTTTTATATTTTTTACATTTATCAAGTAGTAATTACCTCAATATTGCTGAAATCTGAATGTACAGATTATACTCATGATGTAGTCATCTGCCCTATTGAAGTGTTTAGAGGGATATTTCTGTATAATAGTTAGTACCTGGGTAGCCGAGCTCTGCCCGGTGTCCTAGTAGATTTTAAAAAATAAAAATAATCGAAAAAATAATTATCTGACCGGAACCACCACATTTCGAATTTCCGAACAACGCAAAAATTAAATACCAAACTGCCAATGGGACTGAGAAAGCACAAACTTGACCGTAAATAAAAAACCAAGCACACACCGACACAATTTGATTATTCAGCAATTGAGATTTGAGATAGCTTTACTTCGGCAAAAATATTATATAGTTTTTTCATAAAACACCAAATGCTGAGTGTCAATTTGCGTAATTTGAGGACGCCTTTTCTAGAATACTTAACAAAGCAGTATAAATGTGTGCACTATTACTTCTCTTATAGAGTATAAAGTATAAAGTCTAAGGTGCCACTATTTTACGCAACAATTTTAAGTTTCTAATAACTAACAATGCTTACATGCACCCTGACCATATGTTTTTGTGTCGTATTTCCATAACCAGTAGATCATATGCCCAAAATGTCCGTTAATGATTTTCAACAACCTTATATTATTCCAGTAAGCAGTGGCGAAGGCTGATTCTCCTTCATAGGGAAGCCCTAGCCTATACAATAGGTAGGGATATGGATGAGGGTCTTCAAAAGATAAGTGGTAAGTGAAGCCGATAGGAATGGAGTTATAGGAACCCCACGCCACTGACAGTAAGTATAGCTCACCCATACTGATTTCGGTGGCGGTGGCTACGCAGGACTCAGGAAGTATATTAATACTAAGTGTGTAAGTGTGTGACTAAGTGTGTGCGCAGTACACAAGGTCACTCTCTCTTCCTTTACTCTCGTAACCCAGTGCCACGGATGATCGACACGACTGGCGAGAGATCTGGCGCATGACCAATTTTACATGCCCATCCACGCGACTCATGGATCAGCTTTCTTGTCAGCCAATCAGGTGATTAATCAGCCTGCATTGGCTAGATTCCGAACCTGTGGTACCTGGGTCATGGATGTGTATTAAATGGATATGGTTTAATAATATAATAAAAATCTTAAATATGTTATACAGTATAGTATAAAAGTATTAAATATATGTACTTCCCGTAGTCTGGTCCCCGTAACACGAGTTCTTCGGATACTTACCACGGGGCCAGATTCACGTGGTGTGAAGCGTCCATAGATATTATTGCTATTAAAATACGGTTAGCATTTTTATCATAGATTTTTCACTGTCGTAGAAATGGCCGAGATGAGGTTGTTTGCATAAGACAATTTATGTTCCTTGCCTCGCTGACCACTATGGATGGATGTACATCCCTTTTGTATATGGAGCTTAACAGGAATAAATCTTACCAAAAACTTCCTACATGATAGCTTGCCGAAACTTGAGAAATGTTTGTCCCAGAGTCATAAATTTTTTCTAAAATAATATTTGCTCTTCACGTCAAGGAACAGTCATTTCGATGCAATTCAGTCCTTTTTATGGTAACAAAGCCATTTTTTTAAATTTATTTAATCACAGAAGATTCAATAGCAAAAGTTAACAATAAATTAAAAATCATAGCATTAGACAGCCAATTACAGAATCTGACGCTCAGCTATATAGTAATAGCATAGAGTAAAAATATATACTTATAATAAAGTTTCACACGTACTTTTTAATATTTATATATCTCCTAAATAAGGAGAATTATATTGTATCCGTCTTAATAGCTTCTGAAAATACCACATTATTAGTGATCATTTTTGAAACTTAGAATGGGTATAGTAATCGATCCTTAAAAGATAGACATGTCTATGCCATCGCAAACTTTTTTGCAGACTGGTGTCTGTGTGGATATGAAGATTGAGTAGCGAAATACGAGGGCTGATTGATAAGTTTCCCAAACGATAAAGAAAAACTTCAAAAATCTATTTAAAATAAATTTATTTCTCAACGTAGTTTCCTTCTACCTCGATGCATTTAGTCCAGCGCTTCTCCAATGCCGTTACACCAGTTTGATAAAATGTTTTCTCCAACCCCTCAAAATACTCGTCCACGGCAACAATGACTTCTTCATTTGATGAAAATCTCTGGCCACCTAACCATTTCTTCAGGTTTGGGAATAAGTGGAAGTCGCACGGGGCCAGATCCGGGGAATAAGGTGGATGCGGTAGCAATTCGAACCGCAATTCATGGAGTTTGGCGACTGCAACCATTGACGTGTGTGCAGGTGCGTTGTCATGGTGGAACAAAATTTTTTCTTGGCCAAATTTGGTCGTTTCTTCTGGATTTCTTAACTTAATTTTTGCAGCAAGCTTGCGTAGTACTCTCCATTTATTGTTTTTCCTTTTTGCAGATAATCCACTAAAATAATCCCTCGGGCATCCCAAAATACAGTCGCCATCACTTTGCCGGCCGACAAAACCGTTTTTGCTTTCTTCGGCGCAGGTTTTCCGCTCTCAGTAGATATTATATATTATTATATAATATATTATATAATAATATAATAATATATTATTACTATATTCCGCTTAGATTGTTCTTTTGTCTCGGGAGTATAATGATGTATCCAGGTTTCATCGACTGTTACATAACGTCGCAAAAACTCATTAGGATCTCGGTTAAACAGCGCCAAACACTCCGATGAATCGTCCACTCGACGTTGCTTTTGGTCTACAGTGAGCAAACGCGGCACCCATCGCGCGCAAAGCTTTTTCATTCCCAAATGTTGGTGCAAAATATTAAAAACGCGTTCATATGAAATGCTCACCATCTCTGCTATCTCTCGCAACTTTAAGCGCCGATCATTCAATACAATTTTGTGATTTTTTTTGATTCTCACTCTCTCGACAAAACAAGCTCAAGCAATTTTTATGCCGGTTTTCTTAGAGACCGTGGTATTTCCCCAAATATGCTTTACCGATCTGTGGACCAAATAAACAATCACCAGTGATGATAATGATTAGACACTATATTATTAAATAATTATTATTATCTATTGTAGTAGTTAGCAGTCGATAGTCGTAGGTAGTCGTTAGCAGTATCGGCGGAAGCAATTTAGCAGTCAGCATTAAATATAATATTATAGTGATGATGAGAATGATGATGATTACTGTAAGTGGCATATGCATGCAGTTCTTTAAACAATGCCGGAATTTTTAAACGTGTATCTTTAAATACTGAGGAGTTCTGTGTGCTTTTGGATCTAGGTGTTACCTACAACCATGGCACAAAATTTTGCTTATTACAAAAGTCGAAACCACTATAAATGTCCTTATAATTTTGTAGAGTTCTCTCGATTCCTCATGAATGTCACCATCAGGTCTCCACCTTAGTGACTAAGGGACCAATTTCGAATTATATTCTTTACAACATCGAAAGAATTTTGAAAATGATTCGACAAACGGCAGAGTAATGTTCAAAGATATATGTGTCGGTGTAAAAGACTAGGAGAAGTGAAGTGACCTATTATCATCATAATGTGATTGGTGTATGACGTGAAGAAGGCGGTGATCGATAATGATTATTTTAATTAACATAGTGGCATATGCTTTCAGTTCTTTAAACAACGCCGAAATCCCCAAACATGTATATATAACGACTCGGGAGATCTGTTCAGTACTTTTGGATCCAGGGTATACCTTGGTGCAAAATCTTTATAATTGGTAGCATAGGATAGCGTAGGACTTCTTCAGAAAAAGTCAACATCACTATATGTGTCCATATAAATTTTGAGGAGTTCCCTCGATTCCTCATGGATCCCATCATCAGGTCACCACTTAGGTGTCATAAGGCCAATTGAGGATTAAGCCCTTTACAGCAAAAAAAATTTTGAAAATCGGTCCACAGGCGCTGGAGTAATCGTTTAACATAAAAAATGTGTAACCGCCTCCTTTTTTGGAAGTCGGTTAATTAAATTTTAAGTGGAGTGGAGTGACCAAAACGCATTATTGAAAACCGCATTCAAATCTGTTAAGCCGTTCACTTCGTTCGCGCAAAAACAAATATCTCGGGAACCGTACATTTTTCCGCAATAAAAAGAAGCCTATGGTTTATTCCAGAGTCTAAACTACTACCATAACAAATTTTATCAAAATTCGTTCAGTATATTCTGAGATTAGCGCGTACAAACGTAGGTACAGATAAATAGACAATTAGATAAAAATTCTAAAAATCATTGTTTTGGGTTCTATGTCGTTCATAAATTCCCCCTGGGCCTTTAGACAAGATGCATTCGATAATTTCGACGGCGAAATTCGAAAACAAATTGTATTGGATTTGACATAGGGCATCGCAAGCAACATGTCACTTAGCGATGACTTATGTCAAATCCCATACATTTTTGATTTCTAATTTCGCCGTCGAAATTATCGAATGCAACTTGACTAAAGGCCCTGTAATAGTTTAAGTTTATTTATTTATAACCACACACACATCTATCATTACAGGTAACCTAATACAATAGATAAATGAAACTTACAATAATAATTAAAAATAAAAACTTAAACAGTCAACTCTAGGTATAAAACTAGGATAAAAAACAAAATATGTATTTTCATATACACTGAGTGAATTCACAAGAGTGAATTCACTCAGTGTATATGAAAATACATCGGCATGAACAGATAACATGTTGAGCGCTCGCAGCGCGCGCATCTGCGGAGCTCGCTGCATCAGATTAGTGCACGCGCGCGACATTAGCAGCAGCGGCGGCCGGCGCCGGCGCCGCGCGTTCTCATCCGTAACACACAGCACA
This sequence comes from Phengaris alcon alcon, assembly GCA_037179445.1. Classification (NCBI taxonomy): domain Eukaryota; kingdom Metazoa; phylum Arthropoda; class Insecta; order Lepidoptera; family Lycaenidae; genus Phengaris; species Phengaris alcon. Next base: position 1,178,609 of record JAYRCH010000256.1, read on the forward strand.
ATCACTGCCTCGAGAACGCGACTTTGCCTTGCAACAGTTTTAATAAGTAGGTGGCGAGAGCCACCTCCCTGCGTACTTCTAATTTATAATAGCCCGTCATACCCAGCACAAACAGTATCGGATACAACAAAGGATATCCAGAGTGAACGCCATACCGCTTCAGCTACAAATACCTGACAAATTTATTTTATTCGCTCTAACATTAACTTGTATTTAGTTTCATGTGGCGACCATACAACAGAATTACATTCCAAGTTACTCTTTACAAGCGCTTCGTACAATGTTCTTACTGCCCCGATGTCGGTGAACTTGTTGGTCAGGCGTAACATCAACCTTAAATTACGATACGCTTTTTTGCACACAGTAGTGACATGTTTACTGAAGCTTACGTCAGAGGTGAAGTGTACTCCCAAGTCCCTACCCTCAAATCAAATCAAATCAAATCCTTTTATTGCAAGAATGTTGTAGGTACAGTGGTCTTACAAAATTACTTATTGTTCTAACATTCTGCCATCACAATGGCGTGCAATATGCAATATTACTTCAAAATATAACTAAAAATGAAATTAAAACTCAAGAAATGATGATTTTTTTTTTTTTTTTTACAATATAGTTTTAATAAACTAAGTATATTGTAAAAAAAAGTACCAACGTTATTAAATGTCAGAGATTTTTTATAATCATTTGTATTATTAAATTGGTATTTATTGTTGTAATATCATGTCAGATTTTTAATATAAATCAAATTCATTACATTATAATTAATTATTTAAATGTTATATTTTTTTAATTTAAATTAAAAAATATATAATTTAATGTGTAAAAGCAATTTATTTTAGAGCCAATTTGTTATTTCTCTTTTAAAATTTATTTCCATTTAAAGTTTTAAAATGGTCGGGTAACTTATTAAAAATGATAATGGCGTTGATATACACATTTTTCTCATAGACATCAAAGCGGCACTGAGGCAGATACAATTTATACAAATGTCTTGGTTTAGCACTTCTATTATTAACATCAGCATTTTTTGAAAAGTAGTGCGGATGTTGCTTTACAAAAACACAAATATCTCTAATATATAAGCATATCAAAGGTAGAATCCGCAATTTTAGAAACAATGATTTGCAACTATCCAAAGGCCATGCTCCGCAAATGGCTCTTACACACTTCTTCTGAACCTTAAATGCCTTATCAATTTCAACAGAGTTCCCCCACAGCAATAGTCCATACGAGAGCACAGACGACACATATCCGTGGTATGCGCATAGTGCGGCTTCGGTCGAGACTTTTAAGCGTAACACTTTAATTGCGTATACAAACTTGTCGAGTTTCTCACACACGTGGTTGATGTGATCCTTCCAGTTACAGTGCCTATCTACAATATTTCCTAAAAATTTTGCGGAATTCACTTCTACTATTTTGATTCCGTCTATAGTAATATTTAAGTCAATTGGTCGTGCCCTATAATCTCTAAATTGAATTATTTTAGTTTTAGTTAGATTAATTTTTAAATTATTGTAATTAAGCCAAGACATAATTTTATTAATTGTAATAGAAATCTCATTTTGGAACGAATTTACATTCTCACATTTAATTATAGCCGTTGTGTCATCTACAAATAAAATGTTTTTTTGATCCGTCACGTTAGGGAGATCGTTTATAACTTTATATAAAGCAAAAATAGTAATGGACCTAATAAACTGCCTTGTGGGACTCCGAAATCATTGCACAAAAAGTCCGAACTGCTAGTAATTTGTTTCCCTTTGTCAATATTTGATATTTGTACACATTGTTGTCGTCCAGATAGGTAACTTTTAATAACTCGCTGCAGGGGCATTCCCTGCATTAGGTATTGGTGATGACTAGGGTGTCGCGCGCGCGTGAACGAATAATAGTTTTTCTTATATATCTTGCATGTGCAGACAGCGACCAGTTACGACTTTATTATATGTATAGATAGATAGTGAAAGTGTGAGTTATAGGTATATTATTACACAATGCAAAACATAAAATTAATATAACAATTTATAAAGCTATACTTTATTATTATTAAATCGTCGAAATGGCGAGCGGTAGAGGAGAGTAGAGCCTTACTTCTGCAAAGGCACTTAGGCAAGACGACCGAATTTATTTTACCGCATTAGTACTCTTAAAGAAAGAATATGTTAAGATTTTTATCTTAATATAGGGTATATAAGTTATTGTGTAAATGAAAAATAAAAAAAGGCTATAGGTAAAAAACTAAATGTAGGTCGGAGGTTGCGGGTAGAGTACCTGTGGTAGTCTGGCAGCATTGCCTCACTGTATGGCCAAACTTAGAGTCTTAGAGTCATAAGTTTTGTCGACCAGTCTTTTGGCTAAATCCCTAAAAAGATGCTTGGCACTGGGGCCCCAAGGACCAATAGTTTCGACTCTAAAAGGCAGAAAAATGTAACCATCGCCGATGGAACATATTTCATTATTTTTCACCACGTCATAATGGGTGACTTCAATACAGATCTTTTAGACCCGTCTTCCTCTCGATCACTAAAACTCTCCCACATAGTTGAATCAGCCAGTCTTCATCTTTTACGGCTTCCTGCTACACACCATAACATCAACGGTGATAATACCTGGCTCGATTTAATACTTACCTTTATACCCTCTCTGTTCCAATCCCATTGTCAACTCCCTGCTCCTGGCTTTTCTCATCACGTCCTCATATTCATTTCCTATATCTTAAAACCCCCTAAACCTCGTCCTAGAATTATATGTAAGCGACATTTCAATAAGTTTAATATGGAACGGCTAAGAAACGACGTAGCAACTATTAATTGGGAACCATTACTTAGTGCATTAACTGTTATTGACAAAATCAAAATTTTTAATGAGACCATAAATAGGTTGTACACTCATACACCGATAAAGAAAATCAAATTAAAACACCAACTAGCACCCTGGCTGTCTGAAGAAATTCGGGTGGCAATGAGGCGCAGGGATCGTACCTTTATTAAATTTAAAAGATACCGATGCGTGACTAATTGGGAAGCATTTAAAGTTGCTAGGAATCGTTGCAACCAGATGATACGTAATGCCAAACGCCGCCATATTCTTGAGATTGTAGCTTCTTCATCCCCTTCCAATATTTGCAAGTTCCTTCAAACCATTGGTGCAGGCAAGTCACATGATCTTGAACTGCCTAGTACTATTAGTCCTGACGATATTAATGTCCATTTTTCTATCACGATATCACTAGATGGTCATACTAAATTACAATCCATCAGGTATTTAAACTGCTTACCTCGTACCAATATAGTGCCACTTCAGTTTTCTCCTGTTGCTTCGGACGAAATCGACAAGCTAAACAAGTCTATTGTTTCTAAAGCTACGGGATGTGATGACATTAGTCGTCGTATGATTACTTCCATCCAAGTCCAACTTTTGCCTGCTATCACCCATATTATTAATTTCTCCCTCAAATCATCTGAATTCCCAATTTTGTGGCGCAAAACTTTTCTACTTCCGCTTCCGAAAATCACCAACCCCAGTCATCCTACAAATTTCCGCCCTATATCCATCCTTCCCTACCTATCGAAGGTTCTTGAAGCCTGCGTCCATAGGTAGTTGTCCAGATTTGTCTACCCAAACGATTTACTTTCTCCACTTCAATCCGGTTTCAGACCTGGACATAGTACAACCTAAGCACTGTTAAAAGTGACAGGTGATATTAGGACAGGCTTCGAGAACTCTAAGATTACAGTCATAGTGTTGGTAGATTTCTCGAACGCATTTAATCATGTCAATAATAACATCTTACTGGCAGCACTCTCATGTCTTCAGATCTCGTATGAAGCACTAAATTGGATTCCTTCCTGTCTACTCTTAGACACCATCATCAGCATCAGCAGTCTGCACATACATATAAGTCGTCCTCCACTTGGCAATATCTTGACTCTGGCGTCCCGCAAGGCGGTATTCTCTCTCCCCTTCTCTTCTCAATTTTCATAAATCTTGTTACTAGAATACTTCGCAGTGCGTACCATCTGTATGCTGATGACCTACAACTCTATAGCTAGGCAGAACTAGAATACCTGTCAACTGCCATCGAAGTTGTAAATCAAGATCTTAATGCCATTAAAGATTGATGTAATAACTTTGGACTAACCGTGAATCCCGCTAAGTGTCAGGCCATTTTATTGGGTAGTCCTAGATACTTAAGCAAAGTGGACCTTGGAACCCGTCCACCCGTTATCTACTTGGGCTGATTGATAACTGGCCGAAACGACGAACTTAAAAAAATGATACGCAAAAAAGGAATATTACATTATATTCTGGCATCTTTTTGAAAATAGAACGCCAAATTTGATTTTAATCGAACTGATGGAATTTGTTTGAGAGGACGTAGAACTTTCTCTGTCGTAAATTTTCTTAACAATGGAAAGAACCGAAATTCGTGCGGTGATAAAGTTTTACGTTTTAAAAGAGAAAACAGCAAACCAGATTAAAACCAAGCTAGACAGTGTTTTAGGTAATTCTGCTCCTGCATTGAGTACAATTCACACCTGGGTAACTGATTTTAAACGTGGAAAACAGAGCTGCGAAGACGCCCTGTCGCCAGTCGCCGCCAGTCTGGCCGTCCAAATGAAGTCACGAATCCGGACATGATCAAAAAAATTCACAAAATTGTATTGAATGATCGGCGCTTAAAGTTGCGAGAGATAGCAGAGATGGTGAGCATTTCATCTGAACGCGTTTTTAATATTTTGCACCAACTTTTGGGAATGAAAAAGCTTTGCGCGCGATGGGTGCCGCGTTTGCTCACTGTAGACCAAAAGCAACGTCGAGTGGACGATTCATCGGAGTGTTTGGCGCTGTTTAACCGAGATCCTAATGAGTTTTTGCGGCGTTATATAACAGTCGATGAAACCTGGATACATCATTATACTCCCGAGACAAAAGAACAATCTAAGCAGTGGACTGAGAGCGGAAACCCTGCGCCGAAGAAAGCAAAAACGATTTTGTCGGCAAAGTGATGGCGACTGTTTTTTGGGATGCTCGAGGGATTATTTTAGTGGATTATCTGCAAAAAGGAAAAACAATAAATGGAGAGTACTACGCAAGCTTGCTGCAAAAATTAAGTGAAGAAATTCAGAAGAAACGACCACATTTGGCCAAGAAAAAATGTTGTTCCACCATGACAACGCACCTGCACACACGTCAATGGTTGCAGTCGCCAAACTCCATGAATTGCGGTTCGAATTGCTACCGCATCCACCCTATTCCCCGGATCTGGCCCCGTGCGACTTCCACTTATTCCCAAATCTGAAGAAATGGTTAGGTGGCCAGAGATTTTCATCAAATGAAGAAGTCATTGTTGCCGTGGACGAGTATTTTGAGGGGTTGGAGAAAATATTTTATCAAACTGGTGTAAAGGCATTGGAGAAGCGCTGGACTAAATGCATCGAGGTAGAAGGAAACTACGTTGAGAAATAAATTTATTTTAAATAGATTTTTGAAGTTTTTCTTTGTCGTTTCGGAAACTTATCAATCAGTCCTCGTATAACGGCTCTGTTATTCCTTTTAGTCCAAGCGTCAAGGATCTTGGTTTACACATCGATTCGACTCTTACTTGGCAAACTCAAATTACAAATGTTTCTTGTAAGGTCACTGGCATCTTGCGGTCCCGCTATCGTATTAAAAATTTCCATCCTCTCCCGGTCAAGACAATGCTCGTCCAGTCACTTATTTTTCCCATAATAGACTATGGTGATGTGTGCTATTTCGATCTCAATGCCGACAAACTTACTAAACTTGATCGCCTTCTCAATTCTTGTTTAAGATTTATTTTCAATCGGCGAAAATTTGATAATGTTTCTGCCTATCGCTGTAAGTTGCACTAGTTACCAATACGACAGCGCCGCTCTGTACGGGCCTTGTTTATGCTGTAATCTCTGTTACATCATCCATATACCATATCCATATTCCATACTCCCAAATATCTAACTTTATCATTCCAGTATCTTTGCAGCAGTCACAACAAGATCCTCCGATCCTCTAACAACGCACTTCTTCTGTGCCCTTCCCATAGATCCAGTATCGTTCACTCGTCTTTCAACATACAGGCTATTCTTCTCTGGAATGCTCTTCCTCTAGAAATCAGGATGTCCAAAACCAGAGACACGTTTAAGCGCAGAGTCCGTAAGTTTTATGCGACACAATTGGCAGAATCTTAGTATATTATAGTATTATTATTTATATATTATATAGTATGGTATTTATACTTTTAATATTATATGGCATATTATTTATATTTGTTAGTTATATGTATATTTTGTGTATTTAGATTATACTACTTTATGTATGTATTTTAGCTACATCTTATTATTTTATTTAGAGCTAGATTATTAATAACTCTATTAGCACCCGCACAATTTTGCTTTTGTACGCCTATAGGTTGAATGGTAGAGAAAGCCATATGGCATTAAGTCCGCCTATGTACCTGTTTTTGTGCATTAAGTGTAAATAAATAGATAAATAAATAAATTTCCACCTTTTGTTTGTCACGGCGAGTTCAGCTGCCGCCCCCGCCACCCTTGCAGTGGCCGTTACGTGTGACGCCGCCAGCGTATCCACGAAGGTAGCCTCCCACACAAGCGGCCTCCCACGGTACCACGGAATAAGGGTCATGCCATCGGGTCTCCTGCCGTCGTCACGTGCGATACCGTTCGGCTCAAGCGTGGCCGGCACGTTGACGGTGGCAAAAGCCCTGCGAATGACGTTATTTATGGAGGCATGGTGGGACTGGCGGCCGGCACTGCGACGGCAGGACAGTCCATGGTGTCCTTTGCGGTCCACCTTGGTACCACAATGGCAACGGGCTCGTTAGTGGCGGTTCCTAAACGCAGACTGACTGATAGTGTGAAGGTGCGGTTATCCAACAGAGTTCCGATATTGGAATAGAGTGAGCCGGAATCGGGGTACTGGCTGCAGGCACTCCCGTCAGAGTGCCTGGAGCCAGTACCCCAAATCCGGTGCAGTGGACGCTAAGAGAGACTCTTAAATGTGAGTAACTTCTCAGAAGAAACAGTATATTAAAATTAATATTTTCATAGGTACAGCGATCTAATGTTCACAGAGTTTCGCAAGTCTCGTGGAAACTCTCCATACAAAAGGCGTACCTAACTGTGACGTCGCTATTAGGTAAACGTGTATGAAATATAAAGCCGCAGGAACATAATTATTTGTAAATATTTATTATATATAATTATTTGTTATATTAAACGATATTTGTGCATTTTTTTTTATTTATTTATTAACACAAAAAATAATATCTTTTACAGTCATTACATAAATCGCCAAACTGAGGAGCAGTTTGTTGGCGGTTGAAGTATTCTAAATAAAATAATTACAATTCTATTTCAAACAATTTTCATCAAACAAAATAAAATATATAACAACATAACAAATATTATTTCTTACATCTAAATATATTATTTTATATAATTTTGTACTTACATAATTTATACCTCTCTTATACTTATAGTTATTTTCCTTCTTTATTTCTTTATTGCCATGTATATTCCAATAATTAACTTATCAGCCTTTTCTTTAAAATTGACAAGTTTAATTTTTTATTTCTTAAGAAATCTATTTTATTGTATATTAATGGTGTCAAATATCCGTCTAGTTCTCTTACCATAATAATTTTTAATATTTGACATTACATTACATTGTGTTACTTTTCTTGTATTATATTTATGCTCTATATTTTCTTTATATTTATTTATACTATACTGCTCTAGCGCTATAGTGTAATCAACTTTTGCATGCACTGGTAGTATCTCATATACTTTAAATAATTCGTTGTAGTTATGTTTATATTTCACTTTTACGTTATCATTTACCAGATATTTAATGAGTCTCACTTGCAATTGTTTTATCCTGTCTAGTTGTGTTTTGAGGGTAAGGCCATAACTGCTTATGTCGTAGCTAATGAGTGAGTCTGAAAGTGGGTAATATATTACATACAGCACTTTTTTATTAACAAACTTACTAAGATGATAGAATTTACCCAGTACTGACTGTAATCTATTACACACTTGATTCACCTGTAATTTCCAACTAAGCTTATCATCTACTATCAAACCTAAATATCTATAATTATTAACTATTTCTGTGTTTGTACATTTGCAGTTATTTTTAGTATTATGGAGGCACTCGTAAGTATGTCCAGATATATTTATGTTATTATTATTATTTTTACTGTAAAGTGAAGTTATACACATAGATTTAGTTTTACTGTGGTTGATTATTATGCCATTGTTGTGTGCCCATTGGGTTATGCTATCAAAATCCTTCTGTATATAATGTTGTGCATCTTTCATGTTGTTGGATGAAAACAATAGACACATGGCATCTGCGTATATAAAGATTTTACAATGTTTGATCACATTTATAACGCTATTTACATGTATCATGTACCCAACCGGACCATACATTGAGCCAGTGGACACACTCAGAGTGACACTTAACTCATCCCTAGTGACTCCGTATGTCAAAGTGCGCAGCGACCTGTTCACGAGGTAGAATTTAAGCCACGGGCAAGCAGTTTCACGGGGCCTCTGACACCACATTCATCCATTGCACGCATAACACTCGATAGTCTAGGGTGTCAAAAGCCTTTTTATAGTCAATGAATAATTCGGTAACAGAGTTATCTTGGTTCAGGCTATTGTTGATGTAATCGGTGAATTCTACGAGCGCGGTGGCGGTGCTGCGCCCTCGCTGGAACCCATGCTGCGCCTTAGATATTACGCCGTGCTGCTCTAGGTACCTACTTACCTGGTTCACAATTACCTTTTCTACTATTTTATTTATCACAGACAATATCGCAATTGGTCTATAGTTACTATAATCTAGATGAGTTCCATTTTTATATATCGGACGTATAATTGACTTCCTTAATGTGTCTGGGTAAGCACCTTTATGCATACACAAGTTTATAAATTTCGCTAATACTACACTTATTTCTTTTTTAACTTGCTTGATATCTTGTACTCTTATATTATCTATCCCCGGCGCTTTATTAGAATCTAGCATATCTATATATTTCCACTGTACATGCTTTTACTTTCTTAAAATAAAAAGACTTATCACTAGGCACTACGTAAGAACATCTATCTAAAAATTTGCTATTAAAGTTATGTTTTATATTCTTAATTTCTGTTGTAAATGTTTCTTAGTATTTGTTACATATATTATTCATTGTATTAGTCTGCCCTAAATATTTAATAAGTTTAAGTTCATACTTACCATAGTTAATGTTTATTTTTACTAATCACTTAGAAAAAAAATTAAACTTTTTTGTATTTTTTAGATGTTCTTAGACATTTTGTCTTTTAGTTCTAATTACTAATCTATACATAAACTACAATTTTTTTTTACGTTTGTCAAGTAGTAATACCTCAATATTTCTGTAAATATTAATAAACTAAATATGTTACGTGTAGTCGTCTCCTCAATTAATCTTAGGGTCCCGTTTAAAAAATAGGGTACCGTTAATACCGTTAAATACACAAACGAAGTTGCCGGCACCAACCAGCTAGTAATAAATAAGTATAAATCTCTAGGTATGTTTATCTATTATCACGAAGACATAATATTATGTATGTTCAATATTATTATCAATACGGCCACAAATATTTTTAACGAACTAGGCATATTGCCTAAAATTTTTCTTTCGTCTATTCGATGTTAGACAACATGACAACAACATAAACAACCTAGAATCCATTTTCGTATATCTCAAAATAACGAAGATACAAACAATTTAAATTTACAATATGAAAGAGAGCGATATATTGGCGTGTGACGTCACGAGTTGCACCCACTATACGCTTGTCATTACAAAATGTAAGGCGGTTGCAACTTGTGACGTAACAAATCGTTTTGCGAGAAAGAGATGGGCAATATTTTTATTTGCTTATATTTTTGAATCGCGTCAATCTAAATACCTATTACTTTTAGATTTATGTATCTTTAATCAACAATTTTAAAATGTAATTTATAAAAATGTGATATTCCACACTAGGCAACATCTCTATTCTCGTTATTAAAGCTTGTTACTTTACAGTGATAAGCCTACCTACCACTAGTAATTTTCTAAAAAACTAAGTCACTAACAGGACATTGGCGAATCTTGCCCGATTTTCCATCAAGTGGCCAAGTATCGAATATATGTTGTTTTATAGTACACAAAAAGTTATTATATAAATTTTTTTTTATACTTTTAGGACTTGGGAATAAAAAGTTATGAATCTCCGAATATCAGAGAATTCATGTGCAAAATACGTACTTATCTGTGGTAATCGTTGTCATCATATCTGTATAGTATATTATCGTGCTGTAAATTATCAAATTGAGGCGTAAAAGCTCCATCTAGTGGCCAAATAGAGAGATTTATTTGTTAGAGCGGTCAATACTTTGGTTGAAGTGAGTCAAAGGTACGGAAGTGTAATTGGCGGGAATACTAGCGCCATGTTGATTGCGCTGATGGAGTTCGGTCTGACGATCTTGCGCGGTCGGTTTGTGGAGAGTGGTGATTACATTTCTCTCCAAGGAACGATCACAGGACACTAAGCTACCAGCCGTCGTGGCGAGAGGCTCGGATTGGGAACTATCGGTGTTCTTGTTAAAAAGTGAAAGTGAAAATAAGTGCGAAGTAGTGAAATAAGTGCAGAGTCGTTATTATGTCAATAGGCAGTGAAGAGTGAATTAAATAGTGTAGTGTTTAGTTTTATTATTATTGAGAATAAAGGTGAAGTAATGTTGAGTCTGGTCTTTTTATTTTGAAACCAACACTACCTACGATACGCCCACATTTGTTTTGATTGCCAGTACTTTAGTATAGTACGATATGTAAGGCAATGTTTCTTTAATCTCTTAGTTATATTTTTTATTGAAGTATAAAGTTATTTTCTTTTTCTATAGTTCAACAGTTTTGTCCTAGTTTTATGAAAAAAAAATGTTACTGGGGGTTCGAAACTATACTATTTATACCAAAAAAAAGTATGTTTTTGATTTTCGTAACGTGAAAGCGACATCTGTCATTTATCTATTAGTGTATTGCATTTCCAAACAAACTAGTTATTAATTTCATTACCTAATTGACATCACCACTAATAGATGTCGCTTTTCTGCATACCGCAATAGAGCAATTTATTGAACAATAGGTTAGGTTATTTTTAATCAATTATCTTTCATCCCCCGATTTGATGTATAATATTATCCCTTTTTTTATTCCTATGTTCATAAAGTACAACTAACAATAAATATTTTTTGTGGCCGCGTATTTTAATTACTAGGCAGGAATTGTATGGCAACTTGCCAGTACGTACTTACTTAGTGAACTTGCACACTACTTACCTACCTAAACTAAATTGGTTAAAAATACATATTTCATACAAACTTAATCTTGATGATATAAGATTAATCTACGTAGCTAATTGGCTTATCTCTGACTCTATTGCTCTAGTGTCAGTCTGTCTTATCATTGTGGCAAAGCATCACAGTATCAGTGATGCAACCTCAGAAATGACGGCCGGTCGGGTGGAATAATCCTAGTTGCATAAAATTAAAAATACTTACGAGCTTAGAGAAATAAAGAAAATAATTTTAAAAGTGCATTAAATTAGACATTCTGTGAAAGTATAGTAAGTTTAAGTATTTCGCGATCACATTAAAATAGATAAGTATGATTCTCCAGTTAATAATATGAACTCATTTTTTTTCAGATACATCAAAGCAGTGTAAAGAAAAAAACTTTCAAACAATATGGATGATAGTGCAGATTCCTTTTCCAGCTCAGCTTTTACAAGTGATACGAATGACTTTAGTAACTCTGGTTTCACAGGTGATACGAATGGCTACTGTAACACAGTTTTTACAAGTGATGCGAATGATAATTGTAACTTTGTAGACAATATTTCTGTAATACATACTCAACATGAATCGGATAATATACATCGTAATACATATTCCAGTTCATTTCCAAGTGAAACAAGTGACACGCAATATAAATTGAAAGATAACAGTTCTAAAGTATATACTAAAAATGAGTCAAATGGAAACCATCAGCAGAACGCCGAAACAAGGCATAGTAGTTTTGAGAAAGTTCCAAAAAACTGCGCTTCAATTTATTCCAAAGAAAATGATTACAACACTATTGATACGTTGAACTCTACAGATGACTGTAGTTATGAAAGATACATTAGGCATAAAATACATAATGATAACTACAACCATAACATTAGTGTAGAGAATCCAAAAGATAAAAAAGAAGAAAAAGCTAAGGAATCCAGTTGTCTAAACAAAGATGAAATGTGCACTGAACAAAAAAGAAATAATCTACAAATAGACCAGCCTAACATTAACTACGAAGCACCAACAAGCTTTTCCCTAATGGAAATTTTAGATCAAGGTTTGCAGCAAACAGCAGAAAAAGTGGAAACAGATACAACAACAAATTTAGAATATAACAACAACAAATACGTAAAGGACAGCAAATTTAATTTTAATAATTACGGCCCTAGTCAAACTAATCTCGTTACAGGTCCTAAACAAAATGAAAGATTTGCACCTCATTGGAAACAGGTAAATGTTATATTGCATGTTGCAGTGCAGTTTTTTTTTTTCATGCTTAATAGATTTATGCTTAATACTATAATATTTTTTTTAATTTTTCAGTTTATGGCTGCGATGGGACCCTACATAATGATTTTCTCCGGTGGTCTGTCTTGTGGTTTCTCAGCAACTTTACTTCCACAATTAAAACAGGAACAAAGCGTAATACTCGTCAATGAGAGTTCGCCATCTTGGATAGGTTATAAGTTATTTAATAAATAGTGTGTACAGTACGACCACGACCCAATGACTTTCGGCAATCACCGTTTTTCATACGTCTGTCATTTCCATAGAAAAACAAAGATGCTGAGGGCCATTAGCAACATGGTTTTACTTTAAATAACAGACATCTTGAAACTACTTAAATATTATAAAAGCTCATTTGTCAAAACATTACGGTAAAAAATTTCAAAATTAAATCAATTAGGTATTATGTTCTAAGTTCTACTTAAGGCCAATATTTCAATTACCTACTTCAGGTTTTCAATATTCAATTTTGATTTTCCAAATGAAGTATAACAGACATGTTATGCTTCATTTTAGGGGAATTGCTAACAAAATAGTTATTAACACATTTTTTTTTCAGCATCTATGGCAGCTCTGCCAATGGCTCCCGGCTGTTTTATTGGAGGATGGATAATCGAAAAATGGGGAAGACGATGCGCATTGCGGATTTTGAGTATACCATTTTTCCTAGGCTGGATCCTTATTGCTGCTGCTCCAAACCTATCTCTCATGCTCATGGGAAGATTTTTAAATGGCATATCTATAGGCATGCTAGCTCCACCCATGTCAGTGTATATTTGTGAAACATCACACCCTAAATTACGAGGAATGTTTCTAGCATTCCTTTCTTTCTCTTTAGCGATTGGTATATTTGTCGCTCATCTTATTGGCACTTGGGTATCATGGTATTGGACGGCAGTGATCTGTTCTATTTTTCCTTTAATATCTGCTGGTTTTCTTATGTTTGTCCCTGAGAGCCCCATGTGGCTTCTTTCCAAAGATAGATATGAGGAGGCTTCTAATTCATTTTATTGGTTAAGAGGAAATAAAGATGAAGTCATAAGAGAATTAAAAGGGATGATAGACAAATTTAAGTCTATCGATACGTCATCATCAGAGTCATGGAAAGAAAACCTAAAAACCTTTCATTCGCCAGAATTCTTTAAGCCGCTAGTTATAATGATAATAATTTATGTGACTTGTCAGTTTTCTGGTGTCCATACGATTACGTTTTATTCAGTGACTATAATTGAAATAGCAGTCGGCAAAGGAATAAACAAATATGTGGCGATGTTAACAATTGACTTTCTCAGAATCCTCACAACTTTGCTAACAATTATGACCAGTAGAAAATTTTCTCGTAGATCTCTATGTATAGTCAGTGGCACTTTGACGACTATATCCATGATGAGTCTGGCGATATTTTTATATTTTTACAAAGAAATTCCCGAGACTCTGACCGCGGTGCCTCTTTGTTTCCTCTCGGCGTATATTATAGCGATAAACATAGGTCTCATGCCTCTACCGTGGATCATTGTTGGAGAAATCTTTCCTGCGAGAGTTCGTAGTTTCGGAGCCGGCCTCGCTTCGGCCATCGGATATAGTTCTACGTTTATCGTCGTAAAAACCGCACCAGGAATGATGGCTGACATCGGCCAAGTGGCCACATTCATGTTTTATGGCTCTGTTGCATTAGTCGGCACTGCAGTATTATATTTTGTTTTGCCCGAAACAAAAGGTAGAAGCATGGTGGAAATTGAAGCATTGTTTAAACGAAATAAAAATATAAAGAATAATCCTTAATTAGAATTTACTGGTGTTCATAAGTTATTTTAATTTTTTACATTAAAAAACGATAAGAATGATATTTAAATAAAAAAATAATACAACAATAAATTTTTTGATTTATTTATTTTTATTTACAAATTATATAATAGGCAATATTAATTAATTTAATGTGTTATATTAATTTCATTTATCATCAAAAAATTTCATCATAAACATGAATGAGAATATTATTTAAGTATAAGATTCGCGTTTAAGATTATATACGTATGATTCCGTATGATTCCTACTTCTCCACAGGGCACAGACCGGAGTAGTCCATGTCCTTGTTATTTTTTCTTTTTATATTTTTCGTTAAATATTAATTTCCTCGTTTTTTGTTTTTCTTTCATTATTTGAACTGCAACAGTAAACACTATATCATAAAACACACAATACAAAGTTTTAAGTTGTAAACTCTCTATGTATAAACTTTTATCTGTAAGCAAATATTAGCTAAATCATATCATAATTATATTTTTATTGTCTTATAGTCGTGTGATACATTTTTGTAAACAAAATTATTTTATGTATTTTAACATAAAATAAAATAAGTATATATTGAATAATTTTTGTAACCTGCAGTTGGATTGCTTGTTGGTTTTGCCATCTCCAAATAGTTTATTTTGCGGTTCCGGTACAAGTTGAGTTATGCCCGTAGTTTTGTTTCGTTAAATTTAAAATTTAACGTACTACCTACCATTAAAATCATATCTTATAAAAAAATATAAACTTTCATAAATATGAAAGATGTCCTAGATTACCATCGATTTTACAATCAGACAGATAGTGCCAAGTTCCTGCGTATATTTCACGAGATATTTCTTCAGTTATAGAGCTGTGAGCTATGAATTTTCCTCACGTATGTCGTAGACTATTAATGAAGCTTTAGAAATGTATTTCTCGTTTGGAATACGAAAATAAGTCCAAAATGAGTTGATGGGATACTTATGGGATAATATTTCAATAATTTTTAACTGCCTATAATCAACTAATTCTTGCTGACATTCTGCACTACTTCAGCTCAATTTTTCAGCTTTTTCGTCTATTCGACGTTAGCCAACATGTTAATAAACAACCTACAACCCTTTTTCGTTTATCTTAAATAATAACGAAGATACAAACAATTTAAATTTACAATATGATCCTTCATAATATATATCCTTCGCTCTCCTGAGCGATATATCGGCCTGTGACGTCACGAGTTGCACCCGCCATACATTTGTCATTACAAAATGTATGGCGGTAAAACGTGTGACGTAACAAATCGTTTTGCGAGAAAGATATGGGCAATATATTTTATTTGCTTATAATTTTTAATCGCGTCAATCTAAATACCTATTTCTTTTAGATTTATGTATATTTAATCGACAATTTCAAAATTTTATTTATAAAAATGTGTATTCCACGCTAACCCTAAAATATAAAATGATTATTATTTTATGATGCTAAAACCGAGATCTATACACAATCTATAACTATACTAAATTTCATTCATTTATATTCATAATTACAGAAGCTAGAAGCGCGGACAGACAGACAGACAGACGGACAGAGCGAAACTATAAGGGTTCCTTATGTATTACGGAACTTGTATTATTGTATTACGAATTTCCTCAGTAAATTATCTCATAACTAGCTGTCCCGACACACGTTGTTCTGTCTTAAATATGAACTGGAATGAATAAATAACTACACCTACAAAGCAACCTACGTCCTAGTCCTACACCTACACCTACTCCTACCTTTTCCAATATGCCTCACCGTTTAAACCTTCCCTAAGCTTCCACAATTATTTCAAGACCAAAATTAGCCAAAACGGTCCAGCCGTTCCCGAGTTTTAGCGAGACATTGGAATTGCAATCCATTTTTACGTCCCTCGGGAATGGGATAAAAAGTATTATGTAACTAACAAGACTTTCTTTTATATATATATATATATATATATATATATATATATATATATATATATAACACTCGCCGTGAAAGTGTGTGGAACATGATCAGCGGTTATCTCTGAGTGATACTGACTCACATTGTTTACTAAACAGTGTGGGTTTTACGAGGAAATTACATAATAATCTTGGTTTTGTATTGAATAAGGCTGAGACTATATGCACCGGAATCCGGAAGGCCGTAGAAAATCCTGAGCATTGAATATAGAATTTGCGCTAATACAATAGAGTTGAATAGTAGTTTTCACCGGCTTTCCGGACTCCGGAGCATATAGTCCTAGCCTCAATCCTTCTTATTAAGACTTGCTCCGATGAAACAGGCTAACTAGAAATGAGTTGACTATAATATTGCCAAAAAGCTAGTGCAATTGTGTAAATTTATAACCTAAAGCGATCCGCTTAGTTGCCAGAAGATTGTCAGTAAGCTGAAGGATGATTTTGATATTTTTAAAAGCCATATGTAGATGTGATGAGATTGTAATTCTACTTGATGAATAAATTAGCCCATACAGTGCAATGGGCGCGTGACCTTCAAAGCCGGCGCATTGTACGGAATTACGAGTGTCCTGGATATGTACTTAGAGTTGGCATGACATGTAAATCATATTATTATTCTGTAAATTACGTAATTTTTTAGTTATGCTTACTGTCACTACTCACGTAATATTGGACTGAGATTCCGGGCTCGCCAGACTCCCCTTATATTCTCACTGACAAAATGTTTATTATATTGAACTATTCGTGTGTACAATGAACGTATACCCGCCTGTAGGTATGTGCCGTGAGCCAAGTTTTAGGTACAAGGCGCTAATGTTGCGGAAAATTGTACTCACTTTACTTACATTCTGATAACGTAGCAATCTTATTGTTTGGTTTTAGAATAATGTAAGGAACCAAACTTGTCGAAGTATTTTTTCTCTAAGTTTACTCGTTATGAACAGTAAACTTAGGTATTATGAAGGTAACAGGTTTACTGATTTTTATTTGTTCACGTATTTGTCATTTTTTTATGAAAACAACATAAAAATAAGTGATCGGTGTAAAATTCACATTAAAATATTTAATTTGTCATTACTCTTATAACATACGTTAAAATTAGTTCGAAGACCTATAAGAAAAGTTAATAGGTACAATTTTTTTTACCTTTGGCGCCCTACCAAAGAATTGAACCCTCAATTGAAACCCACCCCTCAAACTAGCAAGTATGCATACGTTCATCGTACATGAACTTAAATATGATATACATGTGATCACTAAGGCTGTAAGAGTAGTCCAGCGAGCCTGGGATCTCAGTCCATTACCTACAGTATAGAATATCCTTTTAATTGTTTGTCATTAGTTACAAACAGAGTGGCATTGTATTACCAATTAATATTAATTACTACTGTCAACACAATCAACGCTCGCATTCAGGCTCTACGGACCAATGTTTTGTTTTGTTGCTAATATCTATTGGTTAGCTGTTATGGAATAGAGCAATATAATATTTTACAACAAAATCTATAAAATTCATAGGAAATTTTTTTCACAAAATTAAAAAAATTAAGTTACCGCCGAGTTGTTAAGCAGTGAGCGAGCTGATGATGACGAACTAAAGCTAAAAACACTCTCGATCATGTCAGATCAAAATTTGTTCATCCGTTTGAGAGCTACGACTGCCACAGACAGACACGTCAAACTCGTAACACCCCTGTTTTCGTCGGGGGTTGAAAGGAAAGTAAGGATCACTCGACAAAGTCAAGGGTATTTGCAATGAACTAGCGGTAGTTGTCGAAATTCGACCAAAATTTAAATTTAAATTTTTTAGTTTCAACTTTTTTGCCTCTTTATGAAATGTGGAAGAAATATTGACAATTGTATCAAACCTACTGCTATTATACAAACACATGCTAGTGTGAATAATGTATGGCATGCAATAATGTAATGGCATGACCAACCTTTTCAAGATTGCGAGCTATTTATTATTTTAGCAAAACCCTTATTTTGCATATATGGGATTTGACATAAGTCATCGCTAAGCGACATTTCGCTTTGCTTGTTAAATTCCATAAATTTTGTTTTCGACCTTGGCCGTCGAAATTATCGAATGCATCTTGACTTAAGGCCCTGATATAAGTCATTTTTATAGATCACTGAGATTCTAAAGTTAATTGGTAGAGTGATGGAATATATGTATGGTTTGAACAATGTCAGACTTACCAAAATATCAAGAGTATATACGCAGACAGTAGATAATCACACCACGTCAATCTGGTCCTATGCAAAGTATCCGAAGAACTTTTATCACAGGTACCAGACAACGGAAATATATTTTTATACTATACACATATTTAAGATTTGCATTATACTATACATAATATATTTAATACACACCCAAGACCCAGGATTCGGCGGGATTCGAACCCGCGACCTCCGGCTTAAGCGCCGACCCGCTAACCACTGAGCTATTGAGGTCGTCGAAGGTTATTTATTATATTCAATTGCCAAACAAAAACAGGGTGAGCGGTCTTCCATGAACTGTAGTTAGGTACAAAACACACAAATTGTTTTCGTCGCAAAACGAACAACATATGATGTATATCTAATCAGCGTCGATAACCTAAAGTAGCCTATTCGATAACTCAATTCGTATAGGTAATGTTTTGTAGCAGACATAACAAAGATATAATTAATTTGATTATTTTTATATTAGCAAACGCTAAATGACGAAATAAAACAAAAATTTGTTAGAATATTATGTTTTTCTTACTTATTTAATATATCTAATTCAGCAATTATTTAAATTATTTAGTTTACATTTTTAGGGTTCTTTTGCCTAAATTTTGTCTTTGATATTTACAGTGCCGGATTTACACATTTGCCGCCCATAGGCTATTCAGTGTTTGCGCCGTCCCCCCCCCAAACTTCCTTCTCAAAATTACTCTTCTTAAACTAATCGAGAGTATTTTTTTACAATTGTAACAACAGTTGTCCTGGTTGAAAGTTGTACCAAATAGGTATTACAAAGTGTGTATTCTTTAATTAAAAACAACAGCGCAAAATACATTATAATGATAATAATATTAAATTTTGTACGTTGAAAACGAGCGAGTGGAGCGAGCGAGCAAAAATTTCTCTAATTTCGCAGGATGAAATTGGATAAATCAATTTTTTTCAATTGTACTGGTTTCATTTGTAACAAATATCTATCTGAAAGGGTTTATTCTTTGGAATAATCAACAGAAAAAAAAGACCAAAAAATGGGCCAAAATAGACCATAAAACTAAATACTAGAAATAACATTATTATGTTCGAATCTTATTTGCCAGAACAAAATTCATACTAAAACATACTTCAATAAAATATTAGGAGCATCAACAAAAACTTTCGTGAACTACAGACTCCCCTAGCCCGAATTAGTATTGTGACGTTGTACTATCGAAGGCCTGGTTGACTGACAACACTAACATTCCATGTCTGGATGGGTATACCTACATCCGATCTACTTATTGTTATAATAAAACGATGGCTTAGAAATTTAAAAGAGGTCGCTATACTATGTAATTAAAAAAGAAGAACTAAATTTTATAGAGCCAAATTGCTTGGTTTTGAAAATCAGCGTTGAAAATTAGCCTAGAAAGTATAAATTGCTATTTACATACCACTTTGTTTTAAAAACCTGGAACCCTTTCTGAATTCACTATCTTCTTGGCAGTTTATCTTGAATTAAAAATATAATATTGGTGGGAGATATTAATATATTAAAGTCTAGCACAGACAGTTCCAGTTATTTGGATGTGACATCTTATTTTGGTATATTACCTGCAAGCTATAGTCCTACGCGCGAAAAGAGTTGTCTAGACTCTAGACCATGTGCCTACTTTGCCGGGCTCTACGTTTCACTTAGGAACTAACGGATAACGAATCAGTACTATTTTGTCTGAAATTAAAAACCCAAAAGCATTAAATGCCTAAGAATAATTGTACAAATATAATTTTAACAGAATTAAAAATGATTGCAATAATTATAATTTTAATGAAGTACTTAACGAAAGTAATCCCAATATATGTATATACAGATAATAGAAATATAATATATAGATATGTTTATTTACTATATATGTAAAATTGTATCAGACCACATAGCAGCCATTAAACGTAATAAAATAAAAAATTAAATTAAACGTTGGATGACTGATGGACTACTCTAATGCTTTAAAACGAAGGATAAAATGCATGATAAACTAAAAAGGGAGAATAACAACGAAATTGTAATACAAAAGATACAGAAATTATTGCAACAATTTATTGAGAGAAACTAAAAGACAGTATGAAAAAGAAGAATTACTTAAAGCTAAAAAAAATAATAAGAAACTATGGAAAACTATATAATTGATGATGGGATGGGATGGTATTTTTATTTTCTATATAAGCGAGGTGAACCTCGATTATACTGAAACTAAAAATCTAATACACTAAAATAAAATAAAAATACATTTATATCATACATATTTTACGCACACAAAATTCCTTAAAATATGCTATGTTAGAATCAAATTCAATGTTTTGTTAAATTGTATTAAATATTGCAATTTTCGTTAACATTTCATATTGCTAAAGCGAGGGTTGGAGGTCTGGTGTTTTGAAATACAAGCAGGAAACTGCTTAGTTTAAGAATCCAGTCTCCCCACAAAATCTGTACACTATATTGTAAACGTTAAAATTGTACATCAGTTACTGTGGAGAGAAAATAAACTATTATTATTATGCTTTGTACGTTCAAAGTGAGCGAGCGGAGTGGAGCAAAAATGTCTTTAAATTTGCAGGTTTCTATTGGATAAATCCCCATGGACCAAAACAAATGACATACAGTAACACACTGTCAAAATCTGTAAAGTCGCATATCTTATCAATACCAAATTTCTCAAAACCACCGCCTCCCGTCGCTCTCGTCTAAAAAAATCTATT